>CM053591.1:202826701-202873784 GCA_028646515.1 Pseudochirops corinnae | reverse complement strand
GAGTGGCTACAAATGGAGGTAGGGTGGGGGAGGGAATGGGGGGGGTCCTCCTGCCCCCCAGAGCAGTGCAAAGGGAGATCAAGCTGCATGCAGCCATCCTCACTCTTCCCTAGGGGCTTGGGCTCCTTAGGGAGCTTCAGGAGCTGCCCATCAGTGCTGGGGGGGAGGGGGAGATGGGGTAGGAGGGGGAGGAAGAAAGGAACAGGAGAAGGGTGGGAGGGAGCAGCCAACTAGGAGCTCGAAGGTGGGGGGAGGTGCCCATTCAGGCTCTGGGCTCACACACACACACACACACACACACACACACACACACACACAGCAGGAGGGGTGGGGGCAAGGGGCTATTTATAGGCAGTGACCCTTCTCGATTCCCATCTGGACTCAGTGTCTTCTTTCAACCAGTAAAAGTCAGTGTCAGTCAGAGTCTGAACTGCAGGGAGAGGGAAGGAGGAAAGGAGGAGAGGAGAGCAGAGGAGGCACCAGGCCCTATACTGCGGCCCCGGGCCTAGGCCTGGGGAAGAGATGGGGCAAACCATTCAGTCCCCCAGAAGGGAAACAAAGGTTAGCCAGAGTAAGCCCTGCCCCCCCCCAAACCCCCAGCCGCCACCTCCCCTGGCCCCTCCCCAACCTCACAGAGCTAAAGAAGGGGAGGAAGGGGAAATGTCCTATCTGGGGGAGAGGTATCTGGTTGCCTTCCTGGAGGAGGAAGCTTGAGCAGATGCCTCTGTCCAACAGGCCTTTAGATTAGGGTCAGCTGGGGTCGTGGGTAGCAGGGAGCTGAGTCAGCCCTCTTCCAACCCCTCCCAGCCTGACTGAGGAGAAGCCTCAAGAAAGGCCTTGACATTTAAACGGATGTCAGTTGCCCCAGTGCTCTGGTCCACTCACATGCTCCTCTGTGGAATCTGTGTCCCGGTGTGTGCCAGTCCTTTCCCCCAAGCCACTAGACACCCCCCCCAACCATACCAGCTGTCTGGGATGCTGCGACAGCCTAGCGGAGGATTCTGTTTTCTCAGTGGTGACTCCGGGCAGGAGCCCCGGAATCTGCTGCTCGAAAGATTCTTGCTCTCTTGAGAGCCCTCTTAATTTCAGGACTTTAACAGAGAACCTAGCAACCCACCTACTGCAGCCAGGCCAGTTCTGTGCGGTTCTCTTTCCAGCCCAACTCTGCTTGGACTTCGAATTCAGCCCAAATGCCCTCCCTCCATCTTGTCTTGTCCACACAATAAGACGCTCCCACAGACTGGTCAGGTGTCTCCTTTTGTTCTCATCACAGTGGTGAGGGAGCGGCTGTTAGCAAGCACATTTTGCAGGTGAGGAAATTGGGGCTCAGAGGAGTTTGGTGATGGTTCACCTGGCACATTGGAAAGAGGTCCTGTAACCTAGCTCCCCCTCTCCCTCTAGCCAGCACCCTGCATAAGGCTGCTCCTCTTCCAAGGTGGGCTAACAGCTCCTGTGAAGCACCTCTGATTAGCCCTGAGCCATGGCAGAATTCTTGGGGTCGGAATTATTCTTGTAAGTACCTTGGTTTACTTTGGGAGTAGCTTTCATCTCCCTAGTGTGACCGTGACTTCTGAGGGCAGGCTGGAGGTCTCAGGTCCTACAAGAACCCTCAGAGATGAACTAATTCCTGGACTGGACAGTGACTAGACTCCAACATAAATCATACTTTCACAAGGACACAAATGAGAGGCTGGGTGACTTTTTCTCAGCACCACAACAGGGAAGTATCAGAGGCAGGATTAGAACCCAAACTCCCAGTTTGGAGGCTGGGCTGCCTCCTTCCAATTGGAAAGCCAGGCTCCTACAGGAGATTAAAGGTAGACTGTGGTGGCAAGGGTGGGGAGGGGCGGGGGAGAGAGAGAATATATACTTCTCCCCCTTCCCTCCACATACCTTTTAGCCCAGCCAGACCAGATCGGGCCAGGGGCTTTCTCCCCCTTTAGGCAGGCTCTCTAACAGGGGCAGGCAGTGCTAGAGGGCTGGGGAGGATGGCATCATGGCTCCACCTAGTATCACCAGCCTCAGGATCACTTGATCTCCCTGGGGAGCTGGGCACTGTTCTAGGCCACTCTCATTCTTTCCAGATCAAAGTTCTTTTGGGCATGGCCAGGCAATAGGACACTGCTACCCTTAGCCAGCCGGCCCTGGTGGGGTCCAGGCAGTGTCAGCACCTGTCTCTGAGTCCCCTTGGACAGTTGGAGGGAAGAGGCGTGGACAAGCAAGGTCTGGCTGGCTGGCCTTCTTATCTGTCCTCTACACCCATCCCGTCTTCAGAATCTGGTTCAAAACCCAGATGAATCCCCCCAGGGGTCCTCATAACACCTACTACCCTTTTTTATTTATTTTCTACAGCCCTGACATGGGGTTATGCTGGAAACCTCCTGATCAGGAGAAGATAGATTCTTGCCATGGGCTAGAAGATTCTCTTCCCTTTTCCCCCCTTTCTCCTCCTGTCCCAGGATTCCCCTCTGCCCCTGCTGCACCCTGGAAAATGTTGATCCAGTGGGGCTGGAGGCAGCACAAGGTCCATTGGATACTGGCACTTCCAGGCTGAGTCTGGCTCTGACCTTTCCAGGAATTACTGCCTTCCTCTGTGACCTAGAGGATCTAGGCTCAGTAGCTTCTAGACTCAAGGTCTTTCCATGGCTAGAACTAAGATCCCAGGGTCTACAGTTCACCCTCCATCCCTGGTGCGGAAAGGAGAGTGGGAAGGGGCCAGGTATAGTCATTTCTTTAGGCTGGGAAGCCCAGAGAGATTCCTCCAGGCCCCCGGACTCTGGCAGCCCAGTCTGACGCCTTAGAAAAGGGCTGTCTGGTGGGTGAGCCTGAAAGACCCCTCCTACTCCCCAACTCTTAGAAGCTCCTCTAGAGGCAAAGAAACACTCCAGGCTGGGCCTTGAAGGGCCTGGGCTTGTTCTGGCTTCCATTTCTCTTCCTGACTCACTGTGTCTGATCTCTCTCTCTCCCCCTAGCTGCAGCACCTCCCTCACCTTCCTCACAGACTTGCTGGTCCTTTTTCTTTAAAGCCATTTTCAGATACTTCTTTGCCTCCTCCAGTCACATCTCTTCTCCTTTTGACCCTCCTCCTAACCTCCATTGACCCCCCAAAAGAGGCCATTGTTCAACTTTTGGAGCCAGGACCATTTTACGCCTTGGAAAACGGGGAACTACCCCCACCCCTGACTGGAAATGTCCTGAGCTCTGGTGGCTCTTACACTGACATTCTGGACAAGCTGAACAGGAGCAGGCCTGGTGCAGATAGTGCTGCCCATGCTGGGGACTCAGAGGCTGGCCGTTGCCTCAGATGACCACTCAAGCATGCTGCCACTAGGAGGTGATGCCCTCTGCTCAGTCACCTCATCCAACAGCTCCTTCTTTCTACCCTATAACCCAGGGCATCATCGTCCTTCCTGATCTCCAGCCTAACATTCATTAAAGACCTACTGCATGCCAAACCTCTAGGATTGCTTCCTGAGGAGGTGTCAAGGGCCCCCAGTCACACCCTGGGTTCAGGGCTCCCCCAGCCTCCAGGTTGAAGGAGCTGCTTCTGGATTGAGGAGATGAAAGCTCCAACAAGATGGCTTTGGTGGAACCTAGAAATGGCTCTTTGGGTGCCCAGGGGATGGACAAGGAGGCCATGGGGGCCAAGAGGAGATGGCTCCACCCCCACCCTTGCCTTGCAGCTGGGCCCTGACAGAGGCCTCTTGGACAAAGAGAGCATGTCAGAACATAGCTCCCACATTGCAGGAATGTTGGACTGGACAGCCAGGGTCAGCGAGGAGCCATGGAAGACAGGCTTGCTGCCTGAAGGGAGCCAGCTGTTGGGGGTAGCCACCACCTCTCTCCTTCTTCCCCCTCCCTGGAACCTGGTGGGACCTCTGCCCCCACTGTCCCCACTGCCCAAACCAGTTGAACCTTGCCCTTCCAAGACTGTCTCCCCTGAGCTGGAGTCTTCAGACCATTGGCATCACCTCATCTGGGGTCCCAAGGATGATGAGGTTAGGGTCAGGAGGAGGGAGAGACCTCTGGGGCTTAGGGAGGAGAGCAGGGGCAGAGAAAGCTGTTCCCCCTCTCTTCCTAGCACCATGAAGCCAGACCGCCTCCATTCCCTAGAGGACAACTAACCCCCATTCACTGACCAATTAGTTTGACTTAATTTAAAGAGTGTGGCCTCCATTTGGGCACAAGATAGTGTCACAGAGCTCCAAGGATAGTCCCTGCCGACCCAGGCTGCAGCTTTGCCTAAAGGTTGCATTCCTGGAACTGACCACTAGGTGGCTGTCTGACCACCAAGTGAACTATCACTCTCAGGGGCCATGCTCTACCTAACTGTCCAGGGCTGCAGCTGCCCCACCTTCCTAGAGGGATAGAGGGCTCAGTGGAGAGGAGGACTGGATGACTGAGGAAAAAAAGCCCTGAGTTCGAATCCTGCCTGGACTCAGCACCTGCATCTTCTTGGACAAGTCATTGAACTTTCTGAGTTTCCTCACTTCTTGCTATCTCCCAGGATAGTTGAAAGGATCAAATGAGATATTTGTAAAGTAGAACTCAATGCACACTGCTATGAGATTATATATAAGAAGCCTCAAGTATTGCCCTGGCAAGATTGATTAAGAACACACCGCACGCACACCCCCATTCATCCTAGGCACAAGGGAGAACAAACAAAAAGGGGGGGCAGAAAAGTTTAGGTCCTGCTCTTACCATGAACAAATATACCCCCCTTCAAAAAACACCTCTGGGGGTCCTGGTCTCATTTCAGAGATGGAGGCTAGAGTGCAGGAGCTTGGTGGGAGGTGTGGGAGGCCAGGTCTGACTTGGCAGAGCTGGTCATTGAGACCCAGAGTGGGGATAAAATGAGATTCCCATAGAACACCAAGCTGGTAACGAAAGGCGGTTCACTTAGCCAAGGCACAGTTTGGAGACGGTGGGCATTCCCAACCTCAGCAGTTACCATAGTAGCCCCTATTCAGAAGCCTGAGGAGGGAGCATCCCACTTGCCACTCAACAGTTGGTTGTTGTCCTTTGCTCTTCAAGAGGACCGAAATGACACCACTCTGCTAGTCACAGTGTGTCTGAATGGGTCTGACTGACTGATCAGAGCGACAAGAGCTCAGAAGGATCCATCACAGGTCAAGCACAAATAGTCCGTGGGAACATTTGGGGTTTCATTTGAGCTGTTTCAATTCTGCTCTACTCAGAGAGCACAGCATCTTCCCCAATGTGGGCACACCATGCTGACTGCTCTTGTGCCAGTGTCTCCCATGTCACACAATCAATTCCAATGTTCTTAAAGAGGGACCTTGAGAGTGTCCTTGTATCGCTTCTTCTAACCACCATGTCAGTGCTTGCCCTGTGTGAATTCTCCATAAAATAGTCTTTTAGGCAAAGGCATGTTTGGCATCTGAACAACATGGCCAGCCCATCATAGTTGCACTCTCTGTGGCAGAGTTTGAATGCTTGGCAGTTTAGTTGGAGTAAGGACCTGTGTCTGGCACCTTATCCTTCCAGGTGATCTTCAGAATCTTCCTAAGACAGTTAAAATGGAAGCTGTTCAGTATTCTGGTGTGGCGCTGGTAGACCATCTAAGTTTCTCAGGCATACTACAATGAGGTCAGCACAACGGCTCTATAGACCTTTAGTTTAGTAGGCAGTCTAATACTTCTGCTTTCCCAGACTTCCCTTTGGAATCTCCCAAACCCTGAGCTAACTCTGTCAACGCATGCATCAACCTCATTATCAACGTGTACATCCCTGGTAAGTGAACTTACCCACAGCATTCAGAACTTCTCCATTTGCCGTAACTGATGGTTCGTGTATGGATGCTGTGGTGGTGGTTGATGGAGCACTTGTGTTTTCTTGGTGTTAAATGTTAGGTCAAAATTAGCACAAGCAAGTTTTAAAAATAAATGTTAAAAAATAGTTTCTTACATGCAACCAGGAAATAAGACATACCAGCAATGGGGTATAGAAATCCATCTTGCCCTACAAAAAGTAAGAGGAGTGGGGAGTTTGGGGAAATATAAGAGAGGGCAGGTTAGGGGAAAGGGTATTCAGTATGCTTGCCACTTGGGGTGGGGATAGGGGAGAGATGGGAAGAAAATCTGTAACTCAAAATCTTTGGGAAATGAATGCTGAAAACCAAAAATAAATTTAAAAAAATTAGCACAAGCCACAGAGAATTGATCCATACTTTGTTGCATCTCAGCCTCAGAGGCTGCAAAAATCATGTACCAACATTCCCTCCACTTTTATCTTGACTTGTAGCCTTGTAGTTGAAGAATTTACCATCAGTGCAGTAACTGACTTTGATATCGTCCTCATCCTCATTGAAAGCATTTGACAACATGGCTGAAAACATCATGCTAAGAAGCATGAGAGCAAGCACACAGCCTTGTTTCACTCCATTGGTGACTGAGAAAGCATGAGAGCATCGTCTATTAGCTAGAACCTGGGTAAGTATACCATCAGGAAACTGATGTACGGTGCTGATGAATTTCTCCAATCAACCAAATGTTGCCATAATTTTCCACAAGCCCTCTTGACTTACAGTATCAAAGTCCTTGGTCAGATCTATAAACATTGTGTACAGACTTCTGTTCAGCTTCTGGCATTTCTCCTGGAGTTGTCAGGCAATGAACACCACATAGACTGCTCTTGGCCCTTTCTGAAATCACACTGGCTCTCAGGTAGATGACCATCTTCCAGGTGGAGGACGAGCCCATTAAGGAGGACTCTGGCAAGACTCTTGCCAGCAATGACTAAGAAAAAGACCCCGTGCCACCCCCCCCCCCCCGTGATTGTCACAGGACAATCTATTTCCTCTACCTTTATAGAGATGGATAGTGGAGGCGGCCTTGAACTCCTGAGGGATAACCTCCTCTTGCCATATAACCTGGAAAATTTCAGTCAGCTTTCATATGAGCAATGAACCTCCTACCTTGTAAATCTCAGCTGGAATAGAATAAGTACCAGGTGCTTTACCACATGAAAGGAGCTTAATGACATTCAAAACCTCTTCTTCAGTTGGAGCTTCAGCTAGGGAGGGATTGATTTCAACCTGAGGTAAATGGCTAATGACCTCAGCATTGATTGATGCTGGTCTGTTGAGAGCACAACAGAAGTGGTCCGTAGGACCGAGTCCTTATCACTATCAATGTGACTCTATCAGCACTGAGTAGTTGAGATGTACCACAGGTCTTTGGCCCATGAAAAGCCTTCAGGGCCTCACAAAAGTTCTTTGATTTGTTACTATCAGCATAAAACTGAATTTCATCTGCTTTCTCACTGAGCCAAGAAAATTGCATCTCTCTAAGCTTTGCTTGTACTTCTGGAGTTGAATGCTGCCTTCTTAGAGATGGATGAACTATCCTCCTGGTAAACTTTGTGGAATTCTTGGTTTTCATTTGATGGTTTCTGAATTTCCTCATTTTCATCAAAACAGTCTTAGTGTTTGTGAGTGTTCTGGCCCAGATGAGCAAATGCAGTGCTGTGTACCAGAAAGCTGCCCGCTCCTCTTCTGCTCCACTGTTGCCAACAGTGTGTTAGTTCAGCTTTCCTTCCTAGTCAGCAACAAACTGTTCTGGCTCAGAGAAGAGCTCTAATCCATTGATGTTCATTCTTCTGGTAGTCATTTTGCCTTGAGGATGCCGATTTTGTTGGGTGTGGATATTTAACTGGAGAGGATAAGTCTATGATCAGTCCAGCACTCTGCACCACACATGGCCTTTGTCACTCTCATATCCTGTCTGTCTCTTCTCCTTACAATCACATAGTCTATTAAAGGTCATTGTCTGCTGTGAGGATGCATCCATGAGGTTTTATTACAGTAGGTAAAGGGAATACAGCGTTGATGATGAGAAGGTCATGAGATGTACACAAATCTTCAGTAGTAAATGACCATTGCTGTTACTATTTCTGACTCCATTCCTCCCAAGGACTCCCTGCCATGTCTGGTAGTCTGAATCTACTCTGGCTTAAAGTCAGAATTACAAGCTTGTCCTCTTTTGGCACACTGATAATGAGGTCTCTAGGTCTTCATAAAATTTTTCTTTGGCCTCATCAGGGTTCGTCATCTTGGGAGCATAGGCACTGAGGATGGTGCCATGATGTTTTCCTGCAAGTGGCAATCATGTTGTCATGAGCCTGTCATTCACTCCATTTGGCAGGCATACAGGCTTGTTGACTAGATTAGCTTTGACTGCAAAACCTATGCCAGCTTCATGATGCTCCCTTTCTCTGCAGTCACTCCAGAAATACATGTATCCAGCTCCAACTTTGGGAAGCTGGCCTTCATTTGTCAGCCTTGTTTCACTCAAGGCTGCTATTTGGATGTGATACCTGCTGAGTTCTCCTGAAACAAGAGCTGTTTGTCTTTCAGGTCTACTGGATTTTGTGTTGTCTCTAAATGTCTCTAAATATTGTCTCTAAATTGCATGTGCCAATGGTGAGTGGAACCATCTTTGCAGAAGTTTTTGTACATTTGTGTGTGTGTGTTTCACCAGCAGTGTGGGATCCCCACCTGCCACAGTAATCAGACCAGGGTTGGGTAAGCAGACAATTTTTAGGGCACGTTTTCTAGCCCCTTCCTCACACAGGAGGTGAGCAGTGTGGGCCTTAAAAGGCAGCTCAGACACCCAGGGGGCTGCCGAATCCCACCTCTGCTTCCAGTGAGAAAGGACCCTATGGCTTGGGTCACCTCTGTGCAGGGTTGTGACTCCAGTACCTGCTTAAATTGGATTTAAGTGAGGCAGAGTTGCACAAAGTTGTTGGCCTTGCTCTCTCCTCCAGAGTCATCACAGTCCAGGGGCAGGACAGAGTCAAGACGACCGGTGATGCCCCAGGCTACAGCGGGTGGCCTTGGTGTCTTCAGTGCCAGTTATCCTCCACCTGGTTCAGCCCATGTGCAAAAAGAGTCACCACAACGTGTTGTGGCTGCTGCACTTGCTACTGCTCCTTGAAGCCACAGGTGAGAGCTGGGCAGATCTGGAAGACACCAAAGGTAGAAAGTAGCCCTGGAAAGGGCTCAGTGATGAACATCTTCCCATGCTCACCTCCTCCCAGGGATTCTGGACCCCCAGCTGCCATTGTTCAAACCTCATGCTCCCCTGACTGCTCCCTTTCTCATCTGCCTCATCCCCTGGCCTTCCACTCTAAGCCACCCACTGCTTCCTCTGTGCTCTTTGGAATGCCTGCTCTGTAGGTAACAGCCTTACCCACTCACATCCCCCTCTTCTCGGCTCTTGCTGAGAGCCTCCTGTTGGCCTCCCTTTGCAGCACTGGCTGCACTTTCACTCATTCCCCCAACTCACTGGTTGAGATGGACCAGTTGGAGTCCTCCCCCATTGTCGGTGGCATTTTCAGGCCTCACCACCACTCAGTAGCATCTCCTTCTTTGAGGCTCACGTGAATATAAGGGAGCTTTGCTGTGGGAGAGTCTATGGACCTGCTTCTGGGACGCTGGATCTACCTTCCCTTACCTAAGTGTGGGGAGGTGTACTATTTCCACTACCTGTGTAGGCAGAAATAAACCACCAGAATGGTCTGGGAAGTCCCTGTGTCTCTGGTCTCTGTCTTCTCTTCCGGCGTCCCTTGTGACAAAAGCCTTCCTCTTCATTTAGTCGGATCTTGTGTGTAGTTGTCTACATGTTGTCTCTGCCGTTAGAATGAGAGCTTCTAAGGGGAAGGATGCTTTTACCTTTGCACCCTGGCACATAGCATAGTTCATGGTACATGGTAGGCATTTAAATCAGTTCTCCACCTTGGGCAAATAAACAACAGTAAGAAAGGAGCATGGGAGAGATGTTGGGACTCCTTGGTCCTTTAAATAAAGGGCAGTGAGGAAGGAAGACATTAATAACTAGAATGAGACTCATTGTTCATGGCTGGACTGCGTCAACATAATAAAAATGAGATACTGTCTAAACTAAGATATTGATTGAATGCTCTACCAATTAAATAGCCAAAAGTTGATTTTCTAGCATCTAACAAAACACATTGGGAGGAACAAAATCATGGGAGAAACAGCAGGGATGGAGCATAATTTTACCAGATCTCAAGCCATGTTATTAAGTAGCACATTTGTAATTACATAGAAAAGTAGGTCAGTGGAAGAGCTAAAACACGCAAACCTCAGCAGCGACTGGATACGGCAGTTCAGTGTCTGACAAAGCCGGGGCAAGGTGGGCTGATCAATCAGCCAAAAAACACTGAAGTGTCTACTGTGTGCCAGGCCCCAAGCTAAGCACTTTGCAGTTATTTTCTCGTTTGATCCTCACAACAGCTTGTTCAAGGTGGGCACTCTTATTATCCCCATTTTACAGATGAGGAAAGTGAGGTAAACAGGGTGAGGTGACTTTCCCAGGGTCACACAGCTAGGAAGTGTCAGAGGCTGGATTTGAACACAGGGCTTCCTGACCTCAGGCCCAGTGTGCGAGTCATGGCACCACACCAGCTGCTCCTAATAAAGAAGCTCCCTGCTCTCAAGCTTGGTCATTGGAGTGGGAGATCAATGTGAAGGAAACAGTGCAATCTGAAAGATTGTTGGATTTGGAGTCAGAAGACCTTGGGAAAGTCTATTAATGCCTCTGGGTCTTAGCTTCCTCAGCTATAAAATGAGAGATTTGAACTAGGTAACTGTTAAGGTCTATTCCAGCTCTAAGTCTGCATGCCCAGGATACTATGAATCAGTTGGATAAAATTAGAGGCCAGAGCCTTTGTCTGGAGGCCCTTGAAGGGCCCCACTGGAAGAAGAGTGGGTGTGCCTCCTGAGGACACAAAATGCTCCTAGGGGGTTGTAGTTGACACCCCCAGCTGGGACTTGATGCTTGGACTCTTCATACCTTCTGGCTGTGCTGGGTTTCCAGCCACTGGAGACAGGCACAAGCAGGAGAGGCCATTTCAGGAGGACAGCAGGCCTGCAGTTGGAAGGAGAGAATCAGTGCCTGAGAATGGCTGCCTTAGGCCAGACACCTGGGAAGTCACCTCGGCTGAGGAGAGATCCTTAGGGTGGACTTGCCCAAGAGATGGGAGGGCAGCAGCCAGGATGGGACATGGTCATTCCCCGGACCCACTTTTGAGAATTCAAGGACTAGAAAAAAAGAGGGAGACAGACAGACAGATGGGCAGAGACATAGACAAACATAGAGAGAAAGAGAGAGGGAGACAGACAAACAGAAAGAGAGAGAGAGGGAAAGAAAGAGAGACAGACAGAGACAGTGACAGAGAGAGACAGAGACAAACACACACATGCACAATACAGAGAGAGAGAGAAACAGAGAAACAGGGACAAAGAGGGATGGCTACACATATAAAATTAAAAGCATTAATTTTGTACAGATACTTAACAAGAATAAATTAATTGCCACAATAAGGAGAACAAAGGCACCCTAAAATCACCATAGTCATCAAAGGATTGTTCTACTTGACAGAGACTGAGAAAGCCAGTTCTGCTTTAGACTACAGTGTCCCAAAAGTCTTGGTGCTGTTTTAAACCATTCATTCATTAAAGCTATCAAATATTAAAATAACTCTAGGATTTGGGGGACCCTGTGTCAACTCTCTTGTAGAATTCCATAAAAATCTTCAGTTTCCAAAATGGCCAATTGGTGGGAAACCTTGAATGAAGGAAGTTAGTCAGTCAGTCAGTCAATGAGCATTTACTAAGTTTGGACTATGTATCAGGGCTGGGTCAAGCACTGGGGACACAAAGAGAGGCAGAAGACTGTGCCTGCGCTCAAGGAGCTCACAGTAGAATGGGGAAAACAACACAGAAAAACCCACGTCCATACAAGATGCATCCAGGACAAATTGAAGAGAATCACCAGTAGAAAGACACTGGTGTCAAAGGGATGGGGAGAGGTTTCCAGTGGTAGGTGAGATTCTCGGTGAAACTTGAAGGAAGCTGGGAGCGGAAAGGAGGGAGAGCATTCCAAGAGTGGTGGATGGCTAGTGAACACATCTGGAGTTTGGAAATGGGTCATCTCATGTGAGGAAAGCCAGGAGGCCAGAGTCACCAGATCAGAGAAGGCATTGTCAAGTAGTCTGGAAAGGTGAGAGGGGACTAGGTTGTGAAGGCCTTTGCCAAACAAAAGATGTTGTATAATGTGTAAAACATATGTTTTTTAGATAGATCTGATTTTATTTTTATCATAAATGTCTATTGTATTTATTTTATGTGATATATCACCTGGAGACAAAAGGGAGCCCCTGAAGTTTGTGGAGTAGGGGGTGACAGGATCAGAACTGTGCTTTAGGAAGATCACTTTGGTAGCTGAGTAGAAGAGGAACTGGAGTGGGGGGAGACTTGGGGCAGGCCAACCCACCCCCAGGCTACTGAAATAATCCAGGTGTGAAGAGATTAGGGTCTTCACCAAGGTGGGGACACTGTCAGAGGAGAGAAAGAGGGGGCTATTGGAAAGATGGTGCAGAGGTGAAATTGACAGACCTTGACACTACTGGATCTGGGGGTCAGAGAGAATAAAGCCAGACTGACTCCTAGGTTGTGAGCTTGAGGGACTGGGAGGAAGGCATTGCTCTCTATAGTCACAGGGAAGGTAGGAAGAGGGGAGGGTTTGGGGAGAAAGAGGAGTCCTGTTTCCAACATTTTGACTTTAATATGAATAATGTTAATGGGATACAAGATCTTCCCGTCCATTAGTTGGCCTCACATGGAGCCCATTAAGGGAAGCTAAATTAGGGGAGGCTTGTTTTTCAGGAAGGCCCCCACCTTTTGTTACTTTGTAATTTGGCAGTGGGTCTTGAGGGTTGTGATACCATCTGACCCTGAAGAAGGGTATATATACTCTGATTTTAGCATTTTGCTTTGGGGCTTACTCATTGGAAGAGTGTTCTTGTGATTTGACCAGATGAGACTCTGGATAGCTGTTAAGGAACTCCCTGGCTTTGAAAAACTCAGATTTTGCTGCTTTTCTCTCTGATAACTATGTATGCATTGCCTTGGTCAGAGGGTTGGATCTGTCTGCTGATTTGTGCTAATTTCTCAGACAATCAGAAGCCCTGTCTGTGGGTCTTTATTTCTGTGCTTTTACTTTCCATGAAGTTCAGGGTGCTGACTTTTCCCCTGAACTAGTGAATGTAATTTAAAAAAAAATTGTTGACCCCTTGAACAGCTATCTTTCCTAGTAAAGCAGATCTAAGAAACTGTGCTAGCAGCCATCCTGGGGATGCCAATGTGTTTGCCACTATAATATGTCTGCTGGACTTCCAGTTTGAGATGTCTGAAAGGCAGTTGGAGGTGTGAGATTGAGGACAGTAGGGAGGCTGAGGCAGATTTGAAAACTATCAGCACAGATCAGATGGTCATTGAATCTAAGGGAACTGATGAGGTTTCCAACTGAAGCAGGATAAGGGGAGAAGAGCAGGCCCAGGACAGAACCTCATGGATTCCCCCATGGTTCAAGGGTATGACCTGGATAAGAATCCAGCCAAGGGCACTGAGGAGCAGTCAGATGGGTAGGAGGAGAACCAGGAGAGAGGGGTGTCCTGGAAACTGAGAGAGAAGGGAATATCCAGGAGGAGGATGTCCAAGGTTGCAGGAGGGCTGAAGAGAAAGAGGATTGAGAAAAGGCCATTGGTGTAAAGGATTCATGATGAAAAAATGCCATCCACCTCCAAAGAGAGAACTGATGAATTCTGACTGCAGATTGAAGTATCATTTTCTCACTTTTATGCTTCTTGTTTTTTTTTTAAAGTAAGGCTAATCTGGACTCACATGCATAACTAATATAATATTGCTTCCCTTCTCAGTGGTTGGGGGGAAGGAAGGAATTGGAACTCAAAATTATAAAAGAGAAGAATATTAAAATAAATTAAAAAAAAAAAGAGGTGGGGATTGGGCAGCTAAGAGATCGCTTTGGGGAGAGCAGTTTGGTACAATGATGAGGTCGGAAGCTGGATCATTCATGGGTTAGGAAGAGAGTGAGGAGAGGATCTACAGGCAGCCAGTGTAGATGCCTTTTCAGAGTTTGGCCTTAAAGGGCAGAAGAAAGGGAGGATGATAGTGGGGCTGGAGAGATCAAAGAAGGATGATTTACTCAACAACCACCAATATGGGAACCAGAATGGGAACACGAAGAGAGAGTTAACAACTGGGCAGTGGCAGAGAGAAAAGGAGTCCTGGGTTTCTGAGAAGCAGAGGGGAGGAGGACGTTACTTCTAGGTGGGAGGTGGGAGGCGGGGATCAGCCTGGATAGAGGTCCAGAGTCTAGACAGGACCAGCCAAACACTTTTTCAGCCCAGGATGGGCAGTCACGTGACAGACACCCATCACCCTTGGTGCCTTCATTGCCAAGATCAGAGTTGGATTTTATCTGATTCTCTGCCATAGAGAGCCCCCTGGTGGTGACAGTGTCAGAACTGGCAGAGGCTGCTGGGAGTGGGCTGGATTGGAGAAGAGAGAGGCTGGAGGCAGAAAGAACACTTAGTTCTTAGGGTGATGGGTTAAGAGAAGCAAGGAAAGCTTCAAAATTATTTAGCAATTCAATAAGCATTTATTGAGTGCCTACTGTGTGCTAGGCACTGTGCTAAGCACCAGGTACACAAATAAGAAAAAGAAAGACAGCCCTGACTTCAAGCTTACAATCTAATGGGGGGAGACAACACACAAAAGGAAACTGGAAGTGAGGGATGGGCAGCACTGGAGGGTACCCAGAATGGGCCGTCTGGCTGCCTTGTGGTCAGATCAAGAGGAGCTGCAGATAGAGAGACACCTGGGTGCCGGGGCGGGGGGGGGGGGGGGCCCAAGGCCTTGAGCAGGTAGGGAAGTGGTGGGTGGGCATCTGCTCCCCATCTGCAGCTCCCTCCTGGCTGCCAGAAGCCACCTGGATCTCCCAGTCCCATCAAGGACAAAAGCCTCTCTCCTCCCATTCCAAGTGGGTCCAGTTCATTGTTTCCCTCCCCACCTTCCTGAGCCACACTCTTGGGCAGTGCCCATTCCCAGGACTGTGATCCCCCTGGTCTTCTTCTTCTCATGTCAAGGCTCCATGGGTGGGGTGTGGGCACAGAAATGGAGGCCCCAGCTTGCAGAGCTTCCCTGCCCCCAGCCCTCAACCCCAGCTCTTAGGCCCCGCCACAAACCCTGGTATCTTGTTCTAAAACATCTTTCTATTCCTTTAGTCACTCTGGGGTTCTTCTCTGAGGCCTCTCCGCTTTCTTATCATGCTTTTAAAAGATCATAAATGTGGAGCTGGGAGGGCCTTTAGAGACCATCTAAACCAAGTCCCCTTGCTCTATAGATGAAGAAACCAGGGTCCATGTAGCTTGTGTGTTGCTTTATCTCAGCTTATCGCAGCTGGAGGAAGTCCGTCCTGGGTTTGCACCCAGGGCCTTGGATCCCAAATGCCATGCCAGCAGCCTGAAGCTAAAGGAATGTATCTCTAAGGGTAGAATGTGGCAAATTTTTGAGTGAGTAGCATGGGGATAGGCCAGGCTGCCTCTCCCCTGGCCCAGCCCCTCAGTTGTCTCAAAGCCAGCTGCCTCTTTCCTTCTGCTGCCTGTATTGTTCCCCGGGCTTTCTTCTGCAGCCCAGGACCCCCCTCTAGCACTGACTACTCTAAATGGCCTCCTTTGCTCCCCCCATTAACTGCTGCCCCCACCCCCAGAGGCGCCTCATCAGATAACAAGGATCTTCTAGGGACTGCACTGGACCAGGGGACCTAGCCAAGAGAGACCATTTACCAAACCCAACCCACCAAAGTTCCATCCTTCAAGGCCTCTCCTCCCTGGCAGGTCAGCCAGCAGGAGTGACCTTGCTCTCCCTGTCTGGGACACTGAGGACCTCCTTTTTCCATTTTGTTCCCATGTCTCCAAAAAGAGTCTATGAGCCCTGGCAGGGCCATAGACTGTCGCCTGGACAGCTCTGCAGCCACTGGGCTTGAGGAGGGATAACCCTTGGGGTTTCCCAGTGTTCCATGAATAAGGAGTGTGGCTCCAAGGCACTACTGGAAGGGGAGGGCCCCGGTGTGTACCTCACTCTGCCTCCTTGGGCTCCCACAATATGGTGGGTGTCCATGGGCCAGCTTCTTCCCTTGTGTCCCCAGTGTGGCTCCCAGACCCCCATGCAAGGAGACAGAGACTGTGGAGGGGCATTTCATTGTGTACATGATGGTGTGAATGAGGGAAAGAAGGAAAGAACAGTGTGTGTGAGTGTGTGTGTGAGTGTGTGTGTGTGTGTGTGTGTGTGTGTGTGTGTGTGTGTGTGTGAATAGTCTGGGTGTTCACATGGTAATGAGAGCTGCCCAGGGCAGGGAGAGCTGGTTACTCTCAGGACACTGCCCACCCAGGGTGGGGAGAGCTGGTCTAAGTTCTTCCTCCCCAGAGAGGCGGGGCAGCTGCTCCTTCTTCCATTCTGGAGATGCTGGAGGTGTCGCACCCAAGCTGGTGCCATGGCACCACATCTCTCAGCCGACCCTCCGTGCCCAGGAGGAGGATGGGGCGGGCCCCAACCTCCCCCCCCCAAACCGCGGACAGTCTCTCCCTGCCTGGAGCTTCCCTCCAACCCGGGATGTGCCCACTGGCTCTGGGGGGGCCTCTTCTGTCTGCCCCACCCTTTCCGGGTGCGTCCGCCCCTTGAGGACAAGGCGCGGCGCACACAGCAAGTGCTACATAAACGCCAAAAGAACAATCCATAGGTGGGGTGGGGCAGTGAGGCCCACCCGCCACCTGTGACTAAAGGACTGTCCCCAGAAGGCCCCTGTGAAGAAGGTTCGGGGAACCAACCCCTGCGGGGGGTAGGGGTGGAAAAGGGGGTTGAGGAGGAGGAGGAGGAAGAGGCGGAGGAGGCGCAGCAGACCCCTCCAAGCACCCCCACGCCACACAGCCCCCCTCCCCTTTCTCCTCCGGAAGATCAGCGCAGGCGCCAGAGCCAGGGAAGCCGTAACTATGGCAACGGCTCCACATCCCCCACACCCCCGGCGGGGAGGGGGAGCGGTGGCATCCTCGGGGATACTCTAGGCCGCGCAGGCCGCATCTCGATGGTACGTCGGCGGCGCTCTGGGCGACCCGCTCCATCTCGCTGGTGCACGTGCGTGCGTGTGGCGGCGCTCTGGGCGGTTCGCACGCGCTCTCGCTGGTGCGCATGCGTGCGCGCGGCGGCGCTCTGGGCGGCCCGCTCGCTCTCGCTGGTGCGCGTGCGTGCGTGCGGCGGCGCTCTGGGCGGCGCGCACGCTCTCTCGTTGGCACTCCAGGAGGGCGGGCGGACGGACGGAGGCGGCGGCGGCGGCGGCGGCGCCATGGCGGCCGTGCGCGGCCTGCGGGTGTCGGTGAAGGCCGAGGCGGCGGCGGCGGCGGCGGCGGCGGCTGCAGCGCCGCCCCTGGGGCTGCTGGAGCTGGGCCCCGAGCGGGGCGAGCCCGAGCCCATGGAGGTGGAGGAGGGCGAGCTGGAGGCCGTTCCGGTGCGGCGCTCGCTGCTGCCGGTAGGACGCCGGGGGTCCAGCCGCCGGGTGGGTGCGCCCCGCAGAGTCTGCCGCCGGGCGCGCCGGGGCCGTTGGGCGGCAAGGAGCGAGGGCAGGGGTCGGGATCGCCCTCACCGCCCGTTTCGTTCTAGGACACGAGCCGCCGCTACGAGAACAAGGCGGGGAGCTTCATCACGGGCATCGACGTCACCTCCAAGGTAGGGAGGAGCCCCGGAACCCGACTCACCTGCCGGCCCAGCCTGGGGCGTGGGAGGCTCTGGTTGGGAGACCCCCGGTCTGTCTTCACCCGCCCAGGCCAGCGCCAGCCAGGGCCGGGGAAAGACTTGACTAGTCAAAGGTTCGGAGGCGGGAGATGGAGAGTGTCCTCTCGAGTGAAAGGAGGCCAAGAGCACCTGCCCAGCAGGCGCTTAATCAGTACTCGGTCTCAGCCGGCAGCACCTCACTGCCCCAGGTTGGGGCAGACACCGAAGGGGGCGGGGCTTCCCACCCTTGGGAGGCCCCGCCCCCCGCACCTTCTTCCGGGGGGCTCCCGCAAAGCAGCCCGGGTGGGCGAGGAGAGCAGGTGCGGGCTCGCTTGCGCTGTCCCCCCCTCCCCTCCTCTTCTCCCCCCTCCCCCTCTTCCTCCTCCTTCTGCTCTGTTACCTGTCCCTGCCTCAGTGCCGGGGGTACGAGTCTTTTCTCTGTCGCCTACTTTGTGCCAGGGCCTGGGCTGGGTATGGATCACCAGGTGGGCGCTAGCTTCTTGTCTTTGGCTTTGTAACTGTGCTCCATTTGTCCCCGGCCCTCAGGGTGCCCTCTGACACATGAGGCCTCTCCGGGTCCAGGCCCCCAGCCCCTGCTTCCTGGAAGTGCTGGAGACCACCCCAGCGCTGGGCAGCTTTCCCCCTGCTTGGCTGCCCCATTTAGGCTTCCGCTGGCCTCACCTGGTGACCAGGCCCTCTCCTGCAGCCTGTCCCGTGTCCAGACCTGGGCATCTAGGGGGCTTGGGGGAAGGCGAGTTCTCAGGTGGCACGGGAAATGAAGTCAAGAGCCAGATTTTTGGTTTTGTGCTGGAGGGGGCTTCCAGCAAGGACAACACCCCATTCACACGCTCCCTACCCTGCCGGAGCTTGGTCTCTTGGCCATGGTGGGTGGGGGAATGGCAGCAGTGGCAGCAGGAGAAGCTGCTCAGGGAGTCGTGTGTCTGCCTCTCGGCATCTGCCTGGGCCTGGATCTGCAGAAGACTTAGTGACCACCTGCCTGCTTAGTCCCCAGTTGGCCTTCTTTCCATCCTTCCCCTCATTCTCTGGGGTTCCACACACTCTTTAGGAGGCCATCCAGAAGAAAGAGCAGCGAGCCAAGCGCTTTCACTTCAGAGCCGAAGTCAACCTTGCCCAAAGGAACGTTGCCTTGGACCGAGACATGATGAAGAAAGGTAGGAGAACCCCTTTCATCTCTGGTCCTTTGGGTCTTGGCAGGGTGCTGCAATGAAGTGAAATTAGGGCTGCTGGGGAAGAAGAGAAGGGAGCCTGAAGGGAGGGCCAGATGGAGGCAGGGAGGCTGGCGTGAATCACTGGAAGAGATGGATCTTGGCATTGAACCAACCACACTCCTTAGGGAAATAATAAATTGGTCTCTGTTGAATGACTTGTGTCTGTCATGGGGTGACCTCCTCCCCTAAACTCCCATGAGGAAGAATAACCTTCCTCTGTCACCAATGGAAGAGACCTAGCAAGGTCTAGGCTACAACAGAGAAAGAAATGGATTGTTTGGAAATCCTGGGGTGCTTTCAAGAAAAAGGAAAGTGAGAGAGGCTGCCCTGCCCTTTAGGTGCACTCATCTCCGGTCCCACCGTATGTGGGCATCCCTCATTGTCCAGCTGGGAGGGTGTGAAAATTGGGGCTGTGGTGTGAATCCCCAGGTTCCTGTTAGGGTTAGGGTATTCCCTAAGTCCCTGCAATGGCAGCACTAGGTCTCCCTGTTCTTAGGCCCAGACTCTAAGAATTTTGAGCCAGAAAGAACCCCCAAAGCCACTGAGCCAAATTCCTCTCCCATGTGTAGATATGGGCAGTCTTTTCACATGTGTCTTCCTAGGGGTGCAGATCTTTCCCAACCCACTCAGATCTTTCTTCCAGGTCCTCTTGGAAGTTCCCAAGGGGCCTCCCAACATGTTGGGGGATGGCCACTTTGTGTCTCCTAATTTTCTTCTCTTGAGCTATATACAGGAATGACCCCTACATGTTTCTCTTCTCTTGAACATGCCCACTGATGGGCATCTCCTCACCTAACTCTCCATGGTTCTGACCTCACTTTGGCCAAAAGATAAGCCATGATGTCACTCTGATCCAGATGGATATATGAGGAGTCTGCTGATGTCTCCATGAGACTGGAGACCACATCCAAGGCTTGAGCCCCAGCAACCCAGACCTGGGCAGACCTCTTCAGCTCTAGGCTTTGATTCTCTCCCCCGCCCCATATCCTCCTTTATGCTTCTGCAGTGTCTCTTGTCCATTTCACCCCCCCCCCCCCCAGCACTGTTTCTTGTCCCTTTCACACACCCCTCACCCCCACCCTCTCTTGTCCATTTCACTTCTGCAGTGTCTCTTGTCCATTTCACTTCTGCAGTGTCTCTTGTCCATTTCACACATACACCCCAGCACCATTTGTTGCCCATTTCACCTCTGTAAGATTGTTGGATTAAACCTCATTCTCTCAGGCACTGCCCTGATCCTGGTGCAGACCCTCATCACCTCATGCCTGGACTATTGCAGTAGCTGCTGGTGGGTCTACCTACTTCAGATCTTCCTGCTCCAGTCTGTTCATTCCCCAAAGTGATTTTCCTAAAGCATAGGTCCAGCCATGTGTCTCTCTACCGCACACACCCACACATACCCCACACACATACTCACATACAATAAACTCCAGTGACTCCCTGATGCCTCCAAGATCAAATACAAAACACTTATGTTTGGCATTCAAAGCCTTTCATAACCTAATTCCCTCCCACGTATATATGTATATATAATCTTCTACCTTCTGCGGTGCCACATCCTCTTTCATCCAGGGTCAGTCCCAGGTCACCAGCCTCCTGGCTGTCTCCCATATGTGGAAGGCTCTCCCTCTGCTCCTTCAACTGCTGACCTTCCATCCCTACTCAAATGCCCCCACGTACAGGAAGCTTTTCTGGGACCTCTTTAGTCTTCATACTTGCCTTGAGTGGTGTTCTCTAGCTTATCCTATCTGCATCTTGTTTGTGCACAACTGTGCACGCTGTCTCCTTCATTACTTTGAGCCCCTCCAAGGGCAGGACTGTCTTTTGCCTCTCTTTGCATGCCCAGGGCCTGGCAGAGGGTAGGTGCTTAATCAGTGCTTGTAGACTATGGAGTAACTAGAGTTTCTCCATAGTGTAACTCCATTGGGGTCAGAAGGCCCTTCCAGGGCCAGATCTGAGCTATTGGCTGGGAGTCAGGGAGCTGGGGGTCAGGTGGAAAAACACCGGCTCACGCTGCAGGCACTGCTGCTTCGGCCACTCGTGGTCAGGTCTCAGTGCAGTGCTGAAGACGAGTGCAGTGCTGAAGACGTGGGCCTGGCCTGGAAAGGATCAAGATACAGTGATTGGCACTGGAGGCGTCCTTGTCTCTGACCCCCCGTGGTGATAGCCAGCAGCCTCTCTTGGACACGGGGTCCAAGCTGGTGGTGACCACCTGCTCCTGCCTGTGTGTTCACAGCAATCCCCAAGGTGAGGCTGGAAACCATCTATGTCTGCGGAGTGGATGAGATGAGTACCCAGGACATCTTTTCCTACTTCAAGGAGTACCCCCCTGCTCACATCGAGTGGCTAGATGATACATCCTGTAAGTGAGTGGGCCGGTGGGCCCGACCTGCTGAAGGGGGGATGGTTGAGGAGACTGAGGCCATCCCAGCTAAGCTGATAGCTTGATGCCCAGGCCCAGGCTAGTAGATGCGCCCTCTCACTGCAACTTTATAGCCACTTGGACTCTGCTGAGAGAGGAGCTGTCAAATGTTTTGTAGAGCTGGGTTGGGGTGAGGGGTGCCTGGGCCAAGACTGGCATGCCTAGAGGGTCCCCCAGACAATGGTGATAGTGCCAGGGCAAGTCCCTCTCAAATTAGCAGATGGAGCAGCTGAGTGAGGCCCAGGGTGATAAAGGGGGCCTCTAAGCCTGCATCTCTTGTCTTTAGGGCTCACATTTCCTCTAGGAGGGAGGGGGAAGGGAGGAAGGAAGGATTGATTAAGCACCTACCGTGTGCCAGACTATGATGATAGCAGTCAATCCTTGTGATAACCTTGGGGGTGGGGGGAGGGCAGGCTAAGCAGGCTTGAGATTGAACCTAAAAAGCCTGTGACCTGTGGCTTGATGAGAGAGTTTCTCCAAGACCCCCTAGCCCCAGGAGGCTCTACTGCTTCAGCACAGGGCATCCTCAAACCTGGTGGCTGGGAGATCAGCGACCTCGGTGCCCAGCGGGGCTCTTCCTATGGAGGCCTTTAGGAGAGGCTTTCTGGACTTGCTCCAAGTTTTGAGAGTAGGAGTGAGGAAGAAAGGCTCAGACAGAACATGTGGCAGGCAGTCCAAGGCCAAAGGGCCAGGCCTCTTTGATTCACCAGGATATGTAATGGGAGGGCACCCCATTCCTCACCAGGTAATGTGGTCTGGCTGGACGAGGTGACCGCAACAAGGGCCCTCATCAACATGAGCTCACTGCCCAGCACAGATAAAGCCAAAGCCCGAGAAGCCAGTGAGGACAAGGCCCCAGAGAAGCTGAGAAAAGGTATCCAGGGCAGGGCAGGGGGAAAGCCCTGAGGGGGCCAAAAGTAGGAGGCTCACCTCTCCTCTGCACCCCAATCTAGACAAGCAGGACAGCTCTGATGATGAGACCGAGGAAGGAGAGGTGGAAGATGACACGGCGAGTGACCTGGAGGTCAGTAATGAGGGTACCAGGGCTTCTAGCCACTAGCAGGGGTGGGGATGGGCAGTTCAGGCCATGCTACACAGTGGTGGCACCACCTTAAAGCTCCAGGGAAGGTCTGTGCCATTCTTAGTGTGGGGACTTCCTGCACTGATACAGATTGCAGCCTTCTGGGACTGTTTCATCCCTCCCCTGCCAGTGAGACTTCTGGGCAGGGCACGGTCAGCTGGAGATCACCAGGGGAAGATACAGGGTCTGTGCGCCAGGATCACTCGCTGGGAGAGTTGTTTATCTTGCAAATGTTTTATGTTCTCCAGTTGGACGCGCTGTCGCAGGTAGAGGAAGAGTCCCTCTTACGGAATGACCTTCGTCCAGCCAACAAACTGGCCAAAGGAAATAAGCTGTTTATGAGATTTGCCACAAAAGGTAAATCTGGACTGGGGTGTGTGTGAGTGTGTGTGAGTGTGTGTGTGTGTGAGTGTGAGTGGGGGGAGGTGAGTATGTATGGGGGTATGAGGGATGTGTGCTGTGTTTGTATATGAGTGTGTGTGGGGGGTGTGATGGTCATGTGTGGATATGTGCTAAGAGTGGAGGGGGTGTGTGAGTGGTGTTTTTGTGGGAGGTTAGATGTTTATATGTGGCAGGGTGTGAGTTGGGGGTTGTATGTGTAGAGTGGTATGTAAGTGGGCTGTGGTGGGGGGAGTAGTGTGTATGGTATGTTTTTGTTGGGGGGGTATGAGTATGGTGTGTTTAGGGCAGGATGTGTATGTGGTGAGGGTTAGGGGAGGCTCCATCCCCCAATGGTGATTAGAGAGCACCCACCCTGTACAGGTTGATGTTTGCATGGGTCGTGCTTCACAGCTTTGGCCTGGGGTGTGGAGACCAGTTGCCGGGAAGGGGCCGGGCCTGGAGGTGGGGCAGGGATGGGGGCACCTCTTAGGGCCTGGAGGGGGCGGCACAGTGGGACTCGGTGCTGTCTGCTCTTGTCCCTGCAGATGACAAGAAGGAGCTCGGTGCAGCGCGGAGGAGCCAGTATTACATGAAATACGGGAACCCTAACTATGGAGGCATGAAGGGTATCCTCAGCAACTCCTGGTGAGTGTGGCCAGCCATCCCTGGGGCATCCCTGCCGCCATCCAGCATCTGTCCTTGGTGACCCCCACACCCTAGACATGCCTTTTCTTCACTGAGCCAGGCTCTGGGGACTCAGAAACAAAAGTCTTCTCATTCAGAGAGCTTATGTTTGTTGGGGGAAGGGGACCAGTGCTGAGGTAGGGGTGGGAGTGGGAATAGAGTCCTCTCTCAAGAGAGAAGAGCTTTCTTTGTATCTGTCACCACAGGATCTTGGTCATGTCCTGGGGAGTTTCTGCTGATAGTGGGTGGGAGGAGGTGAGGCCATCTTTGGTGGGCTCTGCCACATGGAGGGGGTGTTAATCTGCTGAGAACTTTTCTCAGCTTGTAGGGAAGACAGGTCAAATTCTCCAAGGGATATCTGCAGCTTTGAACCTCCTGGGAGCTGGTGGGCGATGCCCTTTCCGTCTCCCATCCTCCCGGGAGCTGGCGGGCGGTGGGCCCTTGGGCCTTCAAGGAAACTGGGGCTGAAGAGAAGAGGGTGCTGGTCAAGAGTGTTTTTTCCAACAATGGTGCAGGAAAAGAAGATACCATTCCCGCCGCATCCAGAGGGATGTGCTCAGGAAGCGGACCCTGATAGGGGAAGATGTGGGCCTGACCTTGACTCCCCCTTACAAGCACCGACACGCAGGTACCTGGGATCCAGGACTAGGGGTGTTGCTACTGTTTCTGTCATCTTAACACTTTGCAAAGGACTTTGTTCAAGGTGCTCTGGAGAGAGAGGCCCATGAAGAAAATTAGGCCAAGAGCCTTTGGCAGGATTTTAACTCAGATCTCCCGTCCTCTTTGAGGGAGGCTTAATGTTGCTGCATGACTCTGAGACTGCTCTGGATTCCTTGCCTTTCTCTTCCTACCAGGGAGTGTCCTAGAGGAGGGAAAGGCAGGCAGGATGTGACATTGACGGTCTTTTCCTTACTCCCTCAATTGGATTTTTCCAGGTCTGGTGAATGTTCCTGAGGAGCCTATCGAGGAGGAAGAAGAAGAGGAGGAAGAAGAGGAAGACCAGGACATGGATGAAGATGACAGGGTCGTGGTGGAGTACCGGGATGAGCTGCAGGCCTTCAAGCAGGCACGTGAGCGCAGTGCATCTCGTCGGCCCAGTGCCAGCGGCTCAGGCTCAGACTCGGACGAGATGGATTATGACCTGGAGCTCAAGATGATCTCCACACCCTCACCAAAGAAGAGCCTGAAGATGACCATGTATGCCGATGAGGTGGAGTCGCAGCTGAGGAGCATCCGGTACGGTGGGCAGGCCCCTGCACCCCTCTGAGCAGGCTCTGGCCTTGCCTGGGGCCCGGGAGACAGTCCATCCACATACATGTGCACGCACACACCTCATACCCTGCCACCCCTTGGGCCACTCCCCTCTGAGCAGGCTTCTCTGGCCTTGGCTGGGGCCTGGGAGACGGTCCATTCACATACACGTGCACACACACACACACACACACACACACACACGCACACAAGACACCAGCTGGCTTGAACGGGCAGAGTCCAGTCCTTCTTCTAAGCTAGCCAGCTTGAAGGGGTTGGAGGGGAGGGCTGGGGAGGCTGTATGGTCAGTTGCCTCCCCTGCTAAGCATGACCCTCTAGGTCCCTCCCCATGGAAGTCACTGAGGAGTCGGACCCCTCCCCCTCCCCCCAGCCTCCTCACTTGGAGAGATATGTCTGAAGGTAGCCTTGACCCCTGGTGACCCGCTGCCTTCAGTTAAGGCTTGTGAGCTGATGGCAGTGAGTGACTTCAGCTTTACAAAGTGCTTGACCTTCATAAGGTCATTTGAGTCTTGGGACAACCCTGGGAGAAAGGTAGGTTGGGCATGGTTACCCCTATTTCATAGATGAGGAAGCTAAGGCAAGATTAGAACCCAAGGCTCCCTTCCCACTCCCCAGCCTGTTCCCTGTGTTGGGTTGGAGCACCTGCCCTCGGCTTTTACCTTTGGAGCACTAATTCCTGAAGCCATCGGTGATGGGTTTACTTCTTTTATGAAGGGAACTTGTTCTGTGAAGTTTGGATTCGATCAAAGGGCCATACTTGAAGACCTCAGGTGCCATATGTGGTCTCAAGGTCTCAGGTTCCTCCCTTCCCCCTGCTTGAACCGAGTCTTGTTTGTCCATCCATCCTCTTAGTGTTTGCACTACAGGATGGAGGCCTCCTGAGCAGCATCGAGTACATCCCTCATCCCCCATGGGCCTGTTGTTTTCTCTGGCCCAGGAACCTGGGGATTGAACTCTCCAGGCTCCCCTTGTGTGGGGAGGAAAGCATGGGGTTGGCTCCACTCTCATTTCCTGTGGGCCGGGCCAACCCCAGTCCCCAGCTCTCTCCTGGTCCCAGCCTTGCCTCCCACAGGGCACAGTATGTAGGCAGCCAAACTGCCCAGCTCTCGTTTCCCTGGGGGAGAAAAGGCACTAACATGACCCACACGGTTTGGTCTACATTGCCTCCTCGGCCTGCCTGGAATCAGTCATGGAGTGGGCGAGCTGCTCCCCAGTAGCCTCCCCAGGTAACCAGGGGAGTTGCTGCTTTTCTGCAGGAACTCCATGAGGGCAGACAGTGTGGCCACCAGCAACGTCAAAAACCGCATCGGGAACAAAGGGGCGTCCGACAAGGTCGCTGATGTGCGGCTCCTGCTTGAGGAGAAACGACAAAGCACAGCACAGAGGTCGCCTGCAAGCAGCGTCAAATCTGGTATGGCCACAGAGGCGCGCTGTCCTCACCCATCCCCCGAAAATGTCAGGGAGGGAAGGAGGGGGAGAGAGGAGGAGAGGGGAAGAGATAGGAGGGAGGAAGGAGAGAAGGAGGAGGAGAGAAGGGGACAGAGAGACACAGAGCCCCTCCAGGTGGAGGGTCAGGCTTTGGAGAACTCAGAAATCCCCCAAAGGAAACATCGGGCATCCCACATCCTTGTGGGAGCTGCAGGATCAGATCGGGGCCCCAGGCTGAGTCCCTATGCAGAGGCTATTTACTGGGGACAAGGAGTGACCCTGTGTGAGAAGTCGAGCCGTCTCAGTCTCTGGGTCCTTTTCCTGCTTCCCAGATGTCCGTCAGAGATTAGGGAAGAGACCACATTCTCCAGAAGTCAAGACCCTGAGCAGCACCTTTGTCCCCCGGAGAGAGCCGATGTCCGATGTACACAGTAGGCTTGGCATCCCCAGGCAGGACGTCAAGGGCCTCTATTCTGACACCCGGGAGAAGAAGTCAGGTGGGTGCCAGCTGCTGCTCATGGCAGCAGGTAGGAGAGATGCCAGCCACACTAAGTGCCCAGAGTGGGCCAGGGCCGCCCTTGGGCCTCCACTCATCTCCATCCATGTAAGGCGCACCCACACCCATGGGCACACCCCTCAGCAGGGCTCAGCAGTCCAGCCAGATTGGCTGGAGGGTCCCTCATATGGGGCCTCCCACCGAGGATGACTCAGGATCATGCCCCCTTAATCCTGGTGTGACCCCACCCTTCCCTCCTCCCTCACCCCCCACACACATGGTTCCAGCTCCCTCATAGATTGTAAACTCTTTGAGGGCAGCGACTTTTTCATAAGCACTTAGCACAGAGCTTGGCACAGGCCCACATGTATACTCACACCCCTGCAGTCTTCCCCATAGAGTGTAGGCTGCCAGCGGGCAGGGCTTCCTTGGAAGCTGGGGAGGCCCTGTCCCACCCAGCAGCCTGGCACCAGCCCCAGGGCCCATTTTCTCTACCCTTCACTGAGGGCTTTCTGTGGTGTCTTTGTTCCTCACTGCCCACACCCTCCCCCGCAATAGGCAGCTTATGGACTCGTTTAGGATCTGCCACGAAGGCCAAAGAGAAGGGAACCGAGAAGGCAGACCCTGCGGTGGTGGCAGCAGCCTCTGAGGAGGAGGACTCGGAGCTTCAGCGGGCATGGGGCGCTCTAATTAAGGAGAAAGAGCAGTCGCACCAGAAGAAAAGCCGCTTAGAGCGTTTACCGTCTCTGCAGATTGAGATCAGTCGGCAGAGTAGCTCTGACTCGGACACAGAGTCATGAGGCCGGCTTCTAGGTGGCCAGGTAGGACTGCCTCAGGCCTGCAGCAGGCAGCCCCAGCTTTGGTGGATCCTTCTTTCCTCCTCTTTCTAGCAGGAAGAGATCATCCAAAGAGCTGCATACGGAACCTCTCCCTCTTGCCTTGGCCTTGACAGTCGTCACTATCAGCACCTCCAGCCTGTGAGAGCCCAAGGGAGTGCGGGGCCTTCAGGTCACAGGCGCCTGCCGGGGAAAGACTCCCCCCTTCCCCTGCCTTGAGCCCTGTCCAGGCCTGGCATGGGAACACATTTCACGGACTTGGCTTCTGGGGTGCCCACACCACCCAAGGAGACCCGAGATGTAGCAGATGGAGGCACCAGGCGTCAGGGACATCCGCCCATCTGTCTGTCATTCCTGGCAGCTTTCCATGCAGACCAGCACCTCCGGTGCGACCTGAGACTAGGGGTGATGGGGGGTCGGTGTTGGACAGTTGTGTTTGGTCTATTATGGTTTAAAACTATTAACGATTTCGGAGCTTCATTTTTATATGTGAACAGTTTTCCTGTTGGCTTCAGTGAAAGCCCCAGTGGTGTCTTTGTGCGTGCTGTTCAATAGATATTCTCTCATTTGGAAGAGCAGGAAGCGAGGCCTCCCATTCTTGGCGGGCGAGTGAGCACGGGCCACAGCCACCATCGCCACCGAGCTCCTATGTGCTTCTGCTGGGGCTGGGGGTGGAGCCTGGCCCGCTATTCTGGGTCCCGCCATGCCTAGGTCACCAGGTCTCTGTGCCTCCATGGCGAGCCAGAGCCATCAGACCTTTGGGCAGCAGGGGTAGTTGAGGCACCTGCAAGGGAAGCCAGCCTGCCATGGTACAGGTGCAGACAGGCAGAGGCCCTGCCCTCAAGGAGCCTGGGTGGACATGGGTGGACCCTGGGTCCCTGTGCAGCCCTGGTAGCAGCTCCTTCCCGCTTATTGTGAAGAAACGAGATAGCTCAGGGGCCATCAGTGGGCATGGCAGGCCTGGAGGCCAGACCCAGTGGGTGCAGTGGAGCCCTTTTGGTCCGAGCCACTTGCTGGAGGGTCCGTGCCTGGCATCACAGGGGTTGGGGGGGACCTGCTGAACTTGGAGTCTGGGGACACTCCCTACTGCCACTTCCTCATCTGTCACTCCTCTGCCAGGGTGACCACAAGGCTCCCTCTGGCTAGTGGATGCCCTGGCTGCTTCCTGTGTGGAGGCCAGACCTGGGAGCAAGGAGCCAGCTGTGGTGGTTTCCTCCCTCAGTCTGCTGGGGATGGTGTGGTCATCTGGTTCAGTGTGCTTGTTGAAGTTAGGAGAGTGAACAAGGGTCACTTGGGTGAGAGAGCAAGGTTGTGACCCTGAGTTCCCCCCAGAGGGATGCTGCCCCTTCTGCCAATCTGTGGCATCTCTGCAGGCCTGGCACCCAGAAAGAATCCAGCCAGCTGCCAATAGGCCCGTGCTCCCTGATGTTAGCATTCAAGGTGCTCTCCAGGAGCTCCCCTTGGCATAGCTTATCTGTCCGCACTTGGCTGGCACACACCTTCATCACCAGCTTCAGTTTCTTAGACTGGGCTCCTCTGGTCATCCTCAGTGACCCACCCTTGTGTCCATCACCTCCATCGGGCTTTAACAAATCTGAGTCATCGTGGGGCATATTCCCCTCTTCCTCCAAACTGGAATTTCTTTCATTTTTGAGCCTTTTCCTTCTGTCTCAGCCTGTTTCTCCTTCAGGACTTCCGGTCTGCATTAGCCTTTCTCTGATCCCCATGCAATCCGATCACCTCAAATCTGGCTTTTCTTTTCCCAGCAAGAACTCTGATGCGATCTTTTTCTTAAAAAATAATGATTTATTTTTCCCCAGTTACACGTAAAACCGGTTTTTAACAGTTGGGGTTTTTGAGTTCCCAGTCTCGTTCCTCCCTCCCTTTCTCTATCCCCTCCCCAAGACAGCGAGCAGTCTGATACAGGTTGTACACTTGCAGTCATGTAAAACATTCCCATGTTAGTCATTTTGTGGAAGAAACTTTAACTTAAGAAAAGCGAGGAATAGTCTGCGTTGATCTGCGTCTGGACGCCATCGGTTCTTCTAATGGAGGTGGAGAGCCTCTTCGTGGTGAGTCCTTTGGAATTGTCTTGGACCATCGTATTGCTGAGAGCTAAGTCAGTCACAGCTGATCATTGCTACAATGTTGCTGTTACTGTGTACAGCATTCTCCTGGTTCTGCTCACTTCACTTTGCATCAGTTCATGTGAGTCTTTCCAGAGTTTTCTGAAGTCGACCTGCTCGTTATTTCCTACAGGACAGTAACATTCCACCCTATTCATAGACCACAACTTGTTTAGCCATTCCCCAACTGGTGGGCATCCCTTCCATTTCCCGCTTTGCTACTACAGCAAGAACTGCTGTAAAGCGGCTTGTACAAATGGCTCCTTCCCCCTTTTTAAAAAATCTCTTTGGGATACAGACCTAGCAATGTTATTGGTGGTATAACCCTTTGGGCATGATTCCATCACTCCAGAATGGTTGGACCATTTCACAACTCCACCAACAATGCATCAGTGTCCCAATTTTCCCACGTCCCCTCCAGCATTTGTCATTTTTTAACCAGTCTGATGGGTGTGAGGTGGTGATGCAGAGTTGTTTTTATTTGCATTTCTCTAATCTGTAGTGATTTAGAGCATTTTTTCATATGACTAGAGAGAGCTTTGGTTTCTTTGTCTGAAAACTGCCTATTCCTGTCCTTTATCGTTGATCAATTAGGCAATGATTCGTATTTTCCCCCTACTTAATAGTATGTTTTTTATTTTTTCAATTACATGTAATGATAGTTTTCAGCATTTACTTTTATAAGATTTTGAGTTCCAAATTTCTCCCCCTGCTCCAAGACAGCAGACAATCTGATATAGGCTCTCCATGTACAATCACATTCAACATTTCCACATTAGTCATGTTGTGAAAGAAGAGTCAGAGCAAAAGGGAGCAGATATGCTTCAGTCTGCATTCAAGACTCCTTGGTTCTTTTCTCTGGATGTGACGGCATTTTCCATCGTGAATGTCTTAGATCCTTGCATTGCTGAGAAGAACTAAGTCTATGGAAGTCAGTCCTCGCACACTGGCTGTTACTGTGTACAATGTTCTCCTGGTTCTGCTCCCCTCACTCTGCATCTGTTCATGTGAGTCTTTCCAGGTTTCTCTGAAGCCTGCCTGCTCACCATTTCTTATAGCACAGTAGTATTCTATTACATTCCTATACCACACCTTGTTCGGCTGGAATGACTCATAGTCATAAATTTGACTCGGTTCTCTACATATTTGATGTAATCTTTATAAACTGGGGGTCCCACCTCCTCACACTGCTGAGTTGGATTCTCTGAGACAGGGTAGTGCCTTCCCCAAAAGATACTGGGGGTAGCCCTGAGGGGCTGGGCTGCCTTTGTGACAACACTGGCCAGAGCCCCCATTCCATTGTGTTAACAGTCAGTGATGAGAAGTCATATCCGTTAGCTTTCTACAAAGGGATCGTTACTGAGGGGATGGAATGAGGAGAGAAAGGACAAAGCATCTCTCTGTCTCCTTCCTGCCTCAGTCTCCCCCTCTCCCCCAGGTGCTGCATGAATATCCGTCCCCTTCCCTTCCCCTTGGTCTGGCCTGGTCTTCAGCTCTGCCTCCCCTTCCAGGCTGCCAAGATCACAGCCTAAAGAGCAGGTCAAGTTCGGGAATCGCGACCTGTAAACATCCTCAGCTCAGGCTCAGTGGCCAGTCAGAAGATTCTTCTTCATGCGGCAGTTTTTTGTTTGTTTTTTAAAGCCAGCATTTATGCAGTGCTTTACAAATTTCATTTGGTCCTCATAACCTTGAAGCAGGTGCTACTGCTCAGTTTCCCCATTTTACAGATAAGGAAACTGAGGCACAGTGGTTATGTGACTTGCCTAGGGTCACCCAGCTAGGAGGTGTCAGAAGCTGGATTTGAACACAGGTCTTTCCAAATCCAGCCCAAGCAGTCTTTCCACAGCCCCACCTAACAGACTGGACACAATACTCTGGCTCCCTTTTAGGCTGGCCCCATCCTCTGCAGGAGACCTCTGCCTGATGGCAGTTCTCTCCTACCCCTCCCTTCACCTCCATCCTCTCTGGTCAGCTTCCTAAGACTCCTGGCACCCTCTCTGTGCCCTGGCCCCAACCTTGTGGTCCAAATATCCACATGCCACCTTTTACTGTCTCTTTATCCAGCTTATCCTGGATCCTCCTTTCTCTCTCGAATCTTCCACCTTCAGTTAGCAGTAATGAAAACATCTCTGGTCCAAGTGTCGCAAGTTTTTGCCCAAGACTTTAGGACCCATGGCAGCACTTTCTAGGAGCGTTTGGGTGGAGCCAGAAGCCCTCTCATGCCAGGTCTGTGCCCATGGAAATAGCAACTGTCCCTCTGTAGAGGAGGGAGGCTCTACCCACCAGCACCTGTCTGTCCTTGCCCCTGTCACTATGGGACGACAGTTCCCTCACACACAAGGTCATGGGTGGGAGGACAAGAAGCTGCCTCCTGAGATAGCCCAGCTCACACTGGTATCAGGAAGGCTCCTGACTCACCTGATGTCAAGGGTTCCACTCTTCCTTCTTCTCCGTTACCTTCTGCCCTGCAGTTTCCCAATAGGGCAATATTCCTCTGCCCCTTTCATTCCCTTCATCTCCTCAAGGAAGAAGTCGGTCCTGCTGGCTGTCTTGTACGTTCTCCTGTAAGTTGTCCCCAAATCAATTCCTGTGCTGGGTAGTCCCTGGATTGGTTCAGCAATTGGCAGCTCTAAGGTCAATCTAAGCCATTCACATCCACTAGCTTTTACAAAAAGACATCTGCTGACGGGACAGCAAGGACAGAAGTGACCTTCCACCAACGGCATTGACTTCCGCCTTCCTTTTCCTGCCTCATCTCCAGCCCCTGGGGAGAGGAGGGCCTGTGGAGCAGGGCTGCCCCGGCCAGTACCTGCATTGGGAAGAGGAGTGATGGCATCCATGCGGGAACGAACCTTCGGTCATCCTCTTCGTGCCTCAGGACGCTGGTTTCCTGTGGACCGTTATCCCAACCCGATCCTGGCCCCTCACCACCTTCTTCCTCTTCCTCATCTCCCTCAATTCTCCCACCCCAGAAGCTTCATCCAGACTCCACCCAAGCCTTCCACTGTCTTCTCTTTGCGTTCCTCACTAACACCTGTGACCCCGCCTCCCTGGCCTCCCTCTCCAGTCCTGGCTGTGCCTTCATTCGCTCTTCTTGTCTCAGGGATAGAGACCAGGGAGTAGGAATTCTCACTCTCCACTGCCACTTCCAGGCTTTCCTTCTTCCACCCACCTCAGCCACACACCCTGGGTCACCCACAAATGTCCTCTTTCTGTATCCAAGAACTCTGAGATTCCTTCATGTAGGAACCTTGAATTCTACCAGCCCTCCCTATGCCCTCCTCCGGCTGGCCTCGGTTCCCTCCCGAGCCATCACCCTGACCAGCCCTGCCTACCCTCTCCTGCCTTCCCATTTTCAGCCCTCGAGTCCGGCCAGGTCTGCACCAGCCCCTAAGATCTCGAGCCCTCGTCTGCTCCAAGAGAAAGCACCGAAGACAGGCCGATGGTCAGCACTGGAAGATGCTGTCATTTCTTGGGGAAAGTCAACAGCTGGCCCCAGCTTCCCTCTGAGGGGCCCTTCTTGGGCTGTCTCTCCTCCAGGATCCAGAGCAAGTCAGTTTCCCCAGGACCATCCAAACTAGGAAGGATTCTGCCTCGGTGGGCCCTCAGAGCATTGGGTGCCATGGGGGAGATTCTGTTAAGGTCCCATCCAGCTCCCAATCTGATCCATCCGGTCCAATGCCCTCATTTCACAAAGGAGGAAGGCGGGCCGTGCCCAAGGGTGACCCCCCTCAGGACCTGTCAGGGCTCGAAAGCCCCTCCAAGGCTTGGACCCCTTTATCTCCCCCAGATCCACACCCCACACGTGACACAGCGCAGCTGAGCGGGATTCAGAGAGGGGAGGGACATTGTAATCACGAGGGCATCAAGACCCCACGGTGTGGAGACATCCATGGGGAACCTCAGGCATCCCAGGCAAGAAAGCTCTGAGCAAGGCAACACTCCCTGGCCAGGGATGGGGCAATACGCTCCGACCTCCACGTGACCCAACTGATTCCGGGCCTCAAACACACCCCTATGTGTTTGCAATCTGGCACTTATTTGTGACCCTTACAAGGACCTGTTTTAGTCCACAAAATGGGAGAGGGACTGACTTCCCCTCCCCCAGTCCCTTCCTGCCTTCAGACTCTGATTCTGTTACAGCTTTGGGAGTCCCTCCTTTGCCCTTCCCACCTCTCTGGTCACTCAGTACGGTCACCTCTCTGGTCACTAGGCGGCGCTGATTCTCAAATTGAAAAGATTTCCCCCACCCCCCACCCCCGCCCGTTTTTTTCTGGGAGCAGGGGGAGACCCTTCTCTGTTTGAGACCGGCCAGGCCCTGAGGCAGAAATCACCCGATCACTGAGTGGGCATCTGCTCAACAGATGGATGGCACTGGGTCAGGGGATTCCTGGACAGATGACAATGTCTCTGCAAAGGGCTCACCTAGACCCCATGGAGGGGGAGGGAAAGGCTCGAAGTCTCCTGCCCCCTCCCCTCCAGGAAGAGGCAGCCCCGCCCATCTTGTTCCATTCCAGCTCCCTTCTTGGGTGGATGCGGGGAACTGAAGCCGCCGCCCCCGCAGGAGGCAGCTCCCCCTCCCCCCATCTGGTTTCGCTGCAGTTTGGGAAGGAGCTCGTGGTTTTGGCCGTGTCTCCCGCCCCCCAGCTCAGATCCAGTCTAGGTCTCTCCCCTGCTAGCTTCCACCTGGAACAGCAAAGTGGGTCCCCCCTCCGCCCCGCCCCGCGCCTTCTTAGCACTCTCGGCCTGGATGCCCACACGCCTTCGGGCGCCGTCCGCTCCCGGGAGTTCCTTTTACTGAGATCCGAGCTCTAAAACCCGCTAAGCCTGGATGGGAAAAGCGGAACCGAGGGGTGAAAACAGCCCAGAACGGAGCAGAGCCGGCGCAGCCCCCGCTGTCCAGCTTCGGCTCCGAGCTGGGCCCCGCGGCCAGAACCAGGAGCTGGGGGCGGGGCAGAGCGATCCCCGACCGGGCAGCCGGCCGCCCTGGGAGCGCCTCGCTCGGATGCGGAGATGTCTGCTAATAGGCGCAGACCGACGACGGCCCGGCCCGGCCTGGGATGGGCTCGTGGTGGGCAGGACCGGGGGAGGAGTGCGGGGCTCGGCCCGGAGCACTGCGGCCGTCACAGACGCTGTTGCCCCTTCTCCACGTCCCCTGGTGCCCCAGATGCCCGTTATTCCTGGCTCTGCCCTCTGGGGTCAAGCGAGAAAATCGAACCGTGTTCTCCGGGAGGGCCCTCCAAATACTGGAGACAGCTGTCGTGTTCCCCCCTCGTCCTGTCCCAAGAGCGGCTCCTGCAGGCGATGCCCCCCACGCACACACCGGGCCCCCTCCCTACACCCTCCTTAAACCCAGTCTCCACGCTGCAGATGAGGCTGCGTGAGGGCAGAGCCTGGCAGGCGTGTCGCCTCCTGAGGCCTGCAGCCCATGGTCACGGAGTGCTGGGAGCTTGGATGGCCTGTACTGAAAGCCCAGGGAACAGTGAGGCCTTCGGGGCCCATCCTCTCGTTTTAGAGATGTTCCTAGGGAAAGTTTTCTGCTGGATCAGGCCATGCTTCCTAGAGGAGGTGGGGGCTGAACTGGCCCCCGTGTTTGTGTGAGACCCGCGAGTGGGGCTGGGGGGACACTACACATGTGCCCTGCAGGGGCCTTCCCAGGCACAGGCCAGATCCAGACACCCCCAAGGCAGGAGGAAATCAGAGTGAATTTTACAGAAATCGGGCAGGGAGCTAGCTGGCCCCCTGCCAGCCGGCTTCTCCTACAAGAGTGAAGACAGTTCACTTTGTTCGGAAAAGGGGACTTCTTGATGCCTGCTCCCTGCCTACAGATGGACGGTTTGACCAACCTCATCCAGGCCCCATGCAAGAGATACACTCAGAGCTGGTGCTCTGCTATGCCCTCTTTGCCAGGGGCCACAGCTCTGAGGACCCCCAGGACCCTCCATTATCTATCAGGAAGGAGCTTGGACTCAAGCTCGGATTCCCAGTGGATTTCCTCATAAGAAAGTATGAGACAGAAGTGCTGGGGAAAGCTTTCTGGATGGTTTGACTCCATTGGGAGGGTCTAGAAGAGTTGAGGCCCCTGTGTACCCCAGGGTCTGGGCTCCTGTCCGCTCCTAGGGCTCCCCAGGGAAAGATGAGAAGGGCCTGAAATGAAGACCCAGGAAGTTCTCTCTCTCTCTCTCACACACACACACACACACATGCACCGCCCCCAGGGGTTGTGGGAGCCTCTGTACAGATGTGAATGTATTCTTGTGGGAGTCTGCACAAGCTGTCCTGGGGAAGCTGAGGGGTGCCACACCTGCTGCGGGGGAGCCTGCACCTTCAGCTCCAGCTCCCAACATGAGACTGCTGCTGGCTCTCCTCTGCCTGACAGGTAAGCAAACCTGACCCTTGCCTGACTGCCTGGTTCTGGGCACTCCCTCCTGGGCTTGCCTGGCCCCTCAGGGGGCCCTCCAGCCAACTGGCCCCCACCTCCTTCTGGGTCAGGAGCAAGAGGAAAATGTTTCTGACACCCTGGATTCTGTAGGGAGATCTCAGGAAGTCCAGGAGCTTGGAGAGGAAGGAAATGTCTTTATTTCACTGTAACTGGCTCCCTTTGTGTTTATGTATTTTATTGAGTGCCTTCACAGAAGCCCATCTCCAGGTGACTGCTAGGCCCTCTGACCCACAGGGAGCCCAGAGTTGTAGCTCTTTGGGTTTGGACTTTAGAGGACAGGGGGGCTGCCCATCGCCCCATGCTTCTGTGAGGTCGGCTGGTGGCTGTCTCCATCCTGCTCCAGTCTGTCCAAGTTCAGGCTAAGTAGTTTAGCTCCTGAGGGTCCTGGAAATGCTCCTGCCTCCTGTTTCGGCACATTCCACCGTGCCATCCTGGAGTGGGCTGAGGGGTACCTCCCTCAAGACTGTGTAGATCTGAAAAGTCAATGCTCTACAATGAAATCGGAGCATTTCCCCCCTGCTCTTCTGGGCTGTTCAGTGTCCATCCCCAAAAATGGATGGGGAACCATTTTCTGTCTGAGCTGATGAGGGCACGGGAAGGAGAAGCTGGGGGGTCCAGACACAGGGAACTCTCTCAGGGGCAGTATAGGTGTGCTCTGGAGCTTACTCTCACAGCCGTAGCAGGCTCTGCTAGGCATGCTCAAAGCCTGTGTGGTTCTTGAAGTTTGGAGAGTGAAAAGGAAAGGGCCAGGAGGAACTGTCCCACCCAACCTACTGACTGGTGGGCCAGCTGCACCAGCCCCTTGGACCGTGGGCACCTGAAGGCCCCCTAGGCTGGCCCAGGGCTCTGCCTTCAGGGACCTCTAGGAAGAGGGAGGTGCTGGCCAGGTATCTCCAGCTCTGGGCAGACTCCATCTGGTCCCCAGGCTCAGGTCTGGGCAGCTCCATTTAAGAGGGACATTGTTTCCTGAGACAGCAGCTGGGCTGGGTGGCATTGGCAAGTCTGGAGCCCATGACATCAGAGGCATATTTGGTCTGGAGAAAGGACTGGATTGTCCAGCCTCTGGCGCATGGTTGGTCTTGGGGCATTTGAGCCCCCTCGGGCAATCAGGAGCCCCAGAAGATGTCACCTAGTGGCTGTCAGGCCCATCTTCCCTAAGAGGGTTAGCTGCTCTTGGAGGAGATGGACTCGCCCTCCCCTCCCAGAAAAATGCTGGATAAACTCTGGTCTTGTGGGTCCCTGGTTCATGTGGGATGAAGCCAAGGCCAGGAAGGTCACTCTCTCTTTAGCACCTGGTGGGTTCCAGGCACTGGGCTAAGCCTGGTGATACAAAGAAAGAACAAGACCAAACAGTTCCCCCTCGCCCCCAAGGAGCTCCCAGCCCAATGGGGGAGACAACATGCAAACACCTCTTTAGAGACAAGCTCCAGACAGGATGAACTGGGGCAGTCCCAGAGGGTGGGTGCCCAGAAGGTTAAGCCCTAGGGAAGGCTTCTGGGGCAAGGTGGGATTTTAGGTGAGACGCGAAGGAAGCCAGAAGACGGTGATGAGAAGGAAGGGCATGCCAGGCATGCAGGCAGCCAGAGAAAATGCCCAGAGACAAGAGAGGGAGGGTCTGGTCGGAGGAAAAGCTGGGACTCAGGCTCAGTGGAGCCAAGCACGTGTCAGGGAATGAGGTGTCAGAAACCTGGAAAGCGGGAGGGCAAAGAGCAACCAGGTTAGGGAGGGATCTGAATGCCCAAGGAGTTTATATAGGCTCCCGGAAGCAGTAAATAGGAAGGCCCTGGAATTGCCTGAGTAGGGGGGACAGGATCAGCCCTGTGCTTTAGGAAGATCAGGCAGTGTCTGAATGGAGGGTGGACCCGAGTGGGGGAGACCTGGAGCAGCCAGCCCCTTCCCCCCAGCAGCTGTGCCATCATCTAGGGGTGAGGGGAGGAGGGTCTGCACCAGGGTGGGGGCAGGGCCAGAGGGGAGGAGGGGCCGTTGACCACTGAGGGCTGTGGCGGCTGAGAGAAGCTTGGGTGGATGGTGGGTGATGGATGCCCTTTAGAGCAGTGGGGAAGGGCTTGAGGGAAATGAGAATGGGTTCAATTTTGGACACGTCTACAGCACAGCCATTTCAAGTAGTCTAAAAGGCAGCTGGAGATTCGGTTTCTGGAGGTCAAGGAGAGAAGTCAGGGCGGAAACAAATAGTTCAGAGAATCATTTGCATAGATACTTAGATCCAGGGAAGCTGGTGAGACCAGCAAGTTCATTGGTCTAGAGGGAGAAGAGAAGAGAGCCCAGGAGTGCACCCTGAGGGCCAGCTAGGGTTAGAGGGTGTGATCAGGAGGAGGGTCCAGCAAAAGGGACAGAGGAAGAGCGGGAGGAGGAGGGGGGAAAGAAAGAGAGGGGGAAAGAGAGGGAGAGGGGAGAAAGAGGGAGGAATGGGGAGAGAGAGAGACAGAGACACAGAGAGAGAGAGAGAGAAGAGGAGGGGGAAAGAGAGAGAGAGGAGAGAGAAGAGGAGGGGGAGAGAGACAGAGACAGAGAAGAGAGAGAGAAAGAGAGACAGAGACAGAGAGAGAAGAGGAGGGGGAGAGGGAGAGAGACAGAGAGAGAGGAGAGAGGAGGGGGGAAAGAGAGAGAAGGGGGGGAGAGAGGAGAAGGAGGAGGAGTAGAGCAGGGGGGAGGGGTGCTGCTGAAGCCCAGCATAGGGGCTGGCTGTTGCCAGGAGTGCACTGCCCTCAATACACATGATGATGGCTGGCTTGGATCGTGCCAACAGGGTTGCCAGGAAGTATGATCTTGTTATCAGTTTGGAAGACCCCAGGACAGAGCTCATGGGGGTCAGGAAAGAGTCTTCCCTTGTCCCCCCAAATCCCTGCCCCTTCCTCAGATCACATCTGGGGCCCCAGGCTGGTCGGGCCTGGGTGTCCTTCCCCCTAGGGCTACCTCCCTTGAACTCCATAGCCTTTCTAGGTGGGGGAGACCCAGGATGAGGAAGTCTCAGGCCATGCCCAGGCTGCAGGTACACCTCTGAGGCTTGGCCTAGCTGCAGATGAATCTGCTCAAGGCCTGTGGGCAGGGGGCAAGAGATACTAGGTCAGTAGTCATCTATTCAGGAGGAGGCACTGTTTCAGACTCTCTTTTGGATGCCCAGACCTGCCTTAGGGGTGATCACCTGACCCCATCTGAGAGTGAGACCATGGGCAAGGGCAGCCCTAAGGTCCTTCCAAGCCTCCAGTCTGTAGTGGTCAGAGAAGGTGGCCCAGCAGTGACCTGGCAAGTGGGGAGCTTGGCACCCTCTGGAGCTGGCCTGAGAAAGGAAGGAGACTAGGGTGGTAAGAGAAAGCCTGAGAAGGTGTGTCCACCTCTGATTTGCTATGTGCCCTTGGCCAAGTTCGTGCCCTTCTTCCTAGGTCACTAGGTGGGTCTCAGTCTCTTCCTCTGTAAGATGGACCCAAGGACCCTCACAGACCAGCATGAGCTAGGCCTTGCTGGCTGGCTGGCTGGCCAAGGTGGCTGCCTCCTGTGGGACCAGAGGGGTCACCACCCTGCCCAGGCTTCTGAGGGAGGTGAGGGAAGGAGGTGGCTGGCAGTCAAGCCTTCCCAGCTGGGCTCTTTGCCAAGTGCCCAAGATGGTCTTGCCCATTCACAAGGAGCCATGAAATGTAGAGTCCCAATGATAATGGTGGTAAGCTGGCATCATCTGGTCCTCACAACAACCCTGGGAGGTAAACGCTCTCCTGATCCCCATTTGACATGTGGGCAGACTGAGGCAGAACAAGGTTCAGTGACTTAACCAGGTTCGCACAGCTACCAGGTGTGACTCCTGCCTTCAAGCCAGCACTGGTGCCTCTGTGACAGGCCTTCATAGGAGCTTTCAGACTTACAAAGAATTTTCCTTAGAACCCTCTGAGATGTGAGGGTCGACTCTAGTGTAATCAGTCCCATCTTACAGGCTAGGAAACTGAGGCCTAGAGAGAGAAGGCAATTTACTCATGGTCACCCAGCCAGGAAGTATCAGAGGCAGGATTTGAACTCAGTACCATGTTCAGTCCTGCTGCCTCTCAGAGGCCCTCTCTGACATGCTCAGTCCAGCTGGCCTTCACCAGATCTCCCCACAGGTCCCTCACAAGCTGTCAAACCTTTCTGGTCATTAGGCGAGGCTCCTCCGCATCGTAGGAGCCTCTGTGACACAGACATGATATTGTGTGTCACCGTGAGACAGCCCCCCACCTGGGGGGGCAGAAGCCACAGGTGGGGGTGTCAGTATGACAAAGCGGGGCCCGTGTGGTTGGAATGATAGTTAGAAGTGCAGTCAGCCGGCGGCTTCTGTGGTCTCAGATGAGACGTGTGAGCAGCCAGGGAGGGGGAGCCAACAGTCCTCCTGTCCCCCAGTCCCTCCTCTGCGGGCCTTGCTGAATGTTGTCAGCAAGCCCTGTCCACAGCCACAGGAAATGGATGAGATCGTGGGTGGCTGCCAGGAGACAGATGGGCTCAGGGCCTGTGGTCTCCCACATGTAGGCTGAGCTGGGGGCCGGCTTCATTGGGATGGTGCATCCTCAGCCAGGCCCCACCCCAGCCTCCATAGAGATGCTTTCAGCCCCAGGCCCAAGAGATGAACCCACTCAACCAAGACCAGAGCTTGGGAGAACCCTCCCTTCAGGTTCTGGCACCACCTGGATACCGTAGGGTACCTTGGCCTTGGAAGCCAGGTCTGTCCCCAGAGCTGTCCCAGACTGTTGTGCCTGGTGCTGAGAAGATGAAGCCCTGTGCTGATGCTGGGGGGAGTTGCTTCAGACAGCCATCAGGCGTAGCACAGTTAGATGTTCCTGGGCCTTTCTTTGATTTTCAAGTGCAACAACAAAAATGCTGGGACTGGGGAATTGAGACTCTGCAGGCCCAGTAAGGGATGCCTTCCAGCTCCGGACCCACCCATGTGTGTACCAAGGTCAGCCTGGGGAGCCTGGCCTGGAAGGACAGACGCCAGCCTCTTCTATTTCTCATCTCTGATCTTTTTTTTTTAAACTATCTGTGGATTTTTCCATCCACACCCTAGAGCCTTGGGAAAAAATGACTTAAAGCTTGTTTGACTCTAGCCCAGAATCTTTCCAGACTGGGAATTAGGAAGGTAGTCCTGTGTTGAGGTGTGAACCACATACAGGACAACCGCTTATCTCTTCCACCCACAAGGAATGCTACGCTTTGCAGATCCACAGGTGGGCATTGCCAAAGAAATAAAAAAGACGTGACAGCTTGTGCTCTCCCAGCACGTTGATGCTTAAAGTATCCAATGTAAATCTGAAATGGCATCACGCCTTCACCTCTGCTCTGCACTGTCCAAACAAAGCCCTTCAGGGCCCTGTCTTTGGGGCAGGCTGGATCAGAGTCTGGGTTCAGTGGGATCGTCTCCAAGAAGAGCTGCGATGGTTGCCGGGGCCCCTCCCAGAGAAGAATCAGCCCCATGGGAGATCTCTGGAGCTCCCAGCTTCTCCACCTGCCACGGCTCTAACTATCTCCAGACAAAGGAGACAGCTGGCTATGGGGATCCAGCCTCAAGCTCACCCAGGCTACACACCCCATGTGTGAGCTGGGGGCAGGGGGAGGGGACAATAGAGGCGAGGAGGTCATGCCCCCCCTCTCCGGAGTATCACTGTGAAAATTCTCACACACTTGGAGGGAGAGAAGAGGAAAGGAGAGATCTTCCTGCTCATGGTGGATAAGGGGAGTGTTTCAGTGCTATGAGTCACACAAGCCCCCGAAGCAGGCACCATCAGGCCTGTCATTCAAGCCTGTACTGTAGGTCTGTACATTGAGCTGGAGAACATGCAGGGAATTTTGCTGGGTCTGGCCCAACCCAGAAACACGTCTTCCAAGCATTTTGTTGGTTGGTTTTTCATCCAGTCACAGATTTTAGCTTGACTGATGAAGATTTACACTTTTCTTCTACAAGTGTGAGGCCGCCCCATCCTGGTCAGGGCTTTGGGGAACTGGGTTCTGGATACACAAGGGATTCGGCCTTAACTTCATTCAGCAAACATTACTAAACTCCTCCGGTTGGCTGATCTGTGGAAGATCTAAGTTTAGCCAAGAGACAAGCCCCCAGGGTATAAAAGTGGCTATTGTAGTACTTAGATTTTACTTGAAACAATACACAAATGGATCGGGTATCAGTTGGCAAATGAAGCATCAGACCAGGTGACTGAAGAGGGTCTTCCCAGTTGTAAAACCATGGTCTGAAGCCCTCACTCCCTGGGCTTCACCAGCCCAGACTGCAGAGTGCCAGCTTCCCGAAGCTATCAGCCCGCCGACCAATAGACATTCATCCAGTGCCTGCTACACGTCAGACACCCAGAGAAACAAACAGCTCCCATTAGCCCCTGGGGCTTAGATTCTGTCTGGGTCCCCTTTTAAACTCTTCTCTCTCTCTCTCTCACACACACATATAAACACAGACACATAGGTACCTGTGTGTGTATGTACACACAATGTATAATAAATGCAGGGTGGTTAAGGAGTGTGTGCGTTAGCATTTGGAAGGCTCAGAAAAGGCTCCACGTAGAAGCTAGTCCTTGAGCTGACCCTTGAAGAGATGGGATTTGTTGGTTTTCCAGGCCCCTGGACAGCATGGAGAGAGGCAAAGGACTATGTCCTTGGGGCCTTGCAAGGACGCTCCCAGGAGAGGCAGGAAACATGGGCTGCTCTCTAGCCTGGCTAAGACTCAGAGCAGTCAGTGAGTTGGGCTCAGTTCCGGGAGTGGAAAGAGGTCTCTGCTGGGGGATGCCCCCCAGACGAGCTCTGGACCCTGGCAGACTGAATCACCCCATGCTTTCCAAATGCCACAAAAGATCTGCCCTAGCTTGTCTAGGAAATGATGTCATCAGAAGTCATTGAATGACTGAGCCCAAAAAATGGTCATCAGTGGATCAGTGGGTATTCAAGGTCATCAGATCCTAGATTTGGTGCTACACATGACCTGAGAAACCATCTTATTGAATGTGTGGCCTTATCTTACTGCTGAGAAAAGTGAGGCCTGGATACCTGAAATCAGGAAGAGTCAGGATTTGAACCCAGATCCTGTGGATCCAAATGCCGGGCACTGTCTCCTCATATGACAAAGGTTTTAAACCTAGTGCAAAATGCTGTGACTTTGCTGGTGGGAGCTGACCACACAGACTTACCTCCATGAGCACATGGGAATCACAGAAGGTTATAGAGGGAGCATCAGGTCTGGACTGAATAAAGGAACAGGCAACCAGGCCTCCTCTGGAGTATGGGACTCCATTCAGGGAGCCTCTGTTAAAAAAAGGATGTTAATAAGGGCATGAGAGGAGGGGCCTGGTCAGTCAAAGGATCTGGACATATTTAGTCTGGGGCAGAAGCCCTGGAGAAGGGTCCAGGGGACATAGTCATTGTCTGGTGTGTGTGTGTGTGTGTGTGTGTGTGTGTGTGTGTGTGAGAGAGAGAGAGACAGAGAGAGAGAGACAGAGACAGAGACAGAGACAGAGACAGAGAGACACAGAGAGAGAGAGAGAGAGAGAGAGAGAAGAAAAACCAGAGCAGCCATGGGGGCAGGGGAGGTGCAAAGGGGTGAATTTTATGTCAGGAAAACCTTCCTTTTAGAAGGGGTGCAGATTAGAAGGGAACCAGTAGTCAGAAGTAAATTAGATGTCTGAGGAGAGACAGGGTAAAAGAGAAGGAGAAACAGTGAGGAAAAATAGGATGAAGGGAAATACACAACTAGTAATTATAACTTTGAATGTGAATGGGATGAACTCACCCATAAAATGGAAATTAATCCAAATGAAATGGATCCAAATGGAAATGGATCCAAACCCAGAATCTGAAAATATGTTGTTGTGTATAAGAAACGTATTTTAAAATGAGGAAAAATAAAAGGTTGGAGTAGAATTTATTTTGCTTCAGCCAATGCAAAAAGAAAAAAAAAAGCAACGGTAGCAATCATGATCTCAGAGGTAAAGCTAAAATAGATTAATTACAAGAGATAAATAGGGGAACTACATCATGATAAAAGATACCATAGATAATGAAGTAATATTAACACTATATGCACAAGATGATATAGCATCAGAATTTTTAAAGAAAAAGCAAAATGAATTACAGATGGAAATAGACAGCAAAAGTATCATAGTAGGGGACTTCAATCTTTCCCTTTCAGAACTGGATAAATCTAACAAAAAAAATAAGGCCATCAAGGAGATAAATGGCGTCTTAGATAAGCTAAATATGATAACTATCTGAAGGGAACTGAATGTGAATAGAAAGGAATGTAACTTTTTCTCAGTGGTGCATGGCACTTTTACAAAAATTAACCATATATTAGGGTATAAAAACTTTATAGTTAAATGCAGAAAAGCAGGAACATTAAATGCATCTTTTTCAGATTATAAGACAATAAAAAATATACTTAATGAGGGACCATGGAAACACAGATTAAAAATTAATTGGAGCTCAAATAATCTAATCTTTAAAAGTGAGTGGTTTAAAGAACAATAAATAATTTTATTAAAAAGAATGACAATAATGAGATAATGTACCAAAACTTATGAGATACAGCAAAATCAGTAATCAAAGAAAAATATATATGTAATACACACATCTATAAATGTTTTCATCTATAAAACAAAGAAAGAGCATATCAATAAATTGGGTATGCAATTTTAAAAAACTAGAAAAAGAACAAGTTAAAAATCTCCAATTAAATACCAAATTGGAAATTCTAAAAATTAAAGGTGAGATTAATAAAACTGAATGTAAGAAAATTGTTGAATTAATAAATAAAATTAGGAGTTGGTTTAATGAAAAAACAGTCAAATAGAGAGTCCATTGGTTAATATGATTAAAAAGAGAGGAGAAAACCAAATCGCTAGTATCAAAAATGAAAAGGGTGAATATGCCACTAATGATGATGAAATTAAAGCATTTATTAGGAATTATTTTGCCCGATTACATGCCAATAAATTTAACAATTTAAGTGAAATGGAAGAATACTTACAAAAATAGAAACTGCTTAGATTAGCAGAAAGGGAAATAGAATATATAAATAAACCTATTTTAGAAAAAAGAAATTGAACAGACCATAAATGAACTCCTAAGAAAAAAGCATCAGGACCTGATGGATTTACAAGTGAATTTTGCTAAATATTTAAAGATAAACTAATTACAATAGTAAATAAATTATTTGGAATAGTAGGCAAAGAAGGAATTCTACTAAACTCCTCTTAAGAAGCAAATATGACATTGATACCTAAACCAGGAAGATCAAAAACAGAAAGAAAATTACAGACCAATTTCACTAATGAATATGGATGTAAAAATCCTAAATAAAACACTAGCTAGGAGACTACAAGAATATGTCACAGAGACTATACACTGTGACCAAGTGGGATTTATATCAGAAATGCAGGGATGGTTTAACATAAGGAAAACCGTTAACATAATTGATTTTATCAATAAAAAAAAGTAACAAAACTCATATGATCATATCACTAAATGCAGAAAAAGGCTTTTGACAAAATACAACACTCATTCTTATCAAAAACACTTGAAAGCATAGGTATAGATGGATTTTTTCTTAAAAAGATAAAAAGTTTTTATCTAAAACCATCAGCAAGCATTATTTGTAATGGGTATAAGCTAGAAGTCTTCCCCATAACATCAGAAGTGAAATAAAGATGCCCATCATCACCAATATTATTCAATATCATGTTGAAAATGCTAGCCATCGAAATAAGAGAAGAAAAAGAAATCAAGGGAATCAGAATGGACAATGAGATATTAAAACTATCTCTTTTTACAGATGACATGATGATATACTTGGAAAATCCTAGAGACTCAACTAAAAAGTTAGTTGAAACAATAACTTTAGCAAAATAGCAGAATATAAAATAAACCCCCATAAATGATCGGTATTTCTATAGATGACCAATAGGAAGAGAGAGCAAGAGCTACCTTGTTTGAAATAACTGTAGACAGCAGAAAAGACCAGAGAGTCTACCTGCCAAGACAAACCCAGAAACTACATGAACATAATTGTAAAACACTTTTTATACAGTAAAGTCAGACTGAAATAACTGGAGAAATATTCATTGTTCACGGGTGGGCAGAGGCAATAGGAACACTAATGATGATTCCCCTTTAATCTTCTGATTCAATGCCATCTCAACTAAATTACTAAAAAATTATTTTGTTGACAAAAAAAAACAACAAAATTTATTTGGAAGAACAAAAGGCCAAGAATAACAAAAGAATATACACAAAATATACATGTATATGTGTGCACATGCACACACACGCACACGCACGCACACACGCACACACACGCACATGCATGCACACACGCGCGCGCACACGCACACACACGTGCACACACGCACACACACGCACAGATTTAGCAGTACCAGATGCTGTATGACCAGGTGGTGATTCTCAAAACTATCTCCTACTGTCTAAGAAATAGAAAGGTAGATCACTAGAACGTAGTAGACATATAAGTCACAGGAACAAATGACTACGGTAACATCATGTTTGATGAATGTAAAGACAGAAGCTTAGGGATTAAGATCTCACTATTTGGTAGGAATGACTGGGAAAGCCAGCGAGCAAACTGGCAGAAACTGGGTCCAGACCAGTATCCTACACGCTTTATCAAGGTAAGTTCAGCATGGACACATGGCCTAGTTAGAAAGGGAGATGTTGTAAGTGAACTAGAAGAAAGTGGGACGTGTTACCTGTCAGACTGATGGGTTGGAGGAGAATTTACGAACAAACAAGAAATAAAGAGCATTGTGAGATTTTATTTTTTTAAATATTTTTTAATATATATACATATATATTTTTAACATTTGATTATAGAACTTTAGATTCTAGATTTTTGCTCTTCCTCCCTCGTCACCCACCCCCACTGGAAGGACAAGCAATCAAATACAGGCTGAACATGTGAAATTACGCAGAACCTCTCCATAGTGAGCACACTGTGAGAGTCTGATTAAATGTCCCCTCTTCCT
>CM053591.1:202790384-202826201 GCA_028646515.1 Pseudochirops corinnae | reverse complement strand
TCTATTTTTTAAGGTGTTATTTTCTTCAGTCAGGTTGTTGACTCTCTTTTCATGATTTTCTTGCATCATTCTCATTTCTCTCCCCAATTTTTCCTCCATTTCTCTTATTTGGTTTTCAAAATCCTTCTTAAGCTCTTCTATGGTCTGTAATCAGTTTACATTTTTCTTGGAAGCTTTTGGTGAGGGAGTTCTGACTTCGTTGTCTTCCTCCCATTCCATGCTTTGATCATTTTTGTCCCCCAAAAAAGGAATTTAAAGTTGGATTGCTGTTCTTACTTTGCTTCCTTAGCCTTCTCATGTTGCCAGTCAATTACTTGACTTTTGGGCTCCATAGAACTCTGATTTCAGAGGGGAGAACTTTGTCCTGAGTTGCTGGAGTTTTCACAGCTACTGGAGCTATTAGGCAGTTGCCATCTCTGCAGCCCCCACCAGCTTTGGCTCACTGGTCATACACGTCAGGACCACCACCTAAGATTGTGATCCTGATCCAGGCAGGTTAAGGCAAGAGCACTTAGCCTCTGAATGGTCACTTGGCCCCCCTGCAATCTGCAGGCCAGGAGTGATGAAGCAGCCATGTGGAGGTGGCTGCAGAGCTGCTGCTTCCACTGCTTCTTGCCCTGGGGGCAGATGGCAGGACCCACTCCTTTCCCCCAAAATTAGCCAAGTTCCACTGACCTTTCACTTTGTCCTTGGCTCTTATGGGTTGATAATTCTAGAAACTGCCACAGCTGCAGGTGATCCACTCTCCTGAATGCTCCAGCCACAGATTGTCCTTGCTGCCCTGGGGCTAAAGCCATCATTTCATGCGGTGCTGATCTGGGCTCCCAGCGTGCTGCAATGAACCCTTCCCGTCTGCCTGTTGGGCTGCCTTCAGCGGGAGCTTTGTTTCTCTGTCATTTTGTGGGTTCTGGAGCTCTAAAGTTTATTTAGAGTATATTTTATAGGTATTTGAGGTGGTTAATGGGAGGAGCTCACAGAGTTCTCCTGCTTCTATGCTGCCATCTTGACTCTGCCCCAGAACTCCATGTTTTCTCATTGTTATTATTATCTTTAATGAAATTATTGATTGCTTCTATGATTTGTTCTTTCATCTACTCATTCCTTAGTATAAGATTATTTAGTTTTTAAATTAATTTTTAAGATGTGATTCAAAGGCCCTTTTTTGAATGCAGTTTTATTGCATTGTGGTCAGAAAAAGTTGCAATTGATTTCTCTGCTTTTCTCCATTTGTTTGTGAGGCTTTTATGCCTTAATGCATGGTCATTTTTTGTGTGTGAATACATGGTCTTTTTTTGTGAAGGTGTCATATATAGTTGAAAAATAGGTATACACCTTTTAATCCCATTCATCATTCTCCAACAGTCTCCCATATCTAACTTTTCTAAAATTCTGTTCATCTCCTTAACTTTTTTCTTGTTTATTTGATAGATTTATCTAGTTCTGAGATGAGTAAATTGAGGTCCCCACTTGCTATTCCTTCTTTAGCTCATTTAATTTTTCCTTCAACAATATATATATACACATACATACATATATATACGTATATATATATTCACTATTAATATTAATTGCCTAAATTAATTTGTCTAAATTAAATTGTCTAAAATTAATTGTCATTTAGCAAAATGTAGTTTCCATGACTATTTCTTTTAATTAGGTCTGGTTTTGTTTTTGCTTTATTTGAGATCATAAACACTATTTCTACCTTTTTTACTTCAGCTGAATCATAATAGATTCTGCCCCAGGGCCTTATTTTAACTCTGTGTGTGTCCTTCTATTTCAAATGTGTTTCTTGTAAACAACATGTTGTTGGATTCTGGTTTCTAATCCATTCTGCTATACTTTTTTTGTTTTATGAATGAGTTCATGCCATTTACATTCACAATTATGATTACAAACTGTGTGTTTCCCTCTGTTTTATTCTTTTATATTTATCCTTCTCTTTTTTTATACTGTCCCTTCTTTGTTTTGCTTCTGACTACCATCCCCCCCTTAACATTTTTCACCTTCTTATCTTAGTCTTTTATCACTCCCCTCCCCAACTCTTACCTTTTTCCTCTTCTACTTCTCTGTTGGGTAAGACTTTCTCTAGCTCTGTGTGTGTGTGTGTATGCGTGCACGCACATTCTTCCCTCCCTGCACCAGTTCAGATGAGGTTCAAGCATCATCTGCTCTGCCACCCCCCCATTTCCTCCTTCATTATATAACCTCGTTCTTGCCTGTCTCATAGAAATGAGATCATTTTCCCCACTCTTTCTCTCCCTTGCCCCTTCTCCCCATGCATACCTCTTTCCCACCCTTCCATTCTTCTTTTGAGATCATCCCCACATAACAGACTCATATCCATGCCCTCTGTCTAAGCATCCTCCTTCCAACTGTGTGTGATCCAGGGAGAGTTCTGGTCACTACCCTCCTGTTCTGTGCTCTGGTCCTCACCCAGGTGGGATCCTGCCAGCATTGCTGAGGCTGCTTCCTGGTCTATAGTGACAGACTGTCATGTCTATGAACACTGAATGGTTGCCCTTCTCCAGTACTAGAAGACCTCTCCCATTCTCCACAATCTTTCAAGAAGCCCTTGACAGTAACTCCACCATCAGCCCCTCTGAGGACAGAGCCACATTTTGCCCCTGGGCAGCAAACCAGGACAGGAGGTGCCTCCTTCTCACAAAAATGCACCTCCTCTCTGTGACACCTGTGTGTTCTTGAAGGGGCTGGAAAGCTCTCGGAATGAGAGGGGACTGGCCCTGCTGGAGCACACACTCTTAACTTCCCTGGGCCTCAGACTCTTTGGCCTCAGTTGCCCAGGGTGAGAAAGTCGGGCTCTGGAGCCAGCTCGGGGTTCTAGGCACCCTGCGAGGGCTTCAGATCATCTTCTCTGGCACTCTTGACTGAGTCAAGGCCCCGTCTGATCCTGGAGGGGCCAGTGAGGTGGTAGGGCTTATTGATTGGTGGGAGCTTGCCCCTCCCATTCCTAGGTTCCCCAGAGTTACCTTTCTTCTCAGATATATTTTCATAGCAGAGATGAGAGGAAGAGGTTGGTCTCCTCTGGCTTCTGGTCAGCTTTGGGGGGGGGGGAAATAGGGAAGGAGAACCTCAGGGGTCACCAACAGGAAACCCAGGCCCAGTGGGGGACACAGACCTGCCCAAGGTCACACAGAGGGTAAGCCCCAGACCCAGACCTCAAGGCCAGTCCCAGACTCCAGAGCCAGGGCTCACAGAGTCTCTCAGCATCTAGGGCCTCATGGGCAAAGGACCCAGCTGCTTCTGGGTTCCCCCCAAGCTGGAGGCATGATTAAGGCATTAGCCCCATGGGAAACCAGAAGTGAGAGTCTCTTAGCCTAGTTCTGAAATCCAGAGTGGGTGTTTTTTTTCTTCTTTTTTCTGTCATAAATTCCCATTCCTCATCTAGGGGCCTTCACAGAGAACAAGAGGAGGAGATAAGGTGGGTTGGGGACTATTTCTCTGAGAGGAAATCTCAGGCCCCCAAGAGAAGTCCCCTTATTTCCTCTCCTTCTGTCTCACCAGCCGGGGGACCCTGGCTAGGCGCAGACCCTCAAGCAAGCTGCTTCCCCTTTCTGGGCCTCAGTTTACCTCTCTGCCTGCTAAGGCACCTGACAGACTGAAGCACCAAGCTCCTGAGACCTCAGGTCCTAATGCAGGACCGACCTATGATGGCCTTGCGGATCCCTGGGCAGTAGAGTCAGAAGCCCAGTAGACCTCAGTGAGTCAGTCTCAGACCACGTCAAACCCAATTAAATGTACAACAAAATCTTCCACCCAGCTTCAAAGACTAGGGTAGGAGAAGCAGCTCCTCTAGAAAAGATGTGGGGAGAGGGGAGCTGGGGACTGCAGCTCCCCGGGAGTCTGTAGTGTGACCCATCCCCTCCACCTGAGGCTGCAGGCAGAGGGGCTCAGCCTGCCCAGGAGCAGGGAGGGCACAGCTGGACTGTCTATTCTGACCACACCTGGAGGACTCTGGACAGCTCTGGGCACCACAGCTTAGGAAGGCCAAGACAAGCTGCCTCCTTGATGGGGAATGGTCTGTTCTGTGCAAGGCCTGGGGCTGCCCAGTGAGGGGTGCGAGTGGGAGTGCTTGGCCAGGAGGTCCCTGAAGGGGAGAGGAGCCTAGGTCAGGCACCCCAGGAGCTGGTGGAGGTTGTTGATTGTCTTTTCTTTACAATGAATGGGCAGAATGAACCAAGCCACCCAAACTTCACCAATTTGGGAGTTTTCACCAGAATGACCTTCCCACTTTCACCTTCTCTTCATCTGCTCCTCCCAGGGCCCTTTTCCTCAGGCTGGCCCCCATCCCTGGGCTTGGTGCTCTCCAGGGTCTGCTGGATCTGCAGGCTGAGCCTGCACAAGTCCATCTGTCCATCAGTTTGTCCCCGCCTCTGGCCCCACTCTTTTGAACAAACAGGTTGCTGCTTTTTGTATTCTGAGAATAAATCCTCCAGCGGGGCTGTAATCTCCCTGGTGGGGGTCCTCCTGCTCAGGAAAGGTGGGGAGGGCTTCCCAAGCTGAGCCCAGTAAAGTGCTGGACTCCGTCTTGTCTGAGAAGCAATGTGGCCAAGGCCGAGGTCTCTGCAGGGGGATGAACTTTTTCCAGAGTTGGGAGGGATCTCCAAGGCCATGTAGTCTGACCCATCCTGCCTTTGCTCAGGGGCCTCTGATAAGAGAGAGAGCCCCATCCCCAGCCTCCGGAGGCAACCCCTCAGCCCACCTGGTGAGGAAGCTGTTCAGGCTCTCTCACCAACATCTATGCCTGGGCAAAGGCTGTCCAGCTGCCCCCGGGGCCAACTTTCTGGGGGGCTGAGCTTGGGGATAGATGTCTGCTGTGCCACACCCATGTCACTGGCTGTTCTTGTCTTTGAAGTTCCTTCCCTGAGGGCCCTCCTCAGACTACTCCATCCTTGGTCAGCTGCCTGTTAAAGTGTGTCCCAAGCCACAGCCCCCAAACCCGACTCCTAATCTCAGACACCATCTGCTTTTTAGAACATTTTTGTTTATAAATTCACCAAGTATCCCAAAACTCTGTAACCAAACACTCCCAAAACGGGACAAATCTGACTGCCAAACCTGTGTCTGTTAGGAGGTAGAGCAAGTGAATTAGCAAACATCTCCTCTTTGATGGTTTGTCCTCAGGCTGTGCCCTGTCCTCAGGCTGCTGAGCCGCCTTGGTTTGGCTAGGTCTCCTCTCTCTGCAGCAGCCTTGTGTGTGAGGCTTAGCCCAGCAGTTTCCCTCACATTTCCGTCTTCTCTGACTGCTTGATTCCCCTTGTCTGATGTTACGGATCCCCAGGGCCTCTTAGGAGCCATGTCCTGGCAGTGCAGTGATCTTAGGCAAGTGCTGTGTGCCCTGGGGTCGATCCCTTGGGCTCTCTGGGTTCAGCATCTGCCCTGTCGGCTCCCCTATTCAGTGCAGCTCAAGGGTCCTTGGTCACCTGGCCCGGTTCTGACTCAGGTGATTGGAAGGGCTGGGGAACTGGGTCCCTGCTGAGCTCAGCTTTTTCCCCCCAGAGCAGGGAGGAGGGGAGCCTATTGGGAGCAGCAGCCCCTGCCCAAAGGCCTCACCAGCGGGCGCCTGCCTTTGCCCTCCAGGAGGATGTGGTGGGACCTGCTTCTGCTTAGCGGCCCCTCCAGGGTCTGGGATTCCGCTTTCACACGTGTCCCTATTTGACAGGGAACATGTATGCTTTCTTCTCATGCAAAGCCAACGTCTCTGCCACCTCCAGCAGCCCACAACCCTAGCTGAGGTGTGCCCGCAGCAGGGGGGCAGCTGGTGGGGAGGCCTAGGAAGGACAGACTTGGAGGATGTGGCCTGAGAGCCAACTGGCCCCCCCAATCCTGCACACGAACTGAGGGGGAGGAAGGCAGGCTGCTCCTCTGCAGAGCAAAGCCAGCCTCAACCCACTTCTCCCTCCAACCCAGCCCAGCCTCCTGGCCTTGCTCCACATGCGCCGCATGCTTCCCGAAAGGACTGGAGGGGTGGGGGTGGGGGGGAGGAAGCTGTCTCCAAGGAGATGACCAGATTGCCTGCTCCCTGTCAGTGGGGCTGACTGTACCCCCCTGACTGCAGGTCTGTCTGCACCCCCCTAAACCTGGCTGCTCCTTCCTGCTGACTCACCTTCCCCTCCTCCCCGCCAGCCCCTGCTCTGGCACCCACGTGCACCCACCCACACAGGAAAGGGTGGCCAGTAGCTGAGGCTCCCCTCTCCCAGGGCAGGGCGCACCACTGGCCAGGCTATCAGGAAACCCAACAGAAATCCCCCAGATTCACTCTGGGCTGTGGGCAGGCTTCAATCCTTATCTCGGCACGCGGGGGGGGTGGCCTCTGAGACCTCCCTGTCCTGGCTCCCCAGGCCCTGAGCCGGCCTCTCTCCAGCTCTCTCTGCAGCAGCCCACTGGGCAGAGCTGCTGATGCCCTCAGAGGCCTTGCTCTGCACCTGACTAAGCCATGTGGCCATGGGGCAGCCCTGGTTTCTTCATCTGTACAATGGCAGGGCCAGATTAGGTTGGACCCCGGGGTCTGGCCTCGTGTGACATAGGTCCCCCACCCCAGACTAGGGCCTGGCTGAACTCCCTAGAGCACCTTTAGGCTTGCTGGGCTGGGAGGTCACCTGGAAGATGGTGTGGGCTGGGGCACTAAGGGCAGCCCAGAGGCATGCCCTCACTCTGCTTTCCCTTGCCAAGGCTCCTTGTTACTGGACCCTGGAGAGCACAGGGAGTTGCCCACTTCCACAACTGTAGCCTGGGCCAGGATAATCAGATCCTCTGCCAGCCCCTAAGTGAGTAAGCTTTGGCCCCAGGGGATCCCACCTTCTAAGGCCAACCATGGACCTGCAGGGCAGGAGCCTCTCCCTCTCCCTGGCATGGGGAGCTGCCCACCTGGCCCCTTGCTACTATCTGGCCCTCTGACCACAGCCAGGTGCTCACTGTGGTGGGGGGGCGGGTGCAGCCCTAGACAAGAGTCTTTTGGGGCAGCCTGAGCCAAGCAGCCCCAGAATGTGGGAGGGTCAGGGTGAGGGGTGAGGCAGAAGGGCCCCTGGTTCGCAGCTTGGTCCCTACCTTCCTGTCTGCCTTTGGGTTGGCCCCATCTCCTCTCTGGACCCCAGTTTGCCCTACTGGAAAATAAGGGGAGTGGTCCCGAGGTTCTCTAGGAACCAATCCCATTGTCAGGGAAGACCTTGACACTAGAAAGGGAGACAGAGGCCCTGAAGGCCCAGGCCTGGCCCTCTCTGGCCCTGACCATGATCTCCAGGCCAGGCTGGCCTCCCCACTAGCTGAGGGCCAGTTCCAAGCTGGCCTGCTCACAGCTCATGGCCTCTTGGGAACTTCCTCACTGAGTATCCCACTTCCCCATGCCCCTGGCCCCTCTCCCTCCTGTGTTTTGAACCACTACAGATCATGTGCCTGCTCCTCGGGGGTCACACCCTCAGGTCTCTATGGCTCAAGGTCCAGATGGCACATTGGTGGTAAGTGTGTGGGATGGGGTACCGATGGGGGTCTGTCCTTCACAGGATGGGAGTCACTGCTGGCCCTTCACAGGGCACTGTCCCCATGTAGGGCAGAATGTCACCACTGCCCTCATACAGGGCAGAGTCCCCATTGCCCCCACACAGGGCAGAATGTCACTGCCACCCCCTCACAGGGCACTGTCCCCAGGCAGGGCAGAATGTCACTGCCGCCCCCTCACAGGGCACTGTCCCCCTGCAGGGCAGAATGTTACTGCCGCCTCCATACAGGGCAGAGAGTCCCCACTGCCCCCACACAGGGAAGAATGTCACCGCCACCCCCTCACAGGGCACTGCCCCCTGGCTGTCCCAGAGCTTCAGCACCATCTCTCCACAGGTGTGTGCTCAGGTGAAGAGGCAGGGACGGGCTCGGAGCCTGGCCCAGGAGCTGAACGGAGCCTGCAGCCTTCTGGGGGAGAACTTGAGCCTACAGAGTTGCTTTGGCTTCTCTGGTGTTGGTGAGCTCCCAGCTAAGGCCAGGAGGTGGTGCGGGCTGGAGCATCCCTCGGACTGGGGAGTGGCTATTAGTGACCCTGACTTGTTTCCTAAAGAGAATCTCCCGGCCCAAGAAACCTGGGGTGGAAATCCTGGCCGTTCCTGCCTGAGAATGGACCCTGCTGCCGTCAGCCCCCACCAGGACCACCCCAATGCCAACTCTAACAACCACAACAACAACCCCAGCGTCAAGCAGAAGCAGGAGCTGGAGCAGGAGGAGGAGGAGGAAGAGGAAGGTAAGAGGGCAGTGCTCCTGGAAACGGCAGGGGATGAGCGCCCCCCCCCCCCCAGCTGTGGAGTAGCTCTCATGGGCAAGATATCTGTCCAGCTGACATCTGTCCTTTGGGCATTTTTCAGTCATGTCCAACTCTCTGTGACCCCATTGGGGAGTTTCTTGGCAGAGATACTGGAGTGGTTTTCCATTTCCTTCTCCAGCTCATTTGACAGCTGAGGAAACTGAGGCAAGCAGGGTTAAGTGACTTGCTTAGAGTCACACAGGAAGTGTCTGAGGCTGAATTTGAACTCAGATCTGCCTGACTCTAGGGAGGACTAGCACTTCTGGTGGGAGGGCTTGCCACACCCTTTTCAGGGCTCCTTTTGATCCAACCCCAACCTGCTTCCCTACAGCTCTGCTCCCTTCCCACAGTGCTCTGGGCTCTGCCCCTCAGGGTCAATTGAAGTAAGCCGGTTTAACTCTGAGGACAGCTGCCCCCAAACACAGACGTCTTAGCCCATTTCCCTATGAACGTCCTGAGTGCTGGGCCTGGAGTCTGAAAGACCTGAGTCTGAATGCTGCCTCAGACACTTGTGGTTGTTGTGAGGCTCCAGTGAGATAGCCTTTGTAAAGCACGTTGCCGATTGCCGTAATGGGTGCGCACTACGCAGGCTACAAGCAATAAGCACTATTAGCACTTGGACGGTCCGTCCTCCAAGGGCAGCGCGAGTCAAGGGAAGGCTGGTTCCAGGCATTAGCTGAGGTTTGCAGAGGGGCTGTCTCTGGGAGGAACGAGGGGCCTCCCAGGACCCGGGCCAACTTGATGTCTTTATCCCCTGAGTCACTGTGACCATGAACTTTCATCTGGTGGCCAGCCCAGATGGTCCCAGGCTCTGACTTTGACTGGGACGGGTATCGCTAGCCCATCTGGCCACACCTGCCTGAACTTTATCTCTGCTGTTGGCTTCTGAGGGCCTGGGGACCCCCCATGCCACCCAAAGGACTCTGGGCCAGGATTTGGGTAGGGGGGCAGCAGAGTGTCTGACAAGCATTCCCCATCAGCTAGAGTGGAAAGGGGGCCCCAGAAGGTAAAGGCTGGCCTCTCACAGCCCCCACACATACACCTCAGGGTGTCCTGAGCTCCACCCCCAGGGTTCCAGGATTTGTTCTGAATCTGTGAATTTTATGAATGCCAGGCACGGAGATTGCCATTGTCCTGGATGGGTCTGGAAGTATAGACCCCCCCGACTTCCAAAGAGCCAAGGGCTTCATTTACAACATGATGCAGACCTTCTACGAGAAATGCTTTGAGGTAACTGCCCCTCTCATGCACCGGGCCAGGCCCTCCCACCACCAGCCGCCAGGCTCTGCCCCCGACTCTCCCCCATTGCTCAGAGCAGTCAGGCCCCTTAAACCTAAGTGTTGGGAAGAACCTATGCTGTAGTCATGACAGATGGACACAAAATGTGTGAAGCCCATTCACATTCCAGCCCATTCCACAGAGGTGCCTTGAGAACCTCTTATATAGGGGCAAGAAAAAGCTCAGACCTGGGCTTGCCCCCAGGGAATCCTGGTCTGGTCAGGGAGATGAGGCTAGCTCAGGACAGGGAAAAGAAAGGGGTGCTTGTGGAGTGCCTAGGCAGCACAGTGAACAGAGCACCGGCCCTGGAGTCAGGAAGACCTGAGTTCAAATCTGGCCGTAGACACTTAACACTTATAACTGTGTGACCTTGGGCAAGTCACTTAATCCCAATTGCCTTGCCTTCCCCCCATAAAACAGTACAAAACCAAAAACAAAAGAACGAGACGCATGGAAACAGAAACCTGGCCCCCAGAGACAGGGCAGCCATGAGGGGTGAGGCAGGTCCTCCCTGGGCTGGGGAGATGTTGCATTCATCGGTGGCCCTCAGGAGCATTTGAGGCTGGGAGGTTGGCCAAGCATGGGGGGATCCCACAGGGACCGACAGGAGAGTTCCTGCCAGCTCCCCCAGGCTCCCTAGAGCTGCTGTGGGTCTAATATCTGGGGGGGTGGCTGGGGTTCCCCTTTCTTTCAGTGCCGCTTTGCAGTGGTCCAGTATGGGGAAGTGATCCAGACAGAATTTGACCTTGAGTACAGCAGAGACGCCCATGCCTCTCTCCAGAGAGTCATGAACATGACCCAAGTGGGAAACGTGACCAAGACCGCCTCGGCCATCCAGCACGTCCTGTGAGTGTGTGGGGGTCGTGCTCAGCCCCTTGGGGGAAAGAAGGGGCCAGATCCCACCCAACCAACAGCAGCACCTTGCCTGAGTATAGAGACGCATCACTGGACACCTGCAACAGCTCTGGGAGGGGCTTCGTGCTGTCAGGATTTTCATTCCCATTTTACAGATGGGAGACCAAGGCTCAGAATGATAATCCCCCAGGCCAGGGACCTGGAGGCCTAGCCTGCCAGGTGGTGCCTGCCCACCTTAATCTTCTCTGGGAACTCTCTCTGAGTACCCACACCCAAACACACACCCATCACTGAGAACGCCACTGCCACAAGCTGGGCCCTTGCAGAGCAAGATGGAGCTGGGCATGCCTTCCTTCCGTATTGTATCCTAAGACTCCCCCGACCCCCTTTTCTTTCCCAGGGACTCCATCTTCACTCCCAGACGGGGATCCCGGGAGAAGGCTTCGAAGGTCATTGTGGTGCTGACAGATGGTGACATTTTCCAGGACCCCCTGAACCTGAGTACTGTGATCCAGTCCCCTCAGATGAAAGGCATTGAGCGCTTTGCCATTGGGGTAAATTGCCGTGGCCTCGGGGGAGGATGACCCACCTCCCCTGAACCAGGCCCAGCACTAGGTGTCAAGATAGGAGAGGTGGGCCTGCCCTCAGGGGGCTTAATTCTGTAGCTCCACACTCTATAGGTGTGAGAGCACCCTCATCCCCACTCCAAATCAAGCCCCTGCCACCTCTAGGCCATGGCCCACAGTGGGCTCCCTTGTCCGATCTCAGCTGATGGTCTTTAAGGCCTTCTCCCAGAAGCCTTGGCCCTGACCCCTCCAGCCAAAACCATTGGTGCCAGGGATGCAGAGAGGAGACCAAGTCCCTGCCCTACTCCTAGAGAAGACTGAACAGGGTGACTCCAGAGGAGAGGAGGCGAGCACCTGGGAGGGCCAGGCAAGGCCTTGTGTGGCTAGGAGGGAAGCTGGGAATTCTGAGGGACTTCAGAGGTAAAGGAGGAGAGTGTTCTAGATATGAGGGACAAAGGTGCAGAGGCGGGAGATGACGTGTCGCCAGTGTGCCTGCCACAGAGAGTGTGTGGAGGGCCACCCAGCTGAACCAACCTGAGGTTGGGGAGAGCCATGCCGCGAAGGCCTTTTGATGCCAGGCCGCAGATCTGGCATTTTAGCTCAGAGGGAGGAGGGAGTCACCTTGAGTAAGGTGGTGGAGCTCTGGCAGCTGGGAGAGACAGAGAGAGAGGTGGTGAGTGCAAGGGGGTGTTGGAGGCTTCAGCTCCAATGTGGATGGAGAGAAGGGACTGGTGCAGGGGACTCAGGCATCCTGAGACCTGCAAAACACTTTACATGCCCCTCTCCCTTGAGGGGCTGCCATGGCCAAGGTTATAGTTGAGGAAACTGAGGCAACATCAACTCCTTATCCACCATAGCCCACCATCTCCCAAGAGTGATTGGTTCTACAGAGTGAGGGCACAATCCTAACCATTGTTTTTTCATGCCTGTCCCTCCCCTCCCTGCTCAGGCAGACGCCCACCCTCCCCAATCCTGACCCTCCTTGTCTCTCTCCCCCCGGCACCCAGAGGAACAGTGCCTGGTATACAGTAGGCATTTAATAAATGTTGCTTCTTCTCTTCCTGGCATCGAGCCAGGTTGGAGCTGCCTTCAACAAAACAAAGGCAAATCAGGAGCTGCACTTGATTGCCTCGGACCCGGATGAGACCCATGCCTTCAAGGTGACCGACTACTCAGCTCTGGATGGACTGCTGGGCAGCCTTGAGCAAAGGATCATCAGCATGGAAGGTAGTCCCTGGCATGGTCCGAGGAAACCCCACTATAGGAGCAGAGCCTGCAGCTGTCCTGGCTGCCCCGCCCTCCTCCTCCTCCTCCTCCTCCCCCTCCCCCTTCCTCCTCCCCCTTCCTCTTCCTCCCCCCCCTTTCTCTTCTTCCTCCTCCTACCTTTCTTCCTCCTTCCCCCTCTCTGCTGCTCTGGCCAGCAGGCAGCAATTTCAGAGCCCTTGGGCATGGGCATCCATGACCAGTGCAATCAGAGGTTCAAGGCTGACATGAAAGAAGAAAGCATACAACCACTGGGCAGCATTATGCCTGATTTCTAGTAGGCTTTAACTGATTGCTCTATGGTCGCTCCCTCCCCGGCCCCCAAAAGGTATAGCTGCGTTGACTGCAGAGCATCAGTCGGGGCTGGGGTCTGTCGTGCCCAGGGACGTGCCCTGCCTTTCACTGACATGTTCTTGTGCTGCAAACTCCGCACTTCCCTGCCCTTTCCCCCAGCCCCAACTACACCAAAGCTTTCCTCTGTGGGGCTCAGACAGCCAGGCTTGCCCCAAAAATACTGGAAATGAGCCACAATGAGAGTTTGTCATGGCCTGGACCCTGACCCTGGCTGCCAATTAAATTAGGGATCTGGGCAGCTTTCAACTAGTGGCCTCTTTCACTATCTGGCCTCATCCCTGAAGAATGCAAAGCAGCTTCAAAGTCAGGTCATGTCTCTCTGGTTTACAGGCACTGTCGGAGAAGCCTTACAGTATGAGCTGGCCCAGATCGGCTTCAGTGCCCATGTCCTGGGCAAGGTATGGGTAAGCCCTCCTCTGGACCCATTCATCTGACCACCCACCCAGTCGGCCAGCCGGTCATCCACCCACCCATTCATTTATCTGTTCATTCACCTGCTCATTAATACAGTTCATGAGTCCCCACTCAGTGCTAGGTGCCTTTCTAGGTATGGAGTGAGATACAAAGACAGATGACACATGACCCTCCCACCCCTCTCCCAAGGAGCTAAAAATATTGTGAATCAGGGGCTAATTAGTGGGGGTGGTTTTGGATTCCCTTCCCTCCCACAATCTTCCTCCCCCCCATCCTGTGGCTCGTCTTCATTATAATAAACCCCCTAGAACAGGATGACAATCTTCATTTATTTGATAAACAAACAATTAAGGTGCATCTCCTCCCCCCCACTCTCCTCCATCCCATGCCATCCTTCCCAGCCCCATCCTCCCCCACCCCCTCCCTCACTATGCCCCCTCCCACCATGGTTGCTCTCTCCTCCCTGTGGCAGCAGCAGGTGCTGCTAGGAGCCGTGGGGGCCTTTGACTGGTCAGGAGGGGTCCTGCTCTACAACACAGACAACCATCAGTTTCGGTTCCTCAATGAGTCCACGCCGGAGCCCAGGACTGCCCAGTACAGCTACCTGGGTGAGGGGCGAGGCAGGAGGGAGGCTGGTCCAATAACCCCAGCCCTGCCGTTAGCCCCACCCTGAACCCCAAAGGAACCAGAGTCATCTTAGGGTCCCTTGGTGCCACCAGCCCAGCTGGGGACAGCCCCGCTAAGGAATGCCCCAGGAAACCCAACAAATAGTTGTAGGGCAAAGCTGGGCAGCTTCTCCTTTGGGGGTCGCTTTGGCAACTCCCCTTTGGGCTCAGGTTTCCAGAATCTAGCCTAATGGCAACTTAGGGCCATCTTCAAGCACTCTGGCAGCATTGGGGGGGTGCAGGTACAGAGAAACTGAGGCCGACTGTGGCCATGCCTGTGTGTGCCCTCGGGCACACTTGCCCTTAGATGGGCATATGTGAGTGGTGCTACACTGAGGACCCCCCTTGCTGTGGACCTCTAGGCCTGCTCCCCAACACCCGGGGTGACCTTGGGAAAGTCTCTTCCCTGTGGTTAACGTCAGTTTGCCGTCAGTAAAATGAGGGGGCCCGAGGGGTGTTTTCTCAGGACCCTTGCAGCTCTGAATGCAGGGACCCTAGGAAAGGCCCCGCTGCTGGAAGCAGTCAGGCTGGCCCCTCCTTTCTTCCCCCACCCAGGGAAGCCTGCTGGGGGATGGGAGGCAGTCTGGCTGCTCAGGTGCTGCTTGGCTGGGGACCCAGCCCCGGGCGTCTGTTCCTGGCTCACCTGTGACTCCCCCACAGGCTACTCACTGACAGTGGTGAAGACACGCAGTGGTACCTACTACCTGGCTGGTGCACCCCGGCACGGCCAGAGAGGAAAGGTGCTCTCTATGCCGAGAGACCCTCCAGCCCTAGGCTTCCGTCCTGTCCTGGAGGGAGAGCAGGTACCAGCCCTGTAGAGCCAGAGTGAGCCACAGGTAGCCTGGAGGGTCAGAGGCACCTCAGCTCTTTCAGGTCTGAAGCATTGGCCTCTGGTTTCCATCTGACCTGAGCCTGCTCAGGACCTTAAGAGAGGGAGCCACAGCAGCTCCCTGGGGAGAGTGGTCAGGTCAGTCATGGGCTCAGGCTCAAACTGCATATCCCCAGGTCACTCTACATTCACTGTGGGGTGACGCCCAAGCCTAGGTGGCGAGGTCAGCTGGGTGTGGGCCTGCAGGAAGGGTTTCTTGGAACTGGGGGGGATCAGAGAGGTGGGAAAGGCTCTCCAGCCCCAAGGAAGAAGAGGAAGCATCCCAGGACGAGGGCGCTTCTCCCCTGGGACACAGACATGTCCTCAGCCCCCCAGAAGCCTGGGGTCTGCCCTGAGCTCCACCAGGCTCAGCCACCTTGGCCAGAGCTCAGGCTCCAAGCTTCTCTCTGGTTCTAGATGGGCTCCTACTTTGGTTCCGAGCTCTGTGCCCTGGATGTGAACATGGATGGGATCATGGACCACCTGCTTGTCGGAGCCCCCTTTTATCACATTCATGGGGAAGAAGGCCGGGTGTATGTGTACCGCCTGGAAGGGCAGGTGAGGAGAAACCAGAGTACTGAGGGTGAGCAGAGGCTGCGGAGGCCAGCCCCTCCCACAAGGGCAGAAGGAGAGCCCAGGACCCTGTAGGAGGGAAGTGTCAGTGTCTGGTGAGAGGCCCAGCAGGATCCTTCCGGCCCCTGGGCCCAGTGCACCCTGCTACCTGCCCGGGGCCCGCCCTACCCTCACTGAGGACTCCATGGGAGAGTCTCTGGCCTGGGCCTCACCCCGGCTGGTGTTTCCTCTCCAGGAGGTCTATACCCCACCAAGGGCGAGGGAGTGGGGCAGCAGAAGCCCAGGAAGATCTCAAGTATGGGCTTTCCGCCATCACTCATGCCACGTGACCCTGCAAAGCTTCAGCCCCCTGTCTATAAAGGAGCCACAAGGCAGCAAGAGCCAGCCTCACAAACTTTAGCTTGTTTTGACCCATTTTGCAGATGAAGACTCTGAGGCAGGCAGTGCTGATGTGACTTGCCCAGGGTCACATGGCCAGCAAGTGTCTGAGGCTAGATTGGAACTTGGGTCTCGACTCCCCATCTTTGCTGCCTACACTGGGAGTTCCCTGCATGGATGCCATGAGAACCCCAGTGCCCCTCTCTGCCCCCGTTTCCAGGCCGACTCCTTTCTGCGGACGCTGACGCTGAGCAGCCAGCCCCAGTTTGCCTTTGCGAGATTCGGGTTTGCGATTGCCGCCGTAGGTGACCTCAACCAGGACACGCTGGGCGACGTGGTCATCGGGGCCCCCCTGGAGGGGTACCCAGTGGATGCCGACTCCAGCTTTGGCAGCATCTACATCTACAACGGGCACCGCCATGGCATCACAGGCAGCCCCTCTCAGGTATCGGGCAAGGGCGCGTGGCCATGTGTGACGCTGTGGCCCCCACATCCCCGGTGCCCCCTGCCCCCTCCGCTCCATAGGGGCCAGCCTGTGCCCGGGCACTCCCTGAGCAGGCCCATAGCCACCTGCCTCTTCCTGGGACTGGGGGTGCGGCTCCTCGCATCCAGACACGCAGGCACACACACCGCATACACATGCCCACACAAGCAGACACGCCAGGTACAAACACACACGTGCAAACACAATACGCACGCGCACACAGACATGTGCCGCAGCCCCTCTTGGCCCGCCAAAGATCACGGGAACGTTTGTAGAGCTGGATGGCAGGAAAAAAGGAAGCGCCTGCCCTGTGACATGCAAAGTGCTTTATACACATGGTTTCATCTCCCTCAGGAGGGAGGAAACTGAGGCAGCCAGAGGGTCAGTGACTTACCCAGTTAGGAAGTAAGTGAGGCTGGATTTGAACTCTAATCCTCCCAGCTCCAGACCCAGTGCTCCACCTCCTGTGGCAGCTGCCAAGGGCCCGTCAGGGGGTCATCCAGCTCCCTCACCTGACAGTGAGGCCCAGGCCCGTGAGGTGACACAGGGTCACCCTAGTGTCAGGACCCGTGCTGGCTCTGGGGAGGGGGAGGAGGGCCCACTCAGGATGCCCAGGGCCAGGCCTCAGCCTCTTTCTAAGGGCTTCCTTGGGAGGGGTGGGGCTGCGGGGGAGTCAGAGGCTTTCACAGAAAGACCAGACACACCTTGCCTCAGCAGCGGGTCCCAGCCGCCAAAGTGGCCCCTGGGCTGCGTTATTTCGGGGTGTCTGTTGCTGGTGGAGTTGACATCTCCGGGGACGGCTTGGATGACATCGCTGTTGGTTCTCTGGGCCGGGCGGCTGTGCTGCGGTAGGAGTGCCCCAAGTCTGGTCCTTTGTGCCTTCCCCATCACTGAGGGCCAGCGCTTCCAATGGTGGAATTCCCAAGCCCCTTCAGGAGGGGTGGGGATGGAATATGGGAGGGGATCTGAGGGTGGAGCTGAGGTCAATGGGGTCATGTGAATTGGGGGAGGTGAGTCTGAGTCCCACAAACAGCCCCTCCCTGATATAAAACCTTCCAAAGTCCCCCCCCACAGCCCTCCCCCACTTCAGCTCAGGCCTCAGCCTACCTCTGCTCCCTCCCCAGCTCCAGGCCTGTGGTCAGGCCACAGGCCACCATGATCTTCAGCCCCAGCATGGTGAGGCCTGGCCACTATCAGAACATCAGCACCCGACTGTGCTTTGAGGTGACGCCAAAGAGTCTGTGGGCCAGGAAAGGTACCTGCAGAGGGGTGTATATGTGAGTGTGTGTGAGTGTGTGTAAGTGTGTGTGAGTGTATGAATGTGTGTGACTGTATATATATTTGTGAGTGAGCGTGTGTGTGGGAGTGCACGAGTGTGTGTGTGCAAGGGAGTACATGAATGTGTGCGTATGTGTATTTGTGAGTGTGTGGGAATATAGGTATGTATATATGTGGGAGTACATGTGTGTGAGTATATGCACAGGAGTACATGAATGTTTACATGTGTGTACATGTATGTATTTGTGAGTGTGTGTGCATGGGAGTGCATGAGTTTTGTATGTGTGTCTGTGTGCAGGAGTACATGAGTGAGTGTGTGCGTGTATGTGTATTTGTAAGTATGTGTGTGTGCACGGGAGTGCATGAACGTGTGTGTGAGTCTGTGTGGGAGTATATGAGTGTGTTGTGGGGAAAGTGCATGAGTGTATGCATGTATGTGTATTTGTGAGTGTGTGAGTATATCTATATGTGAGTGTGTATGTGGGAGTGCATTGTGTGTGTGCATGGGAATACATAAGTGTGTACATGTGTGTGTGCATGTATGTGTATTTGTGAGTGTTGAGTGTATGCATGGGTGTGCATGAGTGTGTGTGAGTCTGTGTGGGAGTATGAGTGTGTGTGTATGTATGTGCATGTGTGTGTGCATTATGTATTTGTGAGTGTGTGTGCATGGGAGTGCATGAGTGTATATCTGTGTGCAGGAGTATATGAGTGTGTGCGTGCATGTATGTGTATTTGTGAGTGTGTGTGAGTGTGTGCATGGGAGTGCATGAGCATGTGTGTGAATCTGTGTGGGAATACATGAGTGTGTTGTGGGGGGAGTGCATAAGTGTGTGCATGTATGTGTATTTGTGAGTGTGTATGTGGGAGTGCATTGTGTGAGTATGTGCATGGGAGTACATGAGTGTGTATGTGGGAATCTGTGGGAGTACATGAGTGTGTGAGTGTATGTATGTGCATGTGTGTGCATTATGTGTTTGTGAGTTCATACTTATGTGTAAGCATATATGTATGTGTGACTGAAGGTATATGTATGTTTGTGTCTGTGTGCTGGTATGTGTATGTGTGAGAGTATGTGTGTGAATGTGTATTTGTGAGTGTATGTATGTATACGTGTGAGTATGTATATGTGTGTGCTCGTGGGTGTGCCAGGGCCCACTCAGCCTGGGGGCTGGGAGCCTCTCTGTCCCTCCCTTTGGGCCCCCTGACACATAGAAGGGAGGCTGGTAGGTGCCCGACTGCTCCTTCAAGGCAAAAGGCTGCTCTTTGCAGGGCCAGTCCCCGGCTGTCTGGCCACCTCCCTTCTAACCTTCTGGGCTGGGCCCCTGCAGACTCCAACTCTGGTGCCTCCTTTCCCTGGGGTCCTGGGGCCCCTCTGCTGGTCTTTCCTGTGCCAGGACCACCCCACCCCAGCTGCCCTCATTCCGCCAAGCATAATGTGCCACATTGTGCCAAGTGCTAGCAATTCCAGTGCAATCAGAAAGATTGTGCGCCTGCAAGGAGTGGGCAGTCTAGTGGGGCCAGACCACAGTAAATGGAGGAGAGGGCAGCTGGGACAGAACCAAGGCAGGTGGGCTCAGTCATCCTCCTTACAAAGGAGCTTCTGGGAGGGACCCCAGGCAGAGCTGGAGGCTGCAGCTGCCAGGGAAGAGGGCCTGGAGGAGTCCGTTATGCAGCCTGCAGAGGCATGAATGAGTGAGCCCTATTTAGACCTTAGTGCGAATGACCACACTAGATCCCTACTTGTCTGTGCCCTATGTGCCTGAAGGAGGGAAGAAGACAGAGCAGGAAGGAAACACTGAGGATTATAACTCTATGGGAGGAAGAGACAGAGGAAGGAGGGAGGAAGGAAAGGAAAAAGGAGAGAGGGAGGAAGGGGGGAGGGAGGAAGGAGGGAGGAAGGAAGGCCCTATTAGGCTCCTACTTGCCTGCCAGGCCCTGGGCTAAGCGCGGTGTAATCATTCTCTCATCTGACCCTCTCAACAACCCTGGGTAGGAGGCTGTTATGGCCCCCATTTGACAGATAGGACACTGAGCAGACCCAGATCAAGTGACTGGCCCAGCTTCTCTGAGTCCTTCATTTGGTGCAGGCTGGCCCTGCTTGGGCATCCTTCCCTTCAGCCTCTCCTCCGGTCCCTGGCCAGGGCCCCTTGGGGTGCTAAGCACTCCCTGGAGGGGCAGGGCAGAGCAGGCAGGGCCCTAAGCAGCCTCGTCTGGACGTCCTTCCCGGGAGGGCTCAGAAGGATGTTCTCTTCCTTGCTCCAGGGGCCAGGGGCCCGTTTCTGAATGTGACCATCGAGCTGGACGTGAAGAAGCAGCAGAAGCGAGTTCTGTTTGAAGATCAGAGCTCTCGAAGCCAGCAGGAGAGGCTGGGCCCTGGCTGTGCCGACTTCTGGCTCATCCCAGTGGAGGGAGAGGTAGAGGCCAGGCCATGGGACAGCATGGGGCCTGGGTCGGAGGAGCTGGCCAGATGCAGACCATGGAGAAAGGCCCCTGGGGGTCCTCCCACCTCCTCTGGATCTTTCTGTTTCTCCTTGGTTATTCCAGCACAGGAGGGTGGGGAAGGGGAAAGTGCCAGCCCCCACTGGCACCCTGGGGACAACAGGAGGCTGTAGGCTAGTTTGCTGGGGGTGGGGCTCACAGGAAGTGGGGCCTCCCTCCCCCATTCATCAGGTTCCACAAACATTCAAGAAATCCTTGCTGTGTGTAGGGCACTGAGCTCAGCATTGGGGGAGATACAGAGTTTAGGGAAGACACAGTGCCTGCCCTCATGGAGCTTACAGTCTAATGGAAGGCTAGGTCCAAAGGGAAGGGTGCCCATTACCGACAAGGGGAATCAGAGAAGGCTTCCTAGTGGAGGCGGCCTTGGCATCAGGCTTCACCAGATAAGGAGGGAAGACCTTCTGGGCAGATGTGGGGGCAGTCTGAGCTGCTCCATCATATTCTTTATCCCAGTGTTGACTCTGTGGACAGAGCCCTGGGCCTGGAGTCAGCAAGACTGACACCAGTTGTGTGAGCTCAGTCTCATCAGTAAAGGGGGAGACTAGCCCTAGTAGAATTGCTGTATAAAAGAAAGCCAGCTTGAGGCCAGGAAGACCTACTTTGTGACCCTGCGCATGTGGCTCGACCTCTCCGAGGCCCTTCCCAGCAAGGTGCCAAGCTCTTGGGAGGAGGTGCTTCCTGTTCCAGTGAAACCACATTCTGTGGGACCCAGAAAAAAGCCCTCTTGGTGGGATAACCAAGAAAGACTTCCTGGGGACCCTAGGTCTGCCCCAAATCCCTTCTGCTAGGAACCTGCCCCATGGCTCCCAAAGCCCCAGGTGTCTGCGGGGCCACCCCAACTGGTGCAGGGAAAGCCTGGGAGCGTAGCTGCTCCAGGGTGGCTGGGGCAGAGGCTAGCCGGGCAACTCAGGTTCTCACCTGCTGATCGAGGCCCCCTCCATCTTCCATGGCAGGTGTGTGCCTATGACTGCTTTTCCAACATCACAATCAAGGTCAGTTACCAGCTAAGTAAGGTGGAGGGCCATCAAGAGCACCCCCAATCCATCCTGGATCAGCTCAGCAAGCCCACCGCCCACTTTGAGGTAACCACCTCAGGGGTTAACTCAGCCCAACTCCCTCATGCCAGGGCCTGCCCAGGGCTCCTCTGGGAGAGCCCCGGTGGGTGGGTCCTTGGGGTCAGTCCCCAAGCACTCTGGGGTCCATGAAAGGAATGGAAAGGGTGGGGGGAGGGACTGGGTTTCTGAAGCCTGAGGAAGAAAGCAGGTGATGGGAGAATGGAGTCTGAAAGCAAAGCTACTGCGTGTTATATTTATTCAGAATCAGGGAAGCAGATTAAAAGATCTCTCAGGCCAGGAAATCAAAGACACCAAAGCTGAAGTCACTGCTCCCAGTGTGGGCACACACATGTCCCTGGCTTGGGGCTATGTGGAGGTCTCTTTAAAACCTGACAAGTCAGCGGCTCACGTCTTGGATTTCTGAAAAATGCTCCTGTTGCCTCCCCTTCTTAATGACAATAACGAATAATAATAGCTAACGAAGGTTGTTTCATTTGATCCCCACAACAACAGCGACAGGTGCTGGCAGTCATTGTGCTGACCTGGCCAGCTCACACAGTGAGTAAGCGTCTGAGGCTGGACTGGAACTCAGGGCTTGTTGCCTCCAGGTCCCCAGCTGAGGTAGTGAAGGCCACCGAGGGGCTGGTTTAAATTCCTCTCCACAAGGGATGGTCTGGAGGGCTCTTGCCCGCTGCGGAGCTGGATGCCCAAGGCCACAACTAGCAGACTCTCCCATCTCTGTTCCCTCGCCCACGTCCTCAAAGGCGCCCACATATCTAACACGTGCTCAGACACGCCAGCAGCATTCCTCCTAAAATGTCCAATAAGTCCTATACAAGATCAGAGACCACAGGCCAGGAGGGACCCTAAAAGTCGCCTGGACCAACCTTCCCCTTCCGTGCGCCCATTTTACAGATGAGTATTGGGACTTTCCCAAATTCAGATGGTCTTTCTGCTCAACTGGTCAGGGTGGGTGAGGGCGGATGATTTCTGCTTTGCGCGGCCGAGCTTCCTCCGGAGGAACCCAGTCACCTTTAACTTCTCTCGTGCCCTGGCCGCCTGGGGCTATCACAATCACGCCGCCGCCGCCCCACCCCTCTCCCCCCCGCCCCCATGTTCTAATGCCCTGTCTCCCAATCTGTCTTCAGCTGCCCTACGAAAAAGACTGCAAGAACCAGTCGGTGTGTGTGGCGGAACTAAAGCTGAAGACTGACCTCTCCCCGTAAGTGTCAATCCCCTTCACGGAAGCGACAGCGCTCTAGTCCTAGATCGCGTCCAGGCTGGGGCCAGAGAAAGAGCGGAGCACATAGGACTCTGCCAGCACACCTCCCTCCCATGACCCAGATCTCGATACCTCGTCAGGCAACCCGCCCTGCCTTTAAATGCTTGGAAATTGTCTGGTGTGGAGCTAAAAATGGGCTCCTTCCTTATAGCCTTCACCCACTGGATGCCGGGGCGCAGCCACGTATCCATCTGCCTTAAAACCACCTCTGTCCGACAGGGCTTCCACTGACCACGTCACTCCCTAGTCATCTGTCTGGGTTTTAAGGCCCTTCACGCCTGGCCCTCTCACCTTCTAGTCTGATTCCTGTGGCACTTCGCCCTCCCATCGCCCCTCTTCCTCCACCGTGCGTGGCCCGCCGCCTGAACCGCTCCCCTCCAACTCCTGGTTCCGCCTCCTGCAGTGGGTGTTTCTCATCCCCCTCCTCGAGGTTCCCAAACTCATTTGGCCTGTAACCTCCTTAAAAAAATACACCACATCCCCCTGGAAATCCACTTTCTTTAACCCTTTAACAGTCTGATTTTTAAAATTTGCATCATTTAAAAATTTTTTTAGAAGATGCTTCTTAAATCTAATAATTTATTATAAATTTGTGGTTTTTCCTGCATTGCAGTTTTAATGAGGCAATATTGCATCATGTAACCACATAGTGTCATGTTGTAAACAAGTCATTACAGGCACATATCCCCGCGGATGCGCGCAGCACTCGCCTGCAGTCGTTGCTTGTTAAGCCCCAAGTGGACTTGACCGCTGAGGGGCTAGAACTTGCATTTTGTGTTTATGTGGAAGAGAATGAAATCACAATGATTTTAACCGTTACACTACAGATGAAACATCTTTTTCAAAATTTTCTTCTCCTTTCCTTATGCTTCCACCACCCCCTTCTTTTTATCCAGCCCCCCTGCGATCGTTCCAGTGTCCCCCAGGGCATGGTATCACCCACTTTGGTAATCTCTGTGCCTTCCCTCTCCCTTCATCCTGTCTGCCGACATCTTGCCTGTCCATGGTGATTTGCATGTTGTCTGCCCCGTACACCAAGAGAGCCCCCGCCCAGTAGGCACCAAGGTCGCTCTCCAGGAGAGGGAGCCTCTTCTCCTGGGCAAGACCAGCTCATCCCTTCTGCACTATTCTGTCGCCAACTTTCCCTATCCAGGCACCTGGCTCTTCTCAGTCCTCAAAGTCACCAAGATCCACCCACACCATTCCTCAGGCGCCTCCAGTCTTCTCTTACCACCTCCTTTCCATAGATGAGTTCCTTAAAAGCCTCTGCTCACCCTCTTCCTGCAGCCAGGCCCCCAGCCCTCACACCTCCGCTTGACTTGGTGTCTACCTTCTGGAGCTCTCTGCACTGTGACCACTGGACCAGCTCTCTCCTCCCTGGACTTTCAGGGTCTGATTTCTCTTGGTTGTCCTCCTAGCTCAGGCGATTTGGCAGGCTCATCCCCATGCCCTGTTCTGTAACCATGAGGGCCCTCAAGACTTCTTCTAGACTCTCTTCTCCATGATCTCACCAGCTCTCACATCAATGCAGCTGATTCACATCCAACCTTCACCTCCCTCCCCTGCTCCAGACCCACATCAACAGCTACCTTTTGGGCATCTCCACTGGGATTTAACCTGTCCAAAAAGGAAACCTGTGAAACCCTTGCCTAAACTTTCTATTTCTATTGCCACCACCTGTTCCCAGCAGTCTAGATTTCCCCCCTCAGCCCCCCCCCCAATTGCCTGCCAAATATTGTGGGCTCCTTCAGGCTCTCAACGCTTCTTGCCGGGACTTGCCTCATTGGACTCCCAGTTTCTGCTCCCAGGACTGCTCTTCGCCCATCCTCTATACCAGTGGTGTCCAGGGGGCAGGTGTGTGACAGCAGTGTGTGGAGCCTAAGGCCCAAGTCTGGCCAGCTACTGGCCTGCTGCAGACCCTTTGCTGACTTGTCATTGGAGCCAGAACATCTATATCCAAGGCTGGCCAGGTTTCTCAGATGTTGGGCCAATGGGCTTCCTTGCTGTTTCCTAAAAGCGGTCTCCCGTCTTGTCTCCTCCCTCCACACCTCTGCAAAGGTGGTCCCCAGTTCTCCTCGCCTCTCTCAAAAACCCTCAATACCACTTCCTGAGGACAATGTTCCTTTTCCTTCTCAAACCATCATGGACATACGTGTCTGCTGACATGCTGTGTCACCACAACAGACTCCCAGCTGGGTGAGGGCAGGGGGTGCTATGGATTCAGTCTGGGTCCTCCCCCCCCACCCCCAGTGCCTAGCACAATACCGAGCACAATGACATGCTGAGTAAATGCTTCTTGGACTGGACTGGGTCAGAGGCCCTGCACTAGTGAGATACAGCCCAGGTGCCCAAAGAACAGGTGGGTATGACCGCTCATGCCCTCAGAAATCTCTGAGGAGATTCTGGAGCTCAGCTGGGCCAGGTGCTGCAGGCCCCCCGAGGAGGCAGAAACAACAGATTCTAAGCAGCAGGGGGAGGAGGGCATGCACGCCAGGGCCACGGCAATGCCTGTACAGAGCCATGGGGACAGGAGACCAAACGTTATTGTGGGAAACAGCCAGGTCAGTCTGGACTAGTGTCAGAAGGGGCAGAATGTGTCACGTGGCTAAGAGGCTCCTTGAGAGTATGGTGGCGAAGAGATGTAAGGGCAGACAGAGGAGCTTGTGGTTGCCCCAGTGGCAATCACAAAGGAGCCACTGACCTTTACTGAGCAGGGGAATGATTTGGTCCAAACTGTGTGTCAGGAATATTCGCTGCAGCGGTCTAGGTGAGAGATGAAGGTCTGGGCAAGGGTGGAGCCGTGCAAAGGAACTGACGCCAGTCTCTGGCGGGCTAAGGGCAATGACACAAAGCCAGATGGGATTCTTGCCTTGGGCCATATCCAGAAAAATGAAATTCAAACAGGGATGAATGTAGTCTCATACTCAGATCCCAAGTAGGGAGGTGTCTGAGTAGACAAGGGGCTCAGCAGGTGCCAGAGTCTGACCCACTGTATATACCCACCCCAATGCCTTGTGCAGGAAGAGAGTAGTGGTGGGGGTCACAAAGGAGGTGACAATGAACGTTCATCTTGCCAACACTGGGGAAGATTCCTACATGACCAGAATGATTCTGACACACCCTCCAAACCTGCAGCTGAAGAGAATCCAAAAGGTGAGCCCTGTGTCTAACATTAAGGTGTCACCACCTTTCCTCTCCAAAGAGAACGAGCCTGTAAACCAGAGGCCAACGACCTTAACTTCCATTTCTGACAATGTTTTAGAAGGTTCTTAGAGGGATGGTTAGTGACCCCTAGAAGAGGAAGCAGCGATTGCCACGAGCCAGAGCAGGGAGGTCAGGCCAAGAGCTGATCTTGTGGGGAACACAGAGGGATGTGGGCTGGATGTAAGGTGGTTTGGAAGAGGCTGCATTACACGTAAATGGGAACACCACTGGTTTCCCCGGAGCCCCAGCGTTCAGAAAGGGAACCCTCTCTCTTCCTCCCCTTCTGATGATGGTGCTGCCTTGTGTCCACAGCCCTCCTCACACCCCATCCAGTGCATGGACCCCAGGCCTGCCACGTCTGTCCTAGCCATCATCTGCAAGATCGGCCACTCCGTGTTCAGGAAGTCCCATGTAAGTTCCCTGCTGGAGGCTGGCCCCCTTGCCCAGGTCTGCCATTTCTACCTTCTGCATCCCAAGGCTGCCCGGGGCCTGCTCAGGACCTCTACCTCGATCTTGACTGTCCTAACCCGTCTGCCATCATCTGGAGCAGGCAGGCCCCAAAGAGCCACGCCCTTTTCCAGGGCACAAGCCAACATCCCCTGGGGGGCCAATCTTTTTGCTGGTTTAGAGGGGTGTTCACGTGTTATCTCTCCTCTAAAACAGGTCAACTTTTCAGTAACCTGGCAACTAGACGAAAAAGAATTTCCCAATCAAACAGCAGAAATTACCATCAATGTCACCAAGTAAGCATTAAGTGGGCAGCTGGGGGGGGGGGGGGGCGAGGGGGCTAGAGTGCAGAACCTGGAGCCAGGAGAGCCTGACTTCAAACCCAGCCTCAGGTTCTCACTAGCTGTGTGACCCTGGGCAAGTCACTCCACCCTGTCTGCCTCAGTCCCCTCATCTGCAAAATGAGCTGAAGGACATGGCAAACCCCTCCAGGGTCCCTGCTGACACAACCCTCGGGGGTGAGAGGTGTCACTAAGAGTCAGGTCCACACTGAATTGACTCAACAAGAAAGTACTGATCATGTCACGGGGCTTTCTTATGGTGAGCTCAGAAGCTGGTTCTCTTTTTCCTAACTCCAGGGACTTTGGTCAGCTCCCAAGAAGAAGCAGGCAGGCCCTGATTGCCCTGAATGGAGTAGTTACAACATTGGGCCTCAAGGGGCAGCTTGCAGCTGGCAGGTCTTTCTGAAGACCCCTTTGGCCCCCGAGGGCTCTCCAGGCTTTTTAGAAACTCCTTTAAAAGTGTTTGACTTAAAAGACAAGGCTGCTGCTTCCGGTGCCCCTTCTCCCCCTCCTTAGGAAGCCCTACCCTTGGGATCTGCTCCCAAAGGTGGGTGGGCCTGCCTAAAATACGGTATTAGTCAGGAGAAGGGGGCATCCATTGTTACCTAGTACACTTAATGGGCAGTGCACTCAGCCATGCCCTCCCCTTGGACTCTGTGGGAAGGTCCCCACGGGAAGCCATGGCCAAGAGGCAGACCGCCTCCCCTTTCCTCCCTCAGTGCCAATGGTCAGCCCCCGGTGGAGGAGAGACAGGAGCTTCAGATCAAGTACCGCCTTGCTGTAGCTCTCCATAAGTAAGTGGGGCTGTGGCTCCCCTAGGGGCTGGGGGCAATCTGAAGCTGCTACAACTGAGTCTCCCCAAGGGCCAACATTCTAGCTGGTCTCCAGGACTGTCCAAAGTTTCCTCTCCTGCCTCCCATTGTGGCCAACAGCTAATTTGCAATGCCGCTCTAATTCATACTCACTTTGGACCTCATGTCCTGACCTGCTCAAGCCTGCCCCCTCCTCTCCTTGCGGGTCCCAGGAGCCAGCTCAGCTCATCTGTGGCATCTCACCCACAGACCCCTAGTGACGTACATGACCACCAGCCAAGGCCTCTCAGAGCACAAAGAATTCCAGTTTAATGTAGGTATCCCAGGATCAAATTTGCCTGCCTCATGCTTAATCACAAGGGGCTGACTTTCTCTTCTGTTCCCTTTGTAGATCCATGGGGAAAATCCCTTTGGAGCCAAGTGGGTGTTAGAAGTCTGTGTTCCTGCCAGAATGCAAGGCCATGACATCATAAAACTCAAGAATGTAACCACCACACAGGTACCTAGAAACTTTTCTCAACAGGTCCTCTGTACAGGTGCTCTTAATCTGGGGTCTTCCTTAAGCTAGAAAAGGAGCAAGAGACTCAGGAAAACCAAGGAAAAAGTGCACAGGATGGCCAGCATCACCCACTGTGCCCTGGGAACCACTGCACATTTTGTCGTCCCCCCCCCAGACATGGAGGAAATCAGGGGGTCGGACTTTTGGAGGGGGAGCTATTGTTCCCCTCTGGGCTTTCCAGGGTGGCTAGCGGTGGAAGTGACCCCAGCATCTCTTGCCCCTGCTCCCCTTCTCCTCCGTCCATTTCCTGGCCCTACAGGACTCTCTCCCTCCCAAGTTCTTTCTTTGGCCCCCTCCCATCCCTCCCTCCTTTCCAGTCCTTTAGCATGCAGCGTTCCCCAGTTTGGAGCTGAAGTCACTGGCATGACAGCACCCCTCCCGCCTGCCTGGAACCCCAGGCTACCCTTGTTCCTCACCTACTCATGCCAATCTGCTCCTCTGGGTTTAGGCCCTCCAAAAACCAAGACCAAAAACACAGGAAATACTCATGTATAGAACTGATCCCTCCAAGAGTTGAGTTTTCATTTTGGGGTGACCTGAAAACTGTAGATAGCAAGTGCTTTTCAAAGACAAAATTATAATTACACTCTTCTAGCTTAGAAAACTCCCCAGCAGTCCTGCTAAGCCACCAGCCAGGGCAGGGCCTGTCACTGGAAAAGGCTGTGGCCCTGCAGCAGCTCTGTGGCCGAGTCAAAGCCCAGCACAGACTTGTGGAAGGCCTGGATCTGCTGTCTCACGCGGCGCATGGGCGCTGTGGCGGCCTTCTTCTTAAAGGCCATCTCCTTAAGGACCTTGTCGGCTAGGTAGTGGAGCCACAGCACGTTGCTGTAGGGGTGGTAGTGGGCCCAGCGATTTCGGGTCCTCTTTTTCATGAGCCTGTAGATTTCAAACTGGTAGTCCCCTTGGCCCTGGAAGAGCTCAGGTTCCTGGGAAATGTCACAGAAGACCACCAGGCCGTCCTTCTCCAGCCGGGAGAGCGTGTAATCGATGATGTTGATGTGGATGCCGTGGGTGGCGATGGTGCCCGGCTGCCCGTTGAGCGTGTAGCCCAGCTCTTTGGCGCTAGTCCTCTTCACCAGCACGTTGCCCCAGTGCAGGTCCCGATGCTCGAAGCGCAGGGCAGCCTCGGCCACAGCCAGCGCAGCCGTCACCTGGTGCAGCAGGCTCTTGGCCATGGCCACAGAGGACAGCTGCTTGCGCATGTGCTCCAGGTCCAAGCCCCCAAACTCAAACTCCAGCACCACGTAGAGCTGCTCCGGGCCAAAGAAGTCCGGCCGCTCGTTCTCAGAGCCCCGGCTGCTGCGGAAGGCATCCCAAGCACGCAGCAGCACCTCGGGGTAGGCACCCTGCACGCAGCGCACCGCGAACAGGCCGATGAAGCCATGTGTGCGGTTGGGGGCCTCCTCGGACAGGAGGCTCAGCTCCTTGGAGATGATGATCTCGGGCAGAATCTCCGCGAAGGTCTTCTGCGGGCTCCCGTTCACCAGCGCCTCGCCTTCGATGGCGATGACCTTGAAAGCCGCAGTGCGCCCATCCACTACAGTGCGGAACACCTCCCCGAACACGCCCTCCCCGATCTTCTCGCAGCTCTGGAGGCGGCTGGGAGCCAGGTAGCGGCCGAAGGCCAGCGGCCCGTCCTGCTGGCACTCACGGTACACCTTCTGGGCGTCGGACAGCAGCACTTCCTCGCCCGACAGGGACGTGTCGGGGGTCAGCGCGTACATGGAGGAGGCCTGCCAGGACGCGTCCAGGGGCGGCGGGCTGTGGGGCCTGGCGCCGGGCTGCGGCTCGGCCACCACCTTCTTCTTCTGGTGGAAGGAGAGCGAGGCGCGCCAGGCCGACGCCCCCCGCGTTCCCTGTGCAGCCGCGGGGCGCGGGGGGCGCCGGCCCCGCCTCCAGCGGGCTGAGCTGAGGCCACTGATGCAGGCCTTGCGGGCCGTGCTCTGGGGGACCCGGGCCAGCGTGGCCACCTTCTGGGGGGGCTCTACATGGAGGTCCTCGGGGGGCTCCGGGCTGAAGAGGGATGCGCTGGTGGCCAGGCTGGGCCGGGACGCTGCAGGGCTGGGGCTGCGGACCGGGCTGAGGCCAGCCAGGATGCTGCGGGGGGTGGGGGCTGGGGGCGGGCCCGGGGTGCTGCAGAGGGGGGGGCCCAGCCTCTGGCCACGCGCCCGGAGCCTCCAGGAGCGCTCGGTCACGTGGCAGTGCGGCTGGTTCTCCTTGGCCCTGGCCTCCTCCTCCTTCTCCTCTTCCTCTTCCTCCTCCTCCTCCTCCTCCGCCTCCTCTTCTGGGGCCCGCGCCCGCAGGCGCCGCTGCCACGGCTGCCTGGCGGCCCCCGGGGAGCCACACGCAGGCCCCGGCTCGAAGTCGGGGTCCGAGTCTGCGGCAGAGGCGGGGCTGCTGCTGCCGCTGCCGGGCCCGACGCCGGGGCTGCCGGCGCTCAGGCCGCTGCTGCTGCTGGAGAAGAGGCGCCGGCGTTCGCGGGCCGGGGAGAACCAGGGCGCGGCCGCCACCCGCGCGTGCGCCCCGCGCCCGGGGCCCGGCCGCCGCCCGCGGCCCAGGCCGCCGTAGGTCAGGAGCAGCCGGGCCTGAGCCCGTGGGCCCCGGGACGCCGCCATCGCGCCCGGCCGTGCGCAGCGCAAGCGCAACGGCCGCAGACGCAGGAGGCGCCCGCTCCCGCCGCAAGGCCTCTGCTTCAGGCTTCGAATCTCCCGCCTGTCCTGCCCCGCTCCTTGGGCGCATGCGTATTCCTAGGGGGTCCGCCCCAAAGACACTTCACTGCGCCTGCGCCGAAGGCCGCTCCGGTTTGTGGGATAGGCTCTAACCGAGACAGCTGTGCCCGCCCCCTCTCCGCAGCGGAGGGCCTTGGATTGGCAGGCGCCGACAGGCGGGGCCCTCAGCTGCACGTCTGTTTGCATGCGTAGGGAAAGCGGCCGCCCCTCTTCACAACCCTGATAGGCTAGCAGTCTAAGGGCGGAGCCACAGGAAGGGTTGCCTGAGGTATCTCCCGGTCTTTTCCGTTCTCCAGGCCGGTTCGAAGTGCAGCAGGGAACTAGGGTGCAAGGCCCGCTGCCTAGAAGCGCCCACCGAGCCTGCGGTGAGTGAACGTGGGCCCGAGATGCCCTCCCCGCACCTAGGAGGGCTCCGCAGCTCCGCTTTGCAGAGCCCCGCCCCGGAGGCGTGGCCTCCAGCCGTGCCTGGCAATCCCCAGTCTTCCAGAGCCCCGCCCCGGGGGCGTGGCCTCCAGTCTAGGAACTCTCCAGCCTTGCCTTTCAAAGCCCTGTCCAGGAGGCGTGATCTCCAGTCTGAGGACCCCTCCCGCCCCCTGCCTTCCAGAACCCCTCCCCGGACGCGTGGCCTCCAGCCATGGCAATCCCCTGCCTTCTGGGGGTTGGAGGGAATCCCCCTTGGCCATCGCTCCTCTGACCGCCTGTCTGTTGTCTCCCTGGCCAGGACCTGCAGTGGCTGCAGCTGCGCTGCGTCCTGTCCTCCGCCCCCTCCAAAGTGTGTCTAGAGGCCGAGCTGAGCCCGCAGGTAGGGTGGGGAGGACGCTTCGGGAGGGGAGCGAGGAGACGCGGCCCCCCACCTGCCTGATCCCCCTTTCCCCGCTGCAGCTGCCTGAGGTCCTGTCGAAGCTGTGCATCCCCGCTGAGATCTCCTTCCATGAAGCGGTGTACGAGAGCCAGGGCCCGGGCAGCCTCAGGAGCTCGGTAAGGGGCCGGAGGGAGCTTGGGGGGCTGAGTGGGCCGAAGCCTCCTCCGAGAGCAAACGGGCTCGGCATTTGGGCTCCTGCGCCTTCCCCTGAGATTCCTAACGAAGGCTCTGGGTAGAGCAGAACAGCCACCGGAGTCTCCCCCGCCCCTTGGTCACCTTTCACAAGGTCCCCTCCTGCCGTGACAGAACACAGGATGAAGGGAGAGACTTCTCCACGGCACAGGCACCTGGTCTTGACGTTGCTACAGAATGTCCCTCTCACTCCTTCAGAGGTCACTGATGATGCCTCGAGGGCTGGGAGGTGGACAGTGGCTGGCTTAGCCCGGAGCCCATGAAAATGAAACAGAAATAGGTTTGGAAAGTTTGGGAAGCCTGCTGTCCAAGGGCTTTCTCTGGCCCATAGGGCTGTAGAAGCGTGGGGCTCTGGGTGTTGGAAGGCCTCCGTTAAATCCCATGGGTCACTTGAGGCCTCCTCTCCGGCATGGCTGTGTTTGCTGGGAAAAGCCAGTCCTGAAAGCAGGTGGCCACTGCTGAAGGTGAGAGAGGTCCTTAGAACATAGCACCAGACAATTTGTGGACCCGCCTAGGAGCCTGCCCAGAATTTCTCAAAGCATCGTTTCCATGCAAAAATGCCAAGCCAGAATCCTTCAAATGCAAGGGAAATGCAGACCATATTTAACTGAACTCAGAGCAGGAAAGGATGCTGTACACCCTGCTTGGAAACCTCCCTAGACAGGTGGCTCACTGCCTTTTGGACGGTAACTGACCAGAAACATGGGGACTGTGGGTTTGTTAAGAACTCCTGCCAACTCCTGCAAGGGGGAGTAGGGGAGCATTCATTCAAGTGTCTGTAAGTCCCTGTTCGATAAAGCGTGAACAGCCTGCATTGATATAGCAACATAAGGACTGCAAATGTTCCCTTTACAAGTATTATTGAATCCTCACAACAATCCTGGGAAGGAGGGAGGGAGGGGCTATTATTATCCCCATTTCACAGATGAGGACACTGAGGCAGCCGGGTTCAGTGACTTGCCCAGGGTCCCACAGGGCCTCTGCCCTCTCCGCTGCAGCACCCCCTAGTGACCTGGGGCTTCTGGAGAAGGGTGTGGTATCCTTCCCCTCCAGCTAGTTGGCTCTCTCCTTCCAGATCACCATCATCCTGCTGAAGGCCTCCAGGTTCCACACCTTGCCCATCATTCTAGGAAGCAGCACTGGTGGAGTTCTGCTGCTGGCTGGCATCATCGCCATGCTTTGGAAGGTGTGTCCTGTTGGGAGGGGGCAGACTGGCTGTTGGGCAGGAGAGGTGCTGGGGGCTGGGACCCAAGAACAAGAAGGGCCCAATCATTAAACATTTGTCGGATACTGAGAAGTGCCAGGCGCTAGGCTTAGCTTGGGCAGAGAACAGCCCTGCCTTCAAGGGGCTCAGAAGGGTCTGCTGTAGTTCTGAATGGGTCACTCTCACATTATTGGGAATTCATTTAAGCCAGTCAGGATTGGCAGAATGGCAGTCCTGTGGGACTGGTGACTTTTTGATGGGAGGGTGGGCAGCCAGGCAGGCATAAAAACCAAGAGAGAGTTCTTTTCATGGTGGCAGAGAAGATGTTGTAAGTCTGCCTGGGAACCAAACCACTGTCCACTTTGGACCGTAAAGAAATAAATGCCTTTCATACTGGGTGTTCCACATCATTCTGGAAGCTATAGGATGCCAGGGAGGGGACAACAAACAGGCGGGTCCTCAGTGGGTGCAGGAAGCCTTGGCTGGGAGAGGGGTGCTGGGCGGGGAGGGGGGTGGCGAGGCAGGACAGTAAAGGGTCAGAATAAGTTTGCTTGGGCTCCACCTTGACCCTGTACCAACCTAGAAGTCAATTCACAAACCAGGGCTACAGACTAATGGCCTTGTATAGATGCCAAATGGTTTTCTTTGGCCTGACCCAGACACTTCCCTCCCCCATCTCCCGCCCCTAGTGAGAAAGCAGGCTCCAACCTGTGAGCCCCCAAGCTTCTCAGAAGTCCTCAGAGCCCACAGGCCCTGCTGCCTGAGAGTCCCACTGTCTTTTGTTGTCCCCCTCTTTGCTGAGTACCTCCTCTGGGAGGGAGTGCTGAGGTGAGTCCCCTCAGACCATCTGGAGGTCCCCATGAGTGGCCCCCTGGTGGAGCATGCCCAGCCTGAGAGGTTTGGAGCATGGTGTCCTCACCCCCTGTGGGCCAGATGCACGTGAGCAGTCTGGTTTCTCCATCACGTGTTTGTTTTTCCTATGAGGCCCCAGTGTTCTCTTGAAGGACCTCCCCCAATGCCAGGATCCCCTTTGCTAGAGGGTGCCTGGTGTCTCTGACTACACTTTCTCTCCTTCTTGTGGTGGTGGACATTGCAGTGTGGCTTTTTTAAGAGGAAATACCAAGGGCCTCCCTCTGGCTCAAGGAAATCACAGAGATCAGAAAACCTGCCCCAGGCAGAGAACTAGGGCCCGGCCCCTCAGGAGCTCCCTGTTGTTTGGTGTCATCCTTAAGATTTAACCTTCATATCAACCGTGCATACCCTTTGACCAGGCTACGCCACCACTGATGCTGTACACCCAAAGAGATATTTTTTAAAAAAGGAAAAGAACCTACATGTACAAAATATCAATGTGAGCTCTTTTCTGGTGACAAAGAATTGGAAACTGAAGGGATGTCCATCAATTAGGGACTGACTGAATAAGTTGTGGTGTGTGATTATGATGGAATACTATTGTGCTATAAGAAATGACAAGCAGGATGCTCTCAGAGAAACCTGGGAAGACTCACATGAGCTGATGCAAAGTGAAGTAAACAGGACCAGGAAACCACTGTCTACAGTAACGGCAACATTGTAAACAGCAATGATGCTCTACTGTGAATGACTCAGCTCCCAGCAATACAATGATCCAAGACAATCCCAAAGGGCTCATGATGAAAAATGCTGTCCTCCTCCCGAGAAAGAGCTGATGTCACCTCAATAAAGATCGAAGCAGACTTTTTTATTTTCTTTATTTTTTTAATCTATATTTTCTTTTGCAACATGACTAATATGGAAATATGTTTTGCATAACTACACATGTATAACCTATATCAAATTGCCTTCTTAATGAGGGGAGTGGAGAGGGAGAAAATTTGGAACTCAGAATTTTAAAAACTAATATTGAAAATTGTTTTTACATGTAATTGGAGAAAATAAAATACCAAATACAATTCTTAAAAAAGATTTAATTTTCCAGGAAATATTTGGGATTCAGCCTGCCAAGACAAACCCAGGAACTATAGAAACACAATTACATAACACTTTTCACACAAATAAAGACAGATCTAAACAATTGGAGAAGTGTTAACTGCTCATGGGTGGGTCAAACCAATATAATAAGAATGACAATTTTACCCAAATCAGTTTTCTTATTCAGTTCCATACCCACCAAGCTACCAGATAATTATTTTATAGAGCTAGAAAAAAAATATGTGACAAAATTCATCTGGAAGACGAAAAGGTCAAGAATATCCAAAAAAGCCAAGGAAGGTGGCCTAGTGGCACCCGATCTCCCGCTGTCTCGTTAGGAAGCTGCAGTCATTGAAACTGGCAAGAAACAGAGTGGTGCGTCAGCGGAGCAGGTTAGGTGGACAGGACCCTAGTAACCTAGTGTCTGATAAGCCCAACGAGCTGTACTCTTTCACAGTACTGCTGGGAAAACTGGGAAGCAGCTGGGCAGAAACGAGGTATAGACCAACATGTCACAGCATATACCAAGACAAGATCCCAATGGGCACGTGATTTAGACAGAAAAAGGTGATACCATAAGCAAATTAGGGGATCATGAAATAGATCTCTGGGTAAAGGAAGAATTTAGGACCAAACAAGAGAGCATTACAAAGTGTAAAGTGGGTAATTTTGGTTACATTAAAGTTTTTGTACCAAAAACCCCAATGCAGCCAAGATTAGAAGGAGAGCAGGAAACGGGGGGAAATTTTATAGCAAGTTTCTCTGATAAAGGCCTCATATTTCAAATATATAGAGAACTGAGTCAAATTTATAAGAATACAAGTCATTCCCCAGTTGATAGATCGTCAAAGGATGTGAACAGGTAGTTTTCAGAAGAAATCAAAGCCATCTATAGTCATATGAAAAAATGCTCTAAGTCATTATTGATTAGAGAAATGCACATTAAAACAATGCTGAAGTACCATCACATCTATCAGATTGGCTAATATGACAGAAACAAAAAATGACCAATGCTGGAGGGGATGGGGGAAAATAGGGCCACTGATGCGTTGTTGGTGGAGCTGTGAGCTGCTCCAACCCATTCTGGAGAACAATTTAGAACTGTGACCAAAAGGCTAGAAAACTGCATAACCTTTGACCCTGCAATAGCACTGCTACGTCTGAATCCCAAGGAAGAGGGAAGGGAAGGAGGAAGGAAAGAATTTGGAACTCAAAAATGTTTTTTAAATGAATGTTACATTTTTACATGTAAGAAAAATATAAAAGTAAAAGAAGACTAAAACAAAAACAAATTAAAAAGCAAAAGATTTAACCTTCCCCAGGGAGGTCTAGCCTGGCATTTGTAAGGGCTAAAGGGATCCCCATTATTATAAAGGGAATCATGAAATGGGGTGCTC
>CM053591.1:202760370-202789884 GCA_028646515.1 Pseudochirops corinnae | reverse complement strand
ACCTCTGCAGCATCTCTGGTCCATCTCACCTCTGCAGCATCTCTGGTCCATCTCACCTCTGCAGCATCTCTGGTCCATCTCACCTCTGCAGCATCTCTGGTCCATCTCACCTCCGTAGCATCTCTGGTCCATTTTACCTCTGCTACACCTCTGGTCCATTTCACCTCTGCAGCATCTCTTGTTAATTTCACCTCTGTATCTTTCTCTTGTTCATCTAAACTCTGCTGCATCTCTTGAACGTGCCCCTTTCTTACCCTGGACACTCCTCCCACCCTGATGCAGGTTTTCATTACCTGACACCTGGACTATTGCAATAACTGCTGGGGGAGGGCGGTGAGTCTGCCTGACTCCAGGCTCTCTCCACTTGAGTCCATTCTCCACTCAGTTCTGAAAGTGATTTCCTAAAGCACAGGTCTGATCACACCAATAAGTCAATAAGCATTCAGTAAATGCCTACTATGTGCCGTTGCCAAGCACTGGGGATACAAAAAGAGCCAAAGACAGTCCTGCCCTCAAAGGGCTCACAATCTAATGAGAGAGACAAGTAAATAGTCATGTACTGGCGTACTCTATACAGGATGAAGAGGAAATCGTCAAAGGAAGGTACTCAAGTAAAGAGAGGCTGGGGGAGGTGTCCTGTAGGAGACAAGATATTAGTTGGGATTTACAGGAAGCCAGGAAGGTCAGTGGTAAGAGCAGAGAAGGAAGAGTACCCCCAGCCTGAGAGTGCCCAGAGCAAGAGCAAGAGATGGAGGGACCCGTTCATGAAACAGTCAGGAGGCTGGGGTCACTGGATCAAGAGGATGTGGTGGGGAGAGGAGGGGGCAGATGAGGAAGGGCATTGAAGGCCAAATAGGATTTTGTGTTTGCTCTTGGAGGCTATAGGGAGCCACTGGAGGTTAGTGAGTGTCGGGGAGGGAGTGACATCCCCCAACAACAACAGGACATGGGGAGCCTGAGCAGAGACACTAAGGGGCGCCCCATAGATACCCATGGTCTTCCTCATTTCGTTACCTCATTCTCTCCACTCCCTTTTCCATATCTTGTAACCTGGCTTCTTGCCCTATCACTCAATTGAAACTGTCCTAAGCTTCCCAGGACCTTTGAATCCTGTAATCTAGAGGCCTTGGCTCAGTCCTCATCTCTCCTGGCCTCACCAAAGCCTGGGACATGGTCAGACACCCTCTTCTCCTAGATTCTCTCTCCCCTCACATTTCTCTATCCCAATATTCCCTGACCTGTCTGGTCACTGCTTCTCAGGCCCCTTTGCTGGATCATCATCCAATCTTGCTTGCTAACTGTGGGGGTCCATGAAGGCTCTGTCCTGGGCCCTCTCATCTTCCATCTCACCTGGTGATCTCACCAGCTCCTATGAGTTCGATGACATCTATGCGAGATGACTTTCAGATGTTAGTCCTCAACTCTGTCCCGAACTCCAGTCCCACAATCACCAGTGGTCTATCGGACATTTCCAAAGGGATAGTCCATGGGTATCTCAAACTCAACATGTCTAAGCTGGAACTTATTATCCCCTTCCCCCGCCCCCACCACACCTCTCTCTAATGTCTCTGTTTTTCATCCAATACTGACTGAAGGAGAGCAGAGGCAGAGGGAATGTTCTTCATTTCTCCATGAATAAACCCTAGACATCCACTTTTCTGGCCTGGATAGCGTGGTGCATGTGAAAATAGGGCAAAGAGGACCCTGGGTTCTAGTGTGGGCACCAGAATACGTGGTCTGTTGGTGCCCTGTGACCAAGGCACAGCCACTCTTCCTACCTGACTAGTCTTAGTGAGGCTTTATCCTTCAAAATGTGGAGGAATCAACATGAGGACATTCTGTTCTGAATGGGATTTTCACCAACAGGATGAAAGAGATTTCTAGATAGAAGTCATGGGAACAATGGGGGGAAATGACCCTTCCATTGCAATACAGACAAGGAACAGTCAGGGTAAGTAGCATCTTGGAGCCAAAGGTCTTTGGGGATTTAGCCCAGGGGTGTTGGGAAAGGAAAACAAGAATGAGATGGGGTGTGTGTGTGTGTGTGTGTGTGTGTGTGTGTGTGTGTGTCTGTGTCTGTGTCTGTGTCTGTCTGTCTGTCTGTCCCTCTGAGTATTTTATTGATACATATTGGTTCTTCGGCCACATTCATTTCCCAAGAGCATCCTCCACACACAGTACCAAATAGGACCTTTCCTTTCCAACAAGAGAACAGTTGGCAGTGACCTGGCGTAGTAGCTCTGCTGAACTAAGGGACTGGTAACACTTGACAGCCAGAATCTACAGCCTCTCTACCAAGCGGGAATAGATGCCTCGCACCATCTGGTGGGGGACTTTTCTCATCCTCTCCACAGGGTCCTAGCCCAGTCATTTATAGAGGAGAAAACTGAGTCTCAGGAAGGTATCCAAGGTCACAGGCAAGGTGTCTGCCCATCCCAGAGTCCTCCTGGGGTGGTGCCTCTATCCAAGTCTCATTCAGTGGAGGCTTCCTTTGTTCCCAGCTTTGGATCACCATGAGAATTGCTGCTGTGAATATTTTGTACACATGAGTTTTTCTGTCGGTCGTCGGGGCCTCCCTCAGTGTATGTCCAGCTAACAGAGTGTTGGGACAAAGGTTGTAGATAAAGCTCAGTAACTTTTCCAAGTGAAAATCCAGTGGCTTCAGGCTTATTTATTTTTTGCCAGTCCTCTGAAGATTTTGGATACCGGCTTTATCTCAGAGGCAAGGTGAAATTCTGAAGGCACAGAGAGAAGGAAGAAGGGGAACCATCTGTAGAGATCAACATGGGTGCACCGAGACCTTGTAGTCAACCATGACTTTAAAATACACATGTGGGAGATAGAAGGAAGGGTGAGGAACAGGAATCCAAGGGAATGGGATGCTTGGCATCAGCCCATAATGACAGTGTCAGCATTACTGACCCAGTGAATGACAGGAGCCTAGGGAAGAAGGCTAAGAACAACTAAAGCGGGCCTGGGATTTTGTGTGTGCGTGTGTGTGTGTGTGTGTAACTGAGAGTATGTGAGTGTGACTATGAGTGTAACTGAGAGTTTTGTGTCAGTGTGAGCATGTGAGAGTATGTACAAGTGAGTGTGTGAAAACAGTCCGAGTGTGTATAAGTATATGAATGGGTGTGAGTGTGAGTATTGTGTTTGAGTGTGTGTGAGAGTATGTGTAAGTGTGAGTGTGTGTAGAACTATTTGGGGGAAGAGAGGTGGCTCGTCGTGACCAGGGAGAGGAGCAGAGCTGCACACATGCAGAGGGTGGGATGATGCAAACGGAGCAGGAGGGAGCAGAGCTGCTCGCTGTTTCTTCCTTCCAGGAGATGATCTACAGCCTGGAAGGACAGACCAAAGTTGGCTGACAGCCAGGACACATGAAGGGGACTCTCTGGCTGATCAGGTCTAGCTCACCCCCTGCTGAGCCCCGACAAGTGCCACCCTCTGGCACTGAAAGGACTGGGGAGAGGTGGGGTGGAAGAGATGCCACAGGGCCAGAGGAGGGAAACATGTCATTGTTCCAAAAGGGAAGAAAACAGTTTGCAGACTCCAGGTGAGGGAGCGTGGCTTGGTTTCTGGGCAAGATTTGAGAACACATTATTAAAGCCATGGCTAATGACCATCTGGAGAAGAAAGCTGCGATTAGTGAGCCAGGTAGGTTTCACCCAGAACAGGTCAGGCCAGGCTGACATCTTTTTGTGGACAGGATGGCCCAACTGGTAAATGGTGGGAATGCCGTGAAGATCACTACCCAGATTCTGGCAAAGCCAGAGAACAATCTTTCCCAGGAGATGGAATGATGTGGGCTAGCTCCAGGTGTAACGAGGGGGATTCCGACTGGTTGAAAGTTAGAGCCCCAAATCATCATCACTGGTTCCATGTCAGCATGGAAGGAGGTCTCCATGAGAGTGTCCTAGGGTCAGTGTGGAGACCTCTGCCAGGTCAGGTTTTATCAGGCCCACGCCCCCCAGGCTGGGCCGGACAGCTAGCTAACATATGGGACAGCGACAGAGCTAGGCTTTCAGGAGGTCTCGCTGGGGCTGAACTAGGCTGGGGCGGGTAGGGGCAAATCAAGATGAAATAAGGTCAAATCTTGTCAATTGTATTAGAGCATGCTTGTCTGCCAAAAATCAGCTCCACAAGGACAAGAGGTCAAGGCAGAGGAGTCTGTTTGAAATGATCTGGAGGCTTCGGCAGCCTTCGAGTTCAGTGGGGACCAATCAGTGAAACGCTGTGATGCCACTGCCTAGAAAGTTCCTCCAGACTTAGCTGAAATGAGACACAGTGCCCAAGAGCAGGCTGGTGAGGGCCTGCTGTGCCCTGGCCTGCTCACACCCATCTGGGCATCCCAGGCCAGGAGGGACTCAGATGAGCTGGATAAAGTGCAGAAGAGGGCACCCAGCTGGGGAACATCCCGGGTCCATGTTATGGGAGGGCCTGGGCTTGTGGAGTCTGGAGAAGAGAAGGTTGAGCCGGGAGTGACTCAGTGGGTCCCTCATGTCTTTCAAAGGCTGCCTTGGGGGACGGAGTTAGGCTTGTGCTGCCTGTCCCCAGAGAGACAAAGAAAGTAGAAGTGGTCCAGGGCTCCCCACTGCCCTAGGAGGTAGTTCAGCTTTGGAGATTCTGTGACTTCTGAGATGAGATAACAAAAGAGAAGGATGGAGAGAAGGACAGGGATCTGGTAGGAGGTAAGCCAGCATGGGGCCCAAGAAGTCCAGGGGCCTGGGGGCTGTAAGCCAGTGCTAAGAAGTGAAGAAGAGAGCCAGGGCATGGGAGAAGGTCCTGAGCCTCACTTTGCTTCCCAGGAGCTGATGCATCAGGAAGCTGCAGAGTCAGCCTGTGAGAGCAGGGAGGCTCCCTGGGCTAGGCCCCCTGCCCTCCTCTGGCTCTGGAGGCCCACTGCCCACTGCTCCCACCATTATTTTTGGTGACTCATCTGATTTCTCATGATGTCTCTACCCTGCTGAGGTCTCCTTGGGTGACTCAGATGACAAGAACAACCAAGGCCTCTGTCCCATGGGATGGATCACCCAGTGAGTGTGTGTGTGTGTGTGTGTGTGTGAGAGTATGTGAGTGTATGTCTATGTATGTGACTCTATGTGTGTGTCTGTGTGTGTGACTGTGTGTGTCTGTGTATGAGTGTGTGTTTGTGTGTGTGTGACTCTGTGTGTGTGTCTGTGTATGAGTGTGTGTGTCTGTGTATGAGTGTGTGTGTCTGTGTGTGTGACTCTGTGTGTGTCTGTATGTGTGACTGTATGTCTGTGTATGAGTGTGTGTGTCTGTGTGTGACTCTGTGTGTGTGTCTGTGTGTGTGTGACTCTGTGTGTGTGTGTGTGTTTATTTCTTGGGAGGACCAGATGGAAGGTCACAGGACTGACTGAGGGCAGAAAGGCAGTGGTCACTTTCTAAATGAGGACTCGAGTCCCCTAGAGGCGTCAGAGCTGGACGAGCCCAGGCCATGGAGAGCAGTCTCCCAGCAGTCACTGGGATCCTATGTGATCATGTGTCCACTGGGGAGTTGAGGCCTGAGGCCTGTTCTGGAACCCGACCCCCTCCTTTCACTGGTTTCCACCCCCAAATAGGGGCTGCTGGTCCTGGGTCCCTCTCTGTAAGCTCTCTTCCATGGAGGTTGCTTCTCTCTCCCCACATGATCCCACATCCACACACTCAAGTCTGGGATGACATCCTATGTTGCAGCCAGGGGCCCCATGGACAGAGCCATGACCCACACTCCATCACCAGCTAAATGGAGAGCAGTGCCTGTGTGACCTTGGCAAATCCCTCTGCCTCTTCTGTAAAAGGGGGGTTATAATTGAACTTCCTCACAGGGCTTTGTGAGGATCAGGGGAGGCCATATTTGGAAAGGGCATCTGGACCCTCCAGGAGTGAGGAGACTTAAGGAACCTTCTTGGAACCCTCTCTTGTAAGACTCGGAAACAGGACTTTCATGGGAAGCGGGGAGCGCTGTGAGGAAGCTGAGGGCAGGGGTGGGTGGGATACCCTTCTTTCCCTCTCTTCCTCCTTCTCACTGGGTACCTTGGGGACTCTCCCCCTCTGGGATTTCCTGGGCGGAGTCAGGGTGGTAGAAGCAGCTGTCCCTCAGACCCCTCAGGAAGCCTCAGTCCCACCCTCAGACCTGGCAGCCTTTTCTCCTTTCTTTTCCTGAGGCAATGTGGCTGAAAAGGGAGCCTGAGCCAAAGGGTCCGTGGGGTGTTCCGCTCCAGGAACCCTCTTCTCTCAGCTCCAGGTTCTCTCTGGCTGACCATGCTCTGTGCTTGCTCTTTCGGAGGCAGGGAGGCTTAATTTTTGCCCTTGTACCTTGTGCCTGACCCTCAGGAAGCAAGAAAGGGACCATCCAACTAGCAATCAGCTTTTACTAAGCTAGCTGACTCCGGGCCAAGAGGACAAGAACACGGTGTCTGCCCCTGAGGGGCTCACCAACTAATGGGGAAAGAGACCCGCACCAAGTGGATGGAAGGTCTCCAAGAGGGTCTCCAAAAGCCCAGGGGCCTTCGCTCTCCAAGAGGACCAATACTAGCCCAGAGTCATGTCCTGACTCAGCCATGAATTAGGTAAAAGCAGGGCAGAACTGTCCAAAAGCATCAGCCTCCCTCTCTCCGCCAGATTCATCATGTCCAGTGGCCGGAGGAGTCAGACCGACTGTCAGTGACCCAGGATGCAGCAGATGACTTTGGCTTCTTCAGTGTCTGACCAAGCTCCAAGCGCCCCTGCAGCGCCTGCTTCAGCTGCTTTCGTGGCCCTTGGAGCAAGTGTTCTCATGCTCCCATTCCGCCTAGGAAAGTCTCCATCTGCTTGGGGTAGACACTCCAACTCACTGATGGGTTTGAGGCCCCTCAGTTACCCTCAGCCTGGTTTAGATAGCTGCTGAGACAGTTTCCCTGGGGTGTGGCCACTGCACATTCTTCAGCCTCCAGGTGAGACCTGGGGGACAGGTGGACCCCAAAGGTGGATTGCAGCCCTCCCACCAGGTGTCCTAGTCCCCCTGAATACCTCATACACCCCAGGGGAATGGCAAAGACCTCCTGGAGCTGTGACATGTGAGTTGAGTTTTAAAGGAAGTGAGATGAGGAAGGAGGGCATCCCAGGCATGGGGCACAGCCAGTGCAAAGGCGTGAAGGCTGGGGATAGATCGAGTTGTTATGGAACAATCAGGAGGCCTGTGTTCCACTAACAAAAAGTAATGAGGAGTCACATGGTTACCCATTGATACCTGTCTGGCCCAGATCAGGTCACCTCTCAGGGCTCTTTTCTGCCCTGCTTCCAAGGTTCCTTCCAGCCCCAAGGCACTCAGGGTGAGCTTCTCTTCCTTCCCTTCCATGGGCCCTCCAGCCCACCAGCCAGGGGACACACTCTGTCCACTGCAGGTACTCTGTCACTGCTAGGCTCAAGGGTTGTAAAGGCTACAGCAGCCTCCTGGGAAGAACCTCTCTACATAAAACAGATCCCACTGGTTTGGGGTGGGCTTGGAGAAGTCTGCCTTGCCCCAGCCAGCTGCCAGGTGTGAGGGCTCCTCCTGCTAGCAGCTGCTGCTGAGGGGCCAGCTCCTCAGGGAGCATCCCCTGGTTCTGGGGGTGGAGAGTCCAGGGAGAGCCCAAGGCCTCCACCCCGGGGCCTGCCTGCAGTCTGAAAGAACGAAGTTCAGACCCGCACTGGGCTACAGTGGTCCCTGCAGCTGCCCGGGGATGGGCCAAGCTAGGCCAACTTTCCAGACTCAGTCTTTTCTGGTTACTTTTGGGGAAGGGGAGTTTGGGAAAGTCACAGGCCCTCTGATCTTGGAGCTGGAATCAAAATCATCCCCCAGCCCATGTTCCCTCTACCTAAGCTCTTCATGGCCCAAATGGTCCACTGAGGTGGTTCCCAGAGCTCTAGGCTAGAGGGTTCCCCCCCTAATTTAACTGGATCTCTCTGAAGCTTCCCCTTCCTTGAAGCCTCCTCTGGAAAGCCACCAGGAGTGCCACCATCCCCTTCTTCCTCCTCCTCCCCTCATGTGCCACCACCCCCTGCTCCCTTCTCCTCTCTTCCCCCTTGTTCTTCCACCCCCATACCCCCACCCCCAACCCCTCCCAGGGACTGCCCTCCTGATACAGAAAGAACAAATGAAGACGGGGTGGGCGGAAGAGGGGGACAGAGGTTGTGGGGGGAAACTCTGCTCTGCCCCCCTTCCCCCAGCATACTGAGGACGCCCTGCCCCCGCTCATGCTGTCCTTTGTCCGAAGTCAGCCCAGCACCGGGAACCACACAGCGGATTATGCCCAGGAGAGCCGGGTTCCCAGGCTGCCTCCGAGGCCGGCCTGGGGCCGCAGTGCGGGCAGGGGCGGGGAGGAGTGACTGAGGATGAGCCCCGCCCCCCGCCAGCTGCTGGGGCTCCTGAGTGTGAGCGCCGAGCTGCCGGGCGATGGGCTGCAGGGCTCTGTGCCTCAGCCTCTTCGACTACAAAACCGAAAAGTATGTGATCGCCAAGAACAAGAAGGTTGGGCTCCTCTACCGGCTGATGCAACTGTCCATCCTGGGGTACCTGCTGGGGTGAGTGAGCAGCTGTGTGTGAATGTGTGTGTGTGTGAGAGAGAGAGTGTGTGTGTGTGTGCGTGAGAGAGGGATTGTATGTGTGTGTGTGAGTGGGTGGGTGGGTATATGTGTGTGAGTGGGTGTACGTGTGAGAGAGGGACTGTGTGTGTGAGAGAGGGATTGTGTGTGTATGTCTGTATGTGTGAGTATGTGTGTGTGTGAGAGTGTGTGTGTGTGTGTGTGTGTGTGTGTGTGTGTGTGTGGACCTGGCCTCTGGTCCTAGCCTGACTCTGCCTCCCTGTACAACCTCAGCCAGGTCTGTCTGGGCCTCTGTTTCCCCATCTGTAAATCAAAGGGCTTGGACAAGAGGATCCTGAAGGTCGTGTCTGAGGACCCTGCATCCCAAGGACATTTGGGGGATCTGCCCCTTCCTCCTCCTCCCCTAGCCTTCCAAGGAGGCTCTGCTTTCGAGGTTGCTGGGGGCTTAGTGGAACTAAGTAGAGCTCTTGGTGTCCAACCGGCATGAGGGAGAGACAGAGGAGGCTCTCCCCTCTTTCTTCCCCAATGCTTACAGACCCTCACTAGGGGAAGCCGGGGCACGGCGGTCCCTTGGCTTTCACCTTCCCCCGCCCTCCCTTCCCCACCCCCATCCTCCATCGTCCTTCAGGTGCCCATGGCAGGAAGATGGCAGCGTCATCCCCCAGCCCAGGATTATTTATAGCCAGGTTCTGGCCAGGCTGACTGACAGGGACAGCCTGTTGGCTGAGCTCTCTACTGCCCTCTCCTCCAGGCCTGGGGAGGTGCTGGGTCCCTGGGCCCCAGAAGTGTCCTTGGGATCCAATGGGCTCTCCTTCCCTTCCTCCATTCCCTCCTTTCTTCCATCTTTTTCTCCCTCCCTCCTTTCCTTCCTTCCTTCCCTCCTTCCTTCCTTCCCTTCCTCCCTCCCTCCCTTCCTTCCTTCCTTCCTTCTCTCCTTCCTTCCTTTCTCTCTTTCCTTCCTTTCCCTCCTTCCTCCCTCCCTCCCTCCCTCCCTTCCTTCCTTCCTTCCTTCCTTCCTTCCTTCCTTCCTTCCTTCCTTCCTTCCTTCCTTCCTCCATGGATTCAGCACCTACTCAATTAACATCCACTGATTACTTCCAGGACCCAGGCCATTCCAGGCAGTTTAACTTCAGTCTGTCAGAAATGCCCAACACACCTCTCTAATCAAGCTCTGGTGGAGGGGGCAGGTTTAGAGAATCCTGGATGGCTGGGATGATTGGGAAGAGGGGGCATCGGCACTCCCTTGAGGAGGTGTGTCAAGACTAGAGTCATGGGTGGCACAGCCACCAGGAACAGGTGATGTTGGCACACACTTGCAGAGTCTTCTAGGGGTAGAGCCCCTCCTTGGGGCCCCAGCTCCAGGGTGCTGCTCACTGAACGACAGTGCCCTCCTGTCTTGGGGAGTGGCTGGAAGGCGCTGAGCCTGCTGGGCCCAATGGCTGTCCTTGGCCTCTGTCCTGTGGCTGAAAGGGGCCTTGTTCTTACTGGAGTAGGAATCACATCTCTGGCATACTCCTGAACTGGTATCAGTCTGTCTCCCCTAAGGTTTACAATGAGGAGGAACTCACCCACCTCAGCCAGGTGGCAGTTGGCAGCACAGTAGGAAGAGAGCTGAACCTGGGAACAGGAAGACCAGAGTTCAAATCCTGCCTCAGACATGTCACTTCACCTCTGTCTCCCTCAGTTTTCTTATCTGTAAAATGGAGCCATTAAGAGCCCCTCCATTTGCAGGGTTATGAGGAGCACTCATGGCACTATAGAAATACACAGCCTGCCCCCTACCTCCCCCCATCATCCCGCCCCCTCTTTCCCCCCCCAGCCTCCCCCACACCACGGGCTGCTCTGTCCTCTGCAGAGTCTCCATCTGTAGTGCCAGAAGAGCCAGCCCCAGCGTCCTGGGGGCCTTGGAAGTGGCTGTCACGCCCCCTCCCCACTCTGGCTGGTCCAGCCTGGCTTCAGATCCCCCTTCATGCTGCTCATCAGAAACTTGTACTCACCCAAGAGTCAGGATGCTCCTGGACTCCAGTCTGTCCAGAGTAGAAATTCCCTTTCTAGCTCACAGCTTTCAGAGGCAGGGAACTTATTACTTGCGGAGACAATGGTGACAACTTGCCTATTTGGGATATAAGGTTGGCATTGATTCTTTCTAGGAAGGAAGGTGGAGGTGAGGGGTCCTGCAAAGTGTCTTGGGAGAAAGGAGTGTGATGGGCGGGCCTCACTTAATGAATCTGGAGTGATTAAATTCTCTGCTGTGATTCCTCAGTCAGGTTAGAACAGGTGCCATCAATCAGTCACAGGCTTTAGAGCCAACAAGCATTCATTAAGCGCCTGCTGTGTTCGAGGCACTGTGCTAAGAGCAGAAAACATCCTTCGTCAACAGGAGTGACCTTGCACATGTGTGGTCAGATCAGCTAAGGAGAGTCACAGTGTAAAACTGGAGGAGAGGAAGGAGTCTCCCATTGAGCCTCTGGGGAGAAATAGATTGGGGGAGGAGAGGAAAAGGGAGGAGGGAAGAGGAAGAGAAGAGGGGAGGGGAGGGGAAGAGAAGAGAAGGGAGGGGAGGGGGAGGAGGAAGAGGAGGAGAGAAAGGAAGGGAGGGGAGGAGAGGAGAGGAGAGGAGAGGAGAAGGGAGGGGTGGACAGATGTGTTCCCAGTGGGAGAAGAAGTTGATGGGGAAGGAAGACAGGACCCGCAGCCTCTTCCCCTCCCCCCATGCCTCAGCCATGGTTTAACCCTTTCAGTTTCAGAGGCTCCCAGCCTCCTCATTGAGTAAATCCAAGTCTCCATAAAGAGCCCAACAGAAAAGGGCTCCCCAAGCCATGCCTCATCCCAGCTCTTCACCTGCCTGAGACCCCACTAGCTGATGAGGCTAAACAAGAGTGGAATTTCTCTAAAAAGATCTGAGGAGGGGGAGGGTTGGTGCCAGAGCTGGCTGGCAGAGCACTTCACAAACAGGATGGCATTTTGTCCTCAATGGGGTGCTATTAATGTCCCCATTTTACAGACGAGGAAGCTGAGAGCAACAGAGGTGAAGTGACTTGACCAGGGACATGCAGCTAGCAGGTGTCTGAGGCAAGATTTGAACTCAGGTCTTCCTAACTCTTAGCCCAGTGCTGTGCACTGTGATGCCACCTCTCTGCCTCCAAGCCCAATGGGACTCCACAGTGTGACAGAATAATGGAGGGGCAGTGCATTAAGATTAGACTCAGGCTGCCTTGAGAGAGCCCCAAGGTCCAGGCCCAGGGCATTGCTGGGGCTCCTCTGTCCCTCTGCCCTCTGCTATGGGCTCAGCTTGGCTGATACATCTCTATAAGGCTCCAGGTGAGTACAGAGAGGACATGAGGGGGCAGTCAGAAGGCAAAGCCTGAGCATCTTTGGGGGTGTTCACTGTGAAGAAGATAAGCCTAGAGGGGGCAGGTTGGGCAGGCCGGCAGGATAGCTGGCTGTCAAGCCTGTGAAGGGCCACCGGATGGAAGAGGAACAAGCCAACTTCTGCTTGGCCCCACTGCAGAGAGGCCACTGGAAGCCGGAGGATGAGAGGCATTTCCAGACAACCCAAGATGTCCCACCAGAGTAGCAGGAAGTCCTTGTATAGGCCAACGTTTTCCTCATCCCTTTTCCTCCTCCAGCCCTTCAGGGCAGAGCTCCAGCATCTACCCATCCCACAAGAAGGATGGGAGGGAGATGCTGTAGGATGTGCTTTCAGAGTGCAGCTCTCAGTATCCCCAGGGCACTGGGTTCTGGTCCTTCTCTGGGTTCTTTGGTCAGAAGGCAGACTTTGGGTGGCATGGTGGCCGAAGTCCTGTCTTCCTGCAGAGGCCAAAGGTCGCAGGCTGCTGGGCTCCAGGAGAGGTTCTCCGCCAGGACTGGGATCAGTTGCCTAATTCATCCACCTTGGCCCAGCAGTGCCGGTTGGCCTTGCAGATCCTTTGAACTTCAGATGAGACAATACATCTCTTGGGCTTTGGCCACCAAGACTAGTCAGTTACTCATTGTTGTGATTATTGCTACAATGTTGTCCAGGGGACCAGCTGAGCACCTGGCCCTGGCCCTCAGGCCCTTTTCCTCCCCCTGCTGCAGGTGGGTGTTCCTGGTGAAGAAAGGCTACCAGGAAGTGGACACAGCCATCCAGAGCTCGGTCATCACCAAGGTCAAAGGCGTGGCCTTCACCAACACTTCAGAGCTGAAGGAGCGAATCTGGGACGTGGCCGACTATGTCATCCCTTCCCAGGTCTGAGCCAGTGTTGCCTCTGGCCTCCTACCTGATCCATCAGGCAGCTCAAGAAATTGGAGAAGGAGGGAGGCATGAATGGGGCCAGAGGACTCAGGTTCAAATGCTGGCTGTGCTCCCTTTGTGCCTTTGGGCAGATCACTGAGCCCCTAGTAGCTTCAGGTTGTCCATCAGTCAAGGGAGGGACCTGCTCTCTAGGGGTCCTTCCACCTCTACATCCAGGACCCTGGGACTCAGAGGGGACTGAGGGGGCCATCCTAAGAAAGAATGACTGACCTGTTCTGCTTGGCCCCAGAAGGCAGGTTTGGGGACAGTTGGGGTGGGAAGTTACCCAGGCAGTTTTTGCCTCAGTGAAACATTTCCTAACATTTAGGGCTAGCCCCAAAGGCAGTAGCTGTCCAGGAAAGGCACTATCCCACTTCAGGCAGAGCCTGGACCATCCCTATTATCAAGGACATTTTAAATTGGGCTGGTATTCAGGTCTGGGATGACAGTAGGTGGCCCCACTTCAACTTCAGGTGCCTGCTGACTCTGGGCTTCTGACCTTCCAACTTCCAAGAGACCCTAGTCCTTAGCTGCTGCCCTTGGCAGCAGGGGTGATGGCCTGGCTTCAGCTGTCTGTGGCAAACGCTACCCTCTTGGTCTGTCTCAGTAGCAACAGCCCAGAGCCTGAGGAATCCTGAGTCCTTAGCAAGTGCTACGGCTCTGGGCTAGGGAGGGAAGGCAGAAAATCCTTCCCTTCCCTCTCTCTTCTTCTCTCTCCCCTCCCCTTTCCCCCCTCCCTTCCCCTCGCCTCCCTGACTCCCCTTTCCCTGCCTAGATTCAGGCAGTAGCAACTGTGCTGGGGTGGCGAGGGTTCCTATGGTGGGGTAAGGGCAGGGGGCTCCAGGCCAGGAACATGGGGACAGAAGAAACTTGGGATTGAGGTAAAGCTCAGAGGTAGAAGGACCTGAGATTAAAGGCACAGAGACTTTGGGTAGGAACGGGTTTCTTTACCTTCTCTGTCCACAGCCTGGGTCTGGGACCAGCTCTAGACTCAGATGGGAGGCAGACAGGGAGGAAACAGCCTCCATGACTGGGAGATCTGTGTGGGCCTGGCCCGGGTGGGGGCTCATCGTGTCCTGTCCTTGACTTTTCAGGGAGAAAATGTTTTCTTTGTTGTCACCAACCTGATTGTGACCCCAAACCAGCGGCAGTCCCACTGTGCTGAGGTAAGTGCCCATGGGGCATGGAAGGGACTGACTGGGAACTGGGGGCGTAAGGGGGAGTACAGTGAAAAGTAATGTCACCCTTCTCCAGGGGAGGCTTCTCAGCTGTAAGTCTCAGTGGGCATCCCTCCCCATTGCCCCTTCCCATCCTCCATTCCCATCATCCCTCCCATCATCCCCATCTAGCCCCAGAGCTGTCTCCAACACTGAGCCAAGCCAAGCCACATTCCCTATGCCATGCATCATGCCCACCCCTTCTCACATAGTCCCTCTTACAACGATCAGGGCACCTATAAAGAGAACAGAAGTGGGGGTGGGGGGGAGAGTTAGGGGTCAGGTTTTGGACAAGGAGCAGAGTTTTTCTTTGTAAACTAGTCCTTATTCTATTCCACAAATTGAATTGATCCCATATTTCCGGAGCGCCTGCTCTTCACAGGACGCCGCCTCTTGGTGTTGGAGAGACCGCAGAATAAATGGGATTCCTCCCATCTCTGCCCACCCCTTACCCATCCCACCCCTAAAGGGATTGTTTCCACCCACTGCTCTGCTCAGCACCCCAGACAGGACAAGAGACAGCCCCCTCTGGTAGACACCTGCTTCCCCCATCCCTGCTGCTGCTTCTAGACCTGTACCTCCTGGTTTGCCCTGGCCTTTCTCTGACAGGCTGAGATGAAGGCTTGTGAGCTGATGAGTTCGAGGCTCTGAGAGTGTGGGCACTGAGTTCTCAGAGGTTCATGCAACAAGGGCTGAGGGGAGGAGGAAGAGGTCCACAGTTGAGGATGGAATGGGAACTGGACAGTCCTGTGGGCCTTGGTGGGGCAGGCTGAGGGGCAGCAGGGGCAGTGCCTAGAGAAAGGAGTAGACAGGGTTGTTGCCCAAGGGGCTGGGCCCAGATGCCAGCTGTGGTTAGACAGAAGAGAGGGAGAAGGGAGGGGAGAACGGTGCCAAGGGCCGGCCCAGGCTCAGGACCCTTAGGGGGAGTTTACCCTGCCTGCACTAGAGCCAGTAGGACAGGGCTCCCTGGAGGAAGTGGCTTCTGAGATGGGCCTTGAAGGACTTGGACAGGTGAAGCTGGCATGGGAGAGGGTGGCAGCAAGGGGTCTGGAGGCAGGAAAGTGTGAGCTATGTTGAGGGATAGCTGAAGGTCCAGTTGGTCTGGAGGAGAATGATGGGAGGGGTGGATTGAGGGCAGTTTGCAAAGGGCCTTGTTTGAAGGCTGCCTTTGGGCAGTGAGGGGCCATTGAGGACTTCTGGGCTGGATGAACAGATGTAGGCCCAGCATTAGGAAGCTGAGTCTGGTGCAGGGGCGCAGATGGATGATGGGAGGCGAGGGGGCCAGGTCTCCAGGGCTGTTGTTGTGTGAGGAAGAATGGAGTGAGGGTCTCTGTAATGCCTGCTCAGGTGCCAGGCCAGGCCAGACTCTCCATGGCCCCATTGGGGTTTTCTTGGCAGAGATGCTGGAGGGGTAAGGAAAGTGAGGCAAATAGGCTAAGTGACTTGGCCAGGATCACACAGTGGCGCTCTGTGCACTGTGGCGCCCCCTGGTGGCCAATCATGGTCATTAGCCCATTGGATCCTTGTAATAACCCTGGGAGAGCAGTGTCCTTGTTACCCCCATATTACAGTTGAAGAAACTGAGGCAGACAGAGGTTAAGTGACACAACTGTAAGCGTTTGAGGTCGAATTTGAACCTGAGTCCTGACTCCAGGACCCACTTAGTGGTCAAGGTGGGCCAGTTCCTGGACTGTGGCTGCCTCCGCTGGACAGCGCTGGGCACCACAATGCTGCCCTGATGGTAATGTGAAAATAAAACCAAGGCACTTGATGCTCCCCTAAAACACTTTGGAGGGGGCACTAAGCATTTGTGGAGTGCCTGCCACACGCCGGGATGGGGGAGATGAGGAAACAGGGCCAGACAGAAGAAAAATGACCTGTCCAGGGTCTGCCTGGCTCCTAGCCCAGCACTTTGCCATTTCTGGTCTCCTCTGCCCAGCAGAGCTCCAGAATCCCTGACGCCGCCTGCTCCCAGGACAGTGACTGCCCCAAAGGAGAAGCTGTCATTTCTGGGAATGGTAAGCCATGCCAGGAGAGGGGAGGTAGGGGCTCAGGGCACCAGCCCCTCCCCTACATGATCCATTGCTCCCTCCCTGCCCAGGAGTAAAGACTGGCACCTGTCTGATGGGGGGCAGCAATATCAGTGGCACATGTGAGGTCTTTGCCTGGTGCCCGGTGGAGAACACGTCCAAGTCTGAGTAAGTGTCTCTGGCCTGAGGAGAGGGCATTAGAGGGAGGCACATGGCAGAAATCCACCTGCCCTCTAGGAAAGCCTTGGCCCAGGGGCGCCACCTGGAATAGATGCCTGAGGCAGAACCTTCTGCCTGGTGTCTGTGCCTCCATCCAGGTAGGGGCCATAGGCTGAAGCAAGTCATTCTCCCTGCCTGGGCTAGGAGGCAAGGGAGAGGGCATGGTGGGACCACAGCTGGCCAAGCTGGACCTGGGTAAAGCCCAGATGTCCTGGACATGGGACCTCGAGCACCCTGCAGTGCCATAGCTGGGGTCTCCTCATGCTTTCTGGCCACTGGCCCAGGGCAGCCCCAACCTGCCTGAGGAGCTCAGCTCAGACTGGGGATGACTAGCTTATCAAGGGTGGGGCAAGCTGCCTGGGCTAACCTGACTTGCTGGGATTTTCAGGAAGCCACTTCTGGGAAAGGCTGAAGACTTTACTGTCTACATAAAGAATACCATCTGCTTCCCCAAATTCAACTTTTCCAAGTAAGTAGGTGGGTGGCTGCTCTAGGAAGCCCTGGTCCCTAGTTCACAAATGAAGGGGGTGTGTGTGCCTGGGAGTGGGAGGCTCCCCTCTGCTCTTCTCATAGGGATGTGCTATGAAGAGCTGACAGAAATGAGCAAGGATGCCTATCCATGTGTGTGTGAATGACAGTGAGAGTGCTAGGGTGCCTGGTAAGCATGGCAACAGTGAACGCACCAGGGTGTCCAGTGAGTGTGCCATCAGTGAGTGTGCTTGGGTGCCCAGGGAACATAGCACAAGTGAGTGTGCCAGAGTGCCCAGGAAGCATGGCATAAGCAAGTGTGCCAGGGTGCCCAGGAAGCATGGCATCAGTGAATGTGCTAGGGTGCCCTAGGAGCATGGCATCAATGAGTGTGCCAGGGTGCCCTGTGAGCATGGCATCAGCAAGTGTTCCAGGGTGCCCAGTGAGTGTGCAGGGTACACTGTGTGGGGGCATGCACACTTGTGCATGCCTGCAGTATTAGTGGAGGTGATCAGTTCTTTGTGAAGGCGCATTTGTCTGAATAACTGCCACGACCCAGCCTGGTGGTGTATCTTGGCTGCCGCTGTGGAGGCATCACAGACCACAGGGCCATGGAACGTTGGGACTCAAAGGGCCTTAGCGGTCTCCTAGTGCTCTTCCTCCATCTGGCACATGAGGGACTGAGGCCAGGCTTGGGGGACGGAGAGGGCACCACTGTGGCCATGCAGGTCTGCCCTGTGCAGAGATAGGGTAAGGGGCAGAGGGAGCTGCCCTGGGGGGGCACAGTGCCACTCTATCCCTAGCCCAGGATGCCCCTTTCAGAGGGGAAACACAGATGAGGAGTCATGAGGCACTGTGGGGAGCCTGGCCACCCTGGGCTGTGACCTCTTGCTGCCTATTCTAACCTCCCTGAGGGAAGAGCTTCCCATAGGTGGATGGGACTAGCCGGGGGCTGAGGGATTAGTTTGAGCAGCCTACACAAGTTGGTTCTGATGTACAGAGTCCAGCAGTCAATGGTATTTATCAGGCACCCACCGCGTGGCCGGCTCCATGCTAAGCTGTTGAGCGAAACAGAGCCTGAGCTTCCCTTCTCAGAGGGAAGGTCACGTGCACATCCCCAGGTTAGAAGCGTCAGTGTGTGTCACTGACCCACAACCACTGACTGATGTCAGAGTGAGGCCCCATACGTGTCCTAGACGGCATCTGAGCTGAGCCTTGAAGGAGGAGGGGACCTGCCAGGTGGGGGGTGGGGGTAGGAAGGGGGCACCCTGAGAGGAGAGGGACTGGAAAGGCAGACTAAGGCCAGGTTGGGATGGGCTCTAAAGCAGGGATTTTATGTTTCCTACTAGAGGTAAAAGGAGCAGTCACTGGGGTGCCAGGCCCAGGCCAGCCTGGAGTCTTTCCCAGTCTCCTTGGCTGGATCCTTATCCCGGCCGTGCCCACTGACCATGTGTGTCCTCAAAGCTCCCTCTGTCCCACTTGGCTCGGGCATCTCCATGATGTCTCCGTGCTGACAATTCTCCCATCTCCCTGCCCTACCCCTACCTCTTTGCTGGCCTCCAAACATGCTGATGGACATCTCCAACACAAGGTGTTCAGGGCAGGACTCCTCCCTTTTCCCTAAGCCCTCCCCACTCCTTGCCTTCTCTGTGACTATAGAAGGCAGCCCATTCTCCCAGTCTCTCGGGCTTGTAACACAGTGCCATCACCCACAACATCCAAGCCATGTCTGCTTTGAAACGTCTTCCAAATATGCCCCCTTCCCTCCTCTGAGGGGCAGGCCCTCAGCTCCTCATCTCGTGTGTGGGGGGACGTCTGCTGCTGGGGCGGGGTTCTGCTTGCCTTCTACCTCCTCTTCCCCCATCCTATCCTCCACTCAGTGGTCAAAGAGATCTTCTGTAAGAGGGGTCTGAGCACATCACTTCTCAGTGCCTTGTAAACTACGCTGGCTTTCAGAGCCCTTCAGCAAACGGCCGCCTCCTTCCTTCCCAGCCTCGCATCTCACCCCTCCTGCCGCCAAAGTCTTCTCCTCTCTCACCCCCAATAAAGCACACCATTCCAGAGGAGGGCTGTAGTCCTGGTCACCTCCTTTCTTAAAGTCACCAACCAACATCTTTTAAGCACCTATTGTATGCCAGGCACCGTTCTAAGTGCTGGCCGTACAATAAGAGGCAAAAGGCAATCCCTGCCCTGGAGAAGCTCAAGGGGGAGCCAGCCCACAGATAGATGTGCCCCAATGAGCCACATGCAGGATCAATGGGAGGACCGTGGGAGATAAGGCTTCCTGGAGGAGGAGGGCACAGAGTGCTCCAGGCAGGGAGGATGGCCCGAGAGAATGCCCAGAGCAGAGATGGATGGTCTGGCTCTGACCAGCACACATGAGCTTTGGGCACTTCCTCATCATGCTGCTAACAGAGAGCCAGCTTGCAGTGTCCTCCCCTCTCCCCCACAACGCTTCCCACCACCCCAGCCCAGTCTATTTCCAGGGAGTTCCCTTCCCTCTTGGTCTTGGGGCAGAGGCACCTCTGGGACAGCCCCTGGGACATGTGGAAAAGGAAATCTGCAGCTGAGGACTGACATCTCTCACATGCTTTTTGCCTCTGGGAGTTTTGTCCTGTTCATTTTGGGTGGCCCAGGCAGTACCTGGCCTACTCATCTGCTCCCTGGGACCAGCTGTTGCTGAGTGTCTGTGGCCAGGAACAGAGCCCGCGGCCTTCTCTCCACAGGTCCAACGTGCTGCCCACCAATGACAGAAGTTTCCTGAAATCCTGCCGCTTTGGCCCAGAGAACCAATACTGCCCTATCTTCCAGCTGGGCACGCTGGTTAGCTATACTGGGAATGACTTCCGGGAAATGGCTTTGGAGGTAAGAGCCCTTAAACAGCTGGGCCTTCCCAGAGCTCTGGCTAGCCCCGGTTTGGGGGCCATGGTACCCTCCATCATCCTCGGGCCCTGCTGCATCTGAGCTTTAACCCAAGCTTCCCCTGGGCCAGGCTGTCCTGGGCCACATACTCCTGTGTACCTGGCCTGTCCCTCCTTGTATGCTATATGCCACATGGCCTGAGGAGATGTTCCACGCCCACCCGGACACCTGGATCGCTGACATGCTTTGAATACACATCTGTCCACATGTTGACCCTTGGGCACATCTGTTTGTTGAGGGGTGGGGGGGCCCAGGATGGCGTGCCTGCTTCCTCTTTCCCCCACCCCTGGGCCTGGCTGTGTCTTGTATCCCTAAGCTGTGCCTGCTGCTCAATCTCTCTCTCAGGGCGGGGTGATAGGGATTGAGATCGAATGGGACTGTGATCTGGACAGAGATGCCTCAGCCTGCAACCCTCACTACTCCTTCAGCCGCCTGGACAACAGGTTTGCAGAGAAGTCTGTTTCCTCTGGATACAACTTCAGGTGAATGGGACTGCATGGGGGAGCTGGACAGCCCCCCCAGTGGGTGCAAGGCAGGGCTCGGATACCCTTTCTTGGGAACAGCAAGGGTGGGGGGGTGCAGCTACCCACTCTGGGGAGCTCTGCAGCAGAGTTGGGAGCTGCGAGCAAGGTCGCCAACCCACACCCCCCAGCTGAAGTCTAGGCAGGGTCCATCACCCAGAGCCTCCCTGGCCATCAGTTGCTGAGTCAGGACCAGTGAGTTTCTTCTTGGGATGATGGTTCTTAGACAGCCATGAGTCAGCAGCCTTGCTTAGCTTTGGGGAGGGGTTTGGGTTGCCTGGAATCAGTGCCTCCTCTCTTGACCAGGTTTGCTAAGTACTACCGAGATGCCAATGGGGAGGAGTTCCGCACTCTGATGAAGGTCTACGGGATCCGCTTTGATGTGCTGGTGAATGGCAAGGTGTGTCTGTGGGCTCTCACCATGTGCCCTCTGGGCACCCTCACCGCCCCCACCCCCACCCCCCCCCCCACTCCTCTGGACCTTTTCTTTCAGGCTGGAAAGTTCAACATCATCCCCATGATCATCAATGTGGGTACGGGCATGGCTCTCATGGGTGCTGTAAGTAGCCTAGCCCCTTCCTCTCCCTCCTGCCCACTTGTCTTAGCCCCCCACCAGGGGGTCGCTGGAGCCTGAAGGAGACCCTGGGTGCTCAGCTCAGGTGCTTGGCCCAGGCTGGAGTTTCTGAGAGATCGGGGTTCCTGAAGCCCTTTCTCCATTTCCATCAAGAGAGGGGAGAGATCTCAGGATCTAGTGCAGCCTGGCCTCCAAGAAGCTGGCCAAGAAGCCGGCCAGGCCCTGGGTTGTGGGAAGAGGCCCTTGGGCAGCCCTGGGGAGCGCAGGGACCCCTTAGGGAGGCCCTGTGCCAACATCACCGGCTCTTTTTTAGGCGGCTTTCTTCTGTGACTTAGTACTCATCTACCTGATCAAAAAAAGCCACTTCTACCGAGATAAAAAGTACGAGGAAGTGAGGTGAGCCCCAAGCTTGTCCCCTGTGGCCTTCCTGGCACTCTTTGCTGCCCTGCATTCAATGCTAGGGGCTGTCTGCAAAGCTGGAGGCTGGGGCAGATGAGTGCTGTGCTCCTGGCTGAAGGCCAGGGATGAGGCCCTCTGTGGCTCCCTGGGACCCATTTCAGGGACATGCCCCCCTGGCCTAAGGGTCCCATGGTGACAGCCCTTCTCCCTCACTTTTCCCCACAGGCTAACCTCACAAAAATTCCTGTCTGGCCACCTAGTAAATGGAAAGCAGGACTCAGGCCTCCCAGCTGTACAGGGGCCACGAGGGCAAGTCCAGACGGTGGAGATGTAGCTGGAGCCTCCCTTGAGAGGGGCTTGGGCAGTGCCCCACCACAAAGGATCATGGGAAGGTAGCTGGCACCTGGAGCCGGCAAGCTTCAGCCAGTATGGAGGGGGTCTGCCACCTCTCTCCAGACCCTTCCCACATATCTGACGGTCACGGCTTTTTGTCAGCAGCCAGGGCCTGCCCTCTGGAGGGGTCAGCCAGCCTGGACAAACAATGGACATTTTGGAAATCAGTGGAGAAGGTGGGCAAGAGGCAAACTCACGGAGGGGGCCACCCCCAGGGGCTGGCATGGGGCCACCACGCCATGGCATGCTGGGAGCAATGCCTGGACCCCTGGGGGCTCCAGGAGTGCCCTGTGTGCCTCCCCTGCCCACTCCAAAGAAGGAACCAAGTCAGAAGATCTGGGGAGGAACTTAGCTGGGGCAGTGTCAGCCCAGGCAGATGTGCCTTGCAAAATGCATGGGGGCCCCTGTGTGTCACAACCAGGAGGGGGCACCATTCTGCCTGGCTGTTTGGGGGGGGGGTCTGTCTGGCAATCTCTTTGGGGTGCTTTAGGTAAAGTTTGCAGGACAGAGGCAACTTCTGCAGGTTAGAACTTTCTTTGTTCTCATCTCCTGGACCAGAAACTTAGAATTCAGTTCAGGTGTGGGGTGAAGATCGAGGAAACACTCTGCAAACATTACCCAGGCTTCTGGGGCCAGTGGCTGCAACTCCCATCCTTCCACAAGGCCTCCGAGACGAGGCCCCATGTTGGGCCCAAGCAGCACACCAGGCTATGCAGGTGGGCGCCCCACTCTTCCATCAGCCCTTGTCTCAAGGAGCAAAGGAGACCCTCCTCCAAGCCCTAGGAGGTGCCAGGTGTGAGGGCAGAGCACTTCTAAATAGCGCCTGTCTACACTGGAAGGCATCTTAGAGGAGTGTCTCTGGAGACTGCCGAGCAGACACAGCCTCATTGCTGACCTATGGGGGTCACGTGCCCACTGCCTACAACAAGGCTAACTTTTGTGCAATCGCTGCTTAATAAAATGTCTTGTAACTCCAAGAAACTGGCACTTATCCAAAGGAACTAAAGCACATGCCTAGTCTCCCTTCCACAGTAGGACGAGTCACTGGAGCCTATCTGGGCATCAGGAAAGGACAAGGTGACCCCAAGGTCACCCACCCTCAGGCCTCCCCTGAAGGTGCCCCCTTTCCCCCTTTCAGTCTGTTCTCTGTCATGGTCTGGCCCCGAGCCAAGGTTCTAGAAGCTCATTCTTCCCCCAGCCCTGGACAAAGGATGTGCAGAGCAGACGGTGTGAGGGTGTGCGCCCCAGGTGTCTACCCCCAGCTCCCGGGTGTGCCCTGACCCCACAGGTCGGGCTGGTGGAGGCTGCCCTCAGTCCTGCTTCTGGTCCAGCTTTTGGTGTCCCCCCCTCGGGAGCCCAGCCACCCATCCTCTCCCTTTCCCATCCCCCTCAGGAGGGGCTCAGACTCCGGCCCAGTGCGCCCTCCGTCCCAGGGTCTTCTCTGCGGGAGGTGACCCCCCCTTGGGCACAAGCACTAAGCGGCACGCAAGGCAGGCAAGCTTCGCCCATTTTAATCCGCAGCCCCCCGGAGCACACACGCTAAAGGGGCCGACCCTCAGTACACGTGCACCATGCCATAGAGGAAGGTCCAGAAGAGCACGTAGGTGAAGAGGCCGCCCACCAGGCCCCCGGTCAGCAGCGGCCGCCGCGACTTGAAGTACTTGTTCCAGCGCCGGCCGGCCTTGAGCGCCAGCAGCACGGACAGCAGCGTGGACGCCAGGAAGTAGAAGACGAAGCCGTAGAGGCCGGTCAGGCCCAGGATGCCGGCCGTGGCCCCGGACAGCGCCGACACCGATGTGCGGCAGTAGTCCAGCACGGCTGCGTTGCCCCGCACGGCGGCCTCGCTGATGAAGGGCGGCCCCTCGCGCTTGGCCGGGGCCGGGGTGGCCATGGCTGCTCCGGATGCTGCTCCCGCCGGGCCGCTACTACCGCTGCTGCTGCTCCTCCTGCTCCAGCTGCTGCTGCGGGCGGCCGAGAGCCGGGCTCCTACCGGGCAGCCTCCATGCGCCGGGCAGCCGAGGTGCGGGCAGCCGAGGTGCGGGCAGCCGAGGTGCGGGCTGGGGCTGCAAGGGAGAAGCCGGGCTGAGCTGCCGCTCTGGGCCCATCCGAGGTGACCCTGCAGGGCAGCCCCCCGCCGATGCGCGATGCTGCCCTTCCTCCCGGCTCCCCGATGCACCTCCCAAGTGCCAGAGGCGGGCGGGGGCAGAACCTGAGATGTAGGGGGAGGAAGGGGAGGGGGAGGGAGATGGGAGGAGGGGAGAGAAGAGGGTAGAAGGGAAGGGGGATGGGAGAAGAGAGGAGGGAGGGGGAGAAAGGGAGGGGGACGGGAGAAGGGGAGGGGGAGAGAGGGAGGGGGAGGGAGAAGAGAGGAGGGAGGGGGAGAAAGGGAGGGGGAGGGAGAAGGGGAGGGGAACGGGAGAAGGGGAGGGGGAGAGAGGGAGGGGGAGGGGGACGGGAGAAGAGAGGAGGGAGGGGGAGAAAGGGAGGGGGACGGGAGAAGGGGGGGGGACGGGAGAAGGGGAGGGGGACGGGAGAAGGGGGGGGCTTCCCCAAAGTCTCTTCTCCCTTTAATGTCGAGCTTGACTCCCAGGCCCAGCACGCCTGGGGGGGGGTCTCCTGCTTCTGATTCCGCGGGGCGGGGAGAGGGAGCCCCAGTTATGCCCCCCCCAACGTGGCGGGCCCTGAGCCTCCCGCAGCCGCTGAATGTGGACTGAATGTGGACGCGGCCCACGCAAAACCCCAGAACCCGCGAGCGGGGACGGGCGGGCCGGGGGCCTGGCTCGGGAGGGAGGCCCAGCCCCTGACCTCTGACCCCAGCCGGGCTGCGTCACGGGTCCTATGTTCTAACCTCTCCTCCCTCTCACCGCCCCGCTCTCCCCCCCCCCCCCCCCCCCCCGCTGCTCCTGGGGAGAAACCAGTCCCGGGAAGGAAGAGGGGCGAGGGGGGCGTTATACCTGGGCCGGGTGGCGGCAGCAGTGACGGAGAGGACGATGACTACAGGGGCGCCATCTTAGCCCTGACGCTACTAGGTGGGCAGAGCCGGGCCAGGGCGCATGCGGAGAGTCGCGCACATCGCCCCCACCTGCTCCTGCCCCGCATGGGGCGCTGCTGCGCATGTTCTGTTGGAACTCGCCGAGAGGCGGAGCCCGGATGGGGCGGCCCGCTCGGTGATTGGTCGCGGCGCTCATGCATGATTCATGAGGGGCGGGGCCGGCCGAGCCCTTTTGTTCTGAGGGTGGGGCCGGGTGGGGCCGGAGCCGCAGCCAAGATGTCCTACGTGCCTGGGCAGCCGGTCACGGCGGTGGTGGTGAGTGCGGGGGTCCGAGGGATCCCCCCCGCCGTGAAGCGGGCGCGGGGTCAGAGGGCGGAGACGAGGCGGGGGGGAGGGGGGCCGAGATGGGGGAGGGGCGGGCTCGAGCGCAATCCCGATCCCGAGGGGGGTGCATCGGAGGGCACGCCCCTCCCTCAGACACATCAGGAAAGGGGTCCCCGAGCCCGGGGGGCGGGGCACGACCTTCCCCGGCCGGGGGCTCCCTCTTCGCCTTTGTGGGGAGCCCGGGCAACCGGGGCGGGACGCAACAGAGGACACCCACCGGGCTCCTGGCGAGCCCGGGCTCTTCCGGGCCCCTCCCCCGCTCTCCGGTGGGGGGGGGCCGCCCAGGAGGGAGAAGGGAATTCGCTCCGGGCTGCGCACCCCTCCCCCCCGCCCGCACAGTAACGGAGGAGGGGCAGCGGGGCGCTCTCGGGCAGGGCCGGGGCAAAGGGCCCCTGAGTCACCGCTGAGACAGCCACGGCAGGGCTCCCTCCACGCCCCTCGGCCGTGCCTCAGGGGGGGAGAGCGGCGCCTGCCGGCCTTTGGTGGAGGAGGCCTGGGGGCGGTGCAGGCGCCTGCCTCAGTTTCCCCATCTGCAAGACGGGTGCCGACGCACCTCCCCACTTCCCGGGTAAGAAGCGGAGGTGGAGGGGCTCAGAGAGAGAACTCTCTGGGGGGGCACAGAAACGGGGGGGAGCAGGGAGCAGCGGAGGACAGGGCACGCCCCGGGGGCCCAGCGAGCAGAGCCCCCCATTGGCCCACATTCTTGGGGGGGCGTGCCCCGGACTCTCCGCCCGCCCTCCCACCGAGGTGACCCTCCTGGTGACCACTTCCCTCTCTCCCGGCCAGCAAAGGGTTGAGATCCACAAGCTGCGCCAAGGCGAGAACCTGATTCTGGGCTTCAGCATCGGTGGGGGCATCGACCAGGATCCGGCCCAGAACCCCTTCTCCGAGGACAAAACGGACAAGGTGAGGGAGGGGCCGCTGCGGGGGTGGGGGTGTGTGCATGGGCGGGGGAGGGGGGGGTCTGCCTCAGGATGCCTCTGCACTGAGCCTATCTTCCCGGCAGGGCATCTACGTCACCAGGGTGTCGGAAGGGGGTCCCGCCGAAGTGGCCGGCCTTCAGATTGGAGACAAGATCATGCAGGTGAGGAGGGCACAGGAGCCCTGGCTGGTGGCCCTGACTTGGATCTCAGGGGCCTTGCAGCAGCCCTGGGAGGGCAGTCCTGTTGTTCTAGGCAGTTTACAGTGCTGAAGTGACTTGCCCAGGGACACTCAGCTGATTTTGAACTGGGGTCTTCTGGACCCCAGGCCCAGCTCCCTGTGCACTGCCACTTCTTAAGGGCCTGTGCCGTGCCAGGGTGTGGAGCCTCGTCTTCAGGCCAGCGAGTGTCCCCTGCTTCCCTGGCTCCTTTCCCCCAGGATGGCTCAGCTACCCCTCAAACCCCTTCTGTGCCTCTCCCAGAGGGGCCCTGGCGGAGGGCCCTCCTGGGCCAACCTCCTTCTCCCCAACTCATCTCTGTAGTCCCGCTGGGCGCAGAGCACAGGCCCACCCCCAGCACCCCAGGGGGCTCAGCTCTGCCAACAGCTCCCCTCCCCCAGATTATGCCGCTTGCGACCCTGCCACCCTTACTGAGGGCTTTCAAGTGCCGTTCACCCACCAGATCAAAATGGTTAAACCGTAAGCCTGTCCCCGGCTTCTGTGGCCCCTTGCTGCCTCTTGGTGAAAAAGCAGGCTTGGATTTTCCTTTCCAAACAGTTTGATCCTCTTTCCTCTGAAGCTGCGTGGCACTCCATGCTGGGTGGGTGGGCTGACCTCAGGCCCGGGACACTGTAGACCCTGGGCCTCCAGGGAAGAGGGATTAAGCCAAACTGAACTGAAAACTTTGTTCCCTGGCACATGGCACTTCTTGGGTCTGGTAGGGTGGGAAATGCCACCTGGGGACCGAGCTTGGCAGGCTGGCTGGACCTTCGGCCTCTGGGGAGGCCGTTGCTGGTTCAGCCATCTGGCCACAGTTTCCCAGAAGCCTCCCAGAGTTACCTAAAGGCCCCTGAGGGAAGCCCTTCTCAGGCCACGGGGCTTCCCCTGGTGGTGGAGGTGGGGGCCACGTTAGGCCCAAAGGTCTCTTGCCTACTCTGTTTGTTGAAGGCTGCAGTGGTGGGAATGGGTCTTCTTGGGCCTGGAGGTGGAGAGGGAGGGGGTGGTCCTGAAATTTTTGCCAGAAAAGGGGTTGAATTCAGCAGGGGATGCCCTGGACTCTGTGGGCCAGGCCAGGGGCTCAGGGTGCCCCAGGTGAGCAGCATGGGCCTTGAGAAACAAGTCTGTATTCACAGGTGAACGGTTGGGACATGACCATGGTGACCCATGACCAAGCTAGGAAGAGACTCACCAAGAGGAACGAGGAGGTGGTGCGGCTGCTGGTGACAAGGCAGGGCCTGCAGAAGGCGGTGCAGCAGTCCATGCTGGCATAGGGCCTCCCTCTGCCCGGGTGGGGTGAGGACAGCACTCCTAAGGTCCCCTGGGAAGACCTGGGCAGAGGCTGGAGCTACCAGCCCTGGAGCTTCATGGGGGGAGGCTTGGTGCCCAGTGAAGCCTGTATTTTGGGGAGTCCCACCATTGACGCAGTCAGCCAAAGAGTTGAGGTGACTTGGGGGTGGGGCCTGGGGGCCAGTCTTTATCCCTTTTTACCTGGGGTAGCTGGAGTGACCACATATGGTCTGACATGGACCCTGCTGAGGCTGTGCTCTATGGATGAGCAGTGGGGAGAGAGGCTGGTGGCCAGGCTCTCCAAAGCCTCCCTGTAGCTTCTGGGTGTGGCTCCCTCCTCCCCCCATGCCTGTCCAGGCTCACCTCCAGGACCTTGTCCCAGTGCCTGTCCTTGAGCTGGGCTCCCCAAAGGACACAGCGGGACTCTTGCCCAAGTTTTCCTTCCAGTTTAGGCCCCTAAACTGGAGAGGGGGCCAGTACCAGCCTTTAACCCCTTTCTGAGAGATTTCAGGAGTCTCCAGGCAGTGCCCCTGGCCCCCCCAGGCTGTGAAGTGGCCACTGGGGGCTGGTTCCAAGCCCACCCCACCCCTGGGATGATGGTCCCTTTTGTATTTTTTTCTCAAAATTTTATACATAGCAATTTATATCACAAATGCTAACCAGGTAGGAATGAGTCTTAACAAGCCCACAGGCCTTATTTTTGTTACTATCTGCCTCCAGGATCAGTAGCTTCTTGTACTCAATAAATGAAGCTGGAATTCCCATATTTCCCCTTACTGGCTTCAGAGTGGGGGGCCGTGGGATGCCTGAGCTGGGGGGTGGAGCAGGGGCATTCACCCTGACTGCCCTGGTTCAGTTGGATGGGGCTGGGAAAGGAATGGTCACAACCTCCCTCCCAAGCCCTGGGTGCTTGCCCTTCCTGCCCTGTGTGGGCGTGAAATCAAAACCTTAAAATTGGAAATCATCAGAAACCTTCATTCCAAGGCAGGTGGCTGCGGACTTCGAGAGCCCAGTTCTGATGGGCAGAGTTTGGTAATGGTTTGTTTTCTTTCTAGTGGAGTGGCCAGAGTGCGGATCTCTGCAGGGGGCTCCTGGGCCTGGGCCTTGGAGACTTCCTTCGCCTGTTAAAAGGGGTCCAGCTGCTGGTGACAGAGACATGAGCCCATCGGCAGTAGTATGGAAAATTTAACTGTTAGTTTTAATTTAAAATGGTTGCTTACATTCATCTTTTAAAAACATAACATATAAGAAGTAGAAAAAAATCACGTCCACAAACTGCCACCATCATTGCAAAGCTTCCTGGAGCAGAAGTGCAGAAGCTGGGGAGTAGGGAGGGGGGCCAGAGGCAGCCCAAGAGGCCAGAACTGCAGAAATCCTGCTGGTAGCTGGTGGCAGCTGAGGGCTGGGGGCCATGTTGGCCAGGAAGCCCCCAAGGCCCTGGAGCAGGAAGGATGGAGGGGGTGTGTTTGTGTGTGCCTGCACATGTGAGACTGCCTGCAGCCCGGCCCTATGTGAGGAGCAGCCTGGCTGGTGGGTCAGCCGCAGGAAGACTTTACTGGCCCCCGCCCTCCCCACAGGCAGGGATCTGCAGGTTCCTGAGCCAGGGGACCTTAGGGAAATAGCCCCAGAATGGAGACAAGGGAGGGGCGAAGTCCCCAGGTGGGCTGCTTGGACAGAGAGCAGCAGCAGACAGTGGGCTCCAGGAGGGCTGTGCTCTCTGCTCCCTCCTCGGGCACGATGCTAGGATGGATGCACCTCAGAACCTGTGAAGGGTGACGGGAGCCTTGAAAACATAAAACAAGAGAAAGACCTTCCTGAGCACCGGGGAAGGGGTGGCATCCTCGGAGAAAGCAGCCTCTGTCCCGGGGACACGGGGCAGCCACTGGGAAGAGGTCAGGCTGGCTCAAGGAGCTGGACACCAGTCCCATCATCCTGGGCAAACATGTCTCTCGAGCCAGGAGCGGTGGGCTTTGATCTCAGCAGGCAACTGGCTTATGATGCCAGAGGGAGCCAGTGCGGCAGGACGTCCGGCGGGCAGAGGTAGGCTCGCCATCTGTCAAGGCTGTGGGCTTGGGTGCTGAGGCTCCTGCTGTCCGCACACCAGAGCCAGCGCGTGACTGGCATGGCTC
>CM053591.1:202737776-202753977 GCA_028646515.1 Pseudochirops corinnae | reverse complement strand
AGGAGGTAGGGAGGGAGAAAGAAAAACAGAGAAAAGGAGGGAGGGAGAGAGATAGAAACACAGAGAAAAGGAGGGAGGGAGGGAGAAATAACTTCTGGGGGAGGGGGGTGGGGTGGGAATGAAAGGCGGTGAGAAGGGCCCCTGGGAGGAATGGACGGGGAAGATGTAGCAGGTTGGAGGAGAGGGGGAGAGCAGGCAGATGAGGGTACAGTTCCCAATGGCTTCTGGAAAACAGGAGATGAGGTCATCGGCTGCTGAGGGAAGTGAGAGGCAGCTGGAGATTTTGCAGAGAGACTGAGGTCTGGAACACGGCTGGTGGCGGAGGGGGCACCAATCCGGGCTGTGGGAAGGGGTGGCCGGAGAGCAGTGCAGTCTCTGGACGTTGCACTGTGTGCACTTGCAGGATTTCAGGCCTGGCTCCTAATAGGTGTTTAATAAATACTTTAGAAGTGAATGGATGGGTTGGTTTTGTGCCTTGGGCCGCCCTCAAGGGAGATGAGGTCTCAGACTGCAGGGGCACGTCCTGGCTTCTGGTGCCAAGAGGAAGCTTGGGGGGAGCAGCAGCCGAGGCCAGGCCTTTGCTTGCACTTTGGTCAGCCACGCCCACCTGGGGACTGGCCCCATGGTCTCCCTCGCCCTCATTTTCTCAAGTCTGGAGGCGAGGTCCGCAATCAGTCATTTGTAGTGTTTGGAGCTGGCCATGATTGTCAAGGTGTAAACACTCATGTTGATAGCTGTCCCTCCTGAGCTGGTGTGAGCTGGATGCAGCCCTCCCCTCACCCAGAGATGTATGTGGTGTGTGTGTGTGTGTGTGGTGTATGGTGGGTGGGTGTGATGTATGGTGTGTGGTGTGTGTGTGTGTGTGTGAGTATGTGTCTGTGTGTGTGTCTGTGTGTGTGTCTGTGTGTGTGTGTGGTGTATGGTGTGTGTGTGATGTGTGGTGTATGTATGTGTGTGTGTGGTGTGTGTATGTGAGCATGTGTCTGTGTGTGTATCTGTGTGTGTGGTGTATGGTGTGGTGTGTGTGTGTGATGTATGGTGTGTGGTATGTGTGTATGTGTATGTGTGTGTGGTGTGTGTGTGATGTGTGGTGTATGTATGTGTGTGTGGTGTGTGCATATGTGAACATGCATTTGTGTGTATGAGTGTCTGTGTGTGTGTGTGGTGTATGGTGTGGTGTGTGTGTGTGATATATGGTGTGTGTGTGATGTGTGGTGTATGTATGTGTGTGTGGTGTGTGCGTATGTGAGCATGCATTTGTGTGTGTGAGTGTGTGTGTGTGTGGTGTGTGGTGTGGTGTGTGTGTGTGATGTATGGTGTGTGGTGTGTGTGTATGTGTATGTGATATATGGTGTGTGTGTGATGTGTAGTGTATGTATGTGTGTGTGGTGTGTGTGTATGTGAGTATGCGTTTGTGTGTGTATGTGTGGCGTATGGTGTGGTATGTGTGTGTGTGATGTATGGTGTGTGGTGTGTGTGTGATGTATGGGGTGTATGTGATGTGTGATGTGTGTGTGGTGTGTGTGTGTGTGTGTGTGTGTAGTGTATGGTGTGTGGTATGTGTGTGTGTGTGAGATGTGTGGTGTGTTCCTGTGTCTCTCTATACATGCCATTTTATATGCCAGTAGGAATATCAGTGGTAAATTCTGATCTCTCTTGTCCGGTATCACTGGGGAGTTGGAGAGGCCTGCACATTGGAGGGGCTGTGGCCCCAAACCGTCTGGAGCTGCCCAGATCTCCCCCATGTCAGGCCCCTCCCCGTGCCTCTGTTTGGGGAACAGGCCTAGGCTGGCCCCTCTTCCTTCCCCTCCCAGCCCTGCTTCTGACAATGCTGTGCCCCAGACCAGTCTTCCTCTACTTTCTTTCCTTAATTAATTAATCAAGTGATTCGTCGTTGGAAGAAAGCTGAAAGAGAACACACGTTTGTTGGGTGAGGGCCAGCTCCTGGAGGGCAGGGCCTGGGGTTTTTGCTGGCATATGGATGGCGGGTGTGTGGCGCACGGGGTTGCCCCAGAGTTAGAGGCAGCACCGAGACGCTTGCTCAGGGGCCGAGGAAGGTCCCCAGCCACGCTCCCACCTCACTTCTCCTCTGAGCTTGGGAAATGAAAAGCTGGCTGAGCGTGTTGGAGGGAGGGGGAGCATCTGCCCTAAGCGGGAGTTGGGGGCACTTCTCGCTCAGGTTTTCATTGAGATGCCAGAATGGCTTCCTTCTGTTGGATTAATAAATATAATGGCTTCCTGGGCTGGGCCATTACCTCCTCCACCCAGGCGTGCCTTCCTACGGGGAGGGCCAGAAGTGTAACCTCGGGCTGGCTAAGGAGGCAGGGGCAGGGCAGGCCTAAATGTTTGACCCTAACTCTCCAAGATGGAGGGCTGCCCAGCAGCCAGCCCATGGCCCCCTCTGCTGTTTCTTCCCATGCCTCAGTTTATCCCTCTTTCGGCTCAGGGGCTGCTGAGCATGCCTCCAGCTTCCTGACTTCATCCCAGTATAGTCCCGGGGACAGTGGCTGCATCTGTCCCCTTCTGACCCAGTGGGTGAGGGTCTGCAGCCAGCAGGCCTCCTGCCTCCCTGGGGCTCCTTGGTGAATCCTCCGCTGGGTGAGCTCCTTGGATCATCTTCCCTGGAAGGCTGGCAGCTCCTTGAGGACAGGCCTATCTTCTGCCTTTCCTCACATGCCTGGCCCTTGGCGAAGGGCCCAGCAGCTAGGACTAGGCGCCTGTGATGGGTGCTGTTTGAGTGACTGGCTGGTGGCTGCTTCCTCTGGCGAGCTCAGGCCCAGGGCCCCAGATGTGTGATGTATCTAAATGCTTTGCGGCCCTGAAAGCTTTCAGGGAGGGGCCCCAGCTAAATGAAGCTACTGAAAAGGGCGAAAATGATGGGAAAGAGCTTTGGGGCCTCCTGGGACTGAGAGCCGGCAAAACACTACTGGAGCCGCAGCTGCTGCGGCCATCCCCCAGCATCCCGCCGCCCCCCTCCTTAAGGCAGTACTTAAGCCCCAGCTCCATCAGCTGCGGCCCCAGCTCGGCCAAGGGAAGCAAGGGGGGGCTCTCTCTGGCCTGGGCAAGCCGGGCAGAGAGGGCCCAGAGTTTCTGGGAGACGCCGGCATTCTGGCAGGTGGCCTCCAAGGTGAGTCCGGCCCTATCTTGTCATCTGGAGTGACAGACGGGTATTCAGGGCTTCGGAGGGATGTACTGTGGACCCAGCAGGAAGCTGGGGGGGAGGGGTCACCTCCTCCTCTGGGCTCATCTCCCCCTCGGTCTCATCTCCTTGGAAGGTGGGATGTCTGCTGCTCCTAAAAGGGTGGGAGGAGAGGAGAGGGTGGGAGTGAGCAGTCCTGCTTTAGACAGAGTTCCAGGGAAGCAGCCCCCAAAGGAGATGGGATAAGGATGGGGCTTGGAGGGCGGTGCCCCCATCTGAGGACTGTGGGCCCTGCTCAGCCACCATCCCTCCCTCCTCTGTCTTGGGCAGGCCCCTCTTCCTCCCCAGCTGCTTTCATGCTCTTGTGCCCCACCCAAGGGGACATCCCCAGGCAGCACCTTCAGAAGCATCCCCTCCCACCAGGGATGCTCTGGCCTGGGGGCCCGGGGCTCCTTGGACTGCACACCGGCATTCAGGGCCCCTCTGCTGTGCCTTGAACCAGAAATACTGTGACCCTTTGAAGGAGATCTAAGCCCTAGGGGGCCCAGGGTGGCCATGACAACAGCAAGTGTTCCTCACCTGGAAGCCAGCTCCTGCACTGGCTTCGAGGGCAGCCTGGTTGGGTCTCAAGGACCTAGGCTGTGCCAGACAGTGGCCACAGATACTCTGAGGCCGTCTCCACTGAGTGTGACTTGAAAAGCCAGATGGAGAAAGACTAGAGATGTTTGAGCACTGGAGCCCCCTTTGAGGAGGTGGAGACAGGTCAGAGGCATGGTGATTGTGGTGAGGAGGGATGTCTCATTGGAGGCCCAGTTTGAGGCTGGGGACAGCCAGCAAGTAGGGGCAAGGGCACTGGGTTGGAGTCAGAGGATCTGTCTTTGAATCCCAGGCCTGTAGGGTGCAAGTTCTGTGACTCCCTTCCCTGCCAGGTCTGGGTCTCAGTTAACTCCTCCCTAAGAAGAAGGTGTCAGATCAGGCAACTAAGTCTGGGATGGGAGGCTCCACCTCTAAGTGCAGGCCAGAGACCCTGCTCCCACTGACACTAGTTTAGTGCTCTAGCGTCTTTGGGTGAGAAGGTCAGGGCTGCTTGGGAAGGGTAGAGCTCATTATGGGGAGGCTTTTCTAGGGTCAGGTGCCCATGAGTGTACAGGCCACTCAACCTCCTTGAGCCTCAGTTTCTCTGAGGGCATTGAGTCAGATGACCTCTAAAGCCCCTTCCAGCCCTAGGCTTAGGTCTTACCATGACGCTTCTAGTGTTGGGTTGGTTTGGGTATGACTGTGATTTCATTGATTTAGGGAACTCCCAGTGAGGAATCGCCAAAACCTGTTGGAACCCCTTGCCTGGGGCTTTGTGATTTAGTCTGGCAAGACAAGGCAGCAAGTGGGGGGGGGGGGAGGTAGGGGACACTTGAACCCAGGTCCGCTGGACCCTGCACTGCCCTAAGAGCCTCCCTCACAGCACTGGGATTTTGTTTCCAGGATACCACACCTGAGTCTCAAAATTGGCTGCCATGGGGACAAAATCTAAAGGCGGTTCTGGTGTGTGCTGCTCCCCTCTCCTCCCTTTTATGTGCAGACCCTCACAGAGGGTCCCAGGAATAGACTTGGTCTGGCCAGTTTTGGTCATTGCTGGCCACAGAGGGTTTATGACTGTAACAGCTCACAAACACCCTGCCAAGCGATGAAAAAGCGCATGTGCTCATGATGTCTGGGTGGAAAGGCACGGTCCCAGTTGGGTTCTGACCGCAACATTAGTGCCTGCGGCTGGCCTCGCTCAATTTCAAGGCCACATTTCAGCCAGGACTGGGTCAGCTGCTGGAGAGTGCCCAGAGGAGGGCTGCCAGAGTGGGGAAGGGCCTGCTCTTACAGCTCCCGAGCCTCTGGGGAAGGTTTTTGTGCCACAAGGGAAGCAGAGGATGGAAAAAATTCCAAGCCCCAAACCTCCCCACCACAGTGTGATCCAAGGCCCCACCTCCTCCCAGCCTCTGGGTTGGGGGTGGTACCCAAGGCAGCCCCTTCAGACTGTGAGACTTGGTGATGCTTTCTCTGAGCAGCAGAGTGCCTACCTGAATCCAAAGAGCTTGTTACGGGCAGACCTGGAAGGGCAGTACTTATTCCTAGTCAGGCTCTGACCAACTGCTCCCACTGCCCCTTTGCCTATATCCCTGTTCTCGGCCTAAGCCACAGCTAGTGATTAGTTTGAATGAAGGATCACCTCCTCTCTGCTGGCAGCCAGCACCTACCAAGGACTACAGGTATTATCTGGGTGTGTCCGAGAACGGCTTCCCCAAACAGGACAGTCATTTCCCACCTCCACACTTTTGTATTGGCTGGCCCCCAGGTTTGGAACTCAGTCCCTAAACACTTTTATCTGCCCCTAGGAACCCCTCAAGGCATAGCTTGTGCAGCCTCCTCCCAGAGGCCTTTCCCTATTTCCCTAAAAGGCTGATGTCTCACCTTTTCTTCTCTACCCCACCCCACTCCCACTCCCACTCAAATTACTTGTCATTTACTTTGTTTTTTTTAAACAAATTATATGGCTTCCTCTCCATAGAACATAAATTGCTTGAGGGCAGAGGCAGTTTTATTTCTTTGCATTCCTACACCTAGCATAGAGACTTTCTTATTGTAGATACATAATGAATGCTTATGGAATGAATGAATGAATGAATGAATGTGCGGAAAAGCCCCATGGGATCATAATTCACAGGATACTAGCTCCGGGGCTGGAAGGTACTTGAGAAGGCCTGGAGTCCCTCCCCCCCACCCTCCTCCAGGTTTGTATTTCTGCTTGACAGAAAAGTATCTCTACCATTTGTCTCTGTAGTAAGAGGGGTGTCTTTTCCATGTTGCTACAGTACATGAGCCCCCATCAGCGTTTCCCCACAATGATTATTAGTTGATTTTTATGTAGTAAATCAGACATAATTTGTTTTTAGAGAGAAGTATTTACTTAAGTGTATTGTTGAGGATTAGGGGTGCTGGGACCCCAAAATGTGGGGTCCTGCCCAAATGGATTTGACTCAAGACTTCTTTCAATCAAAGGCAAGGTTTATTAAAACACTGATAGAGGGTGGACATGATTCTAAAAATCCTCCAGATTCTTAGGGAATTGGCTAGATTCTTGGCTAGATCTGAGCACCTTAATGGAGTCAAGATGGATCTTATATGCAGAAGACTGTGGGAACAGAGAAGGGGGCTAGAAGGAATTAAGGGAGTGGCAGGCTAGAGTACTACAATGAAAGTACGCTTAATTAACTGGGAAAAGCTGATTGCCCCAGGTGAAAACCAGGGACCTGGGCCTGGTGGGAACATCCAGGGGCTTTTCCTTTTTGGGGTCCAGATCCCAAAGACATGGTCTTTTCATTTGGGGGGCTCAGATCCCATCTGCATTGTTCCTCCCCCTCAAATAAATGGGACCCAAACTCTTTTGGGGTAAGAGCAAAGGCCTCAGCTCCTGAAACTGCTTCCTGCTGGCAAGGGGCATGGAGCTCTCCCTGTCTCAAGAAAGTCCCAAAGGGGAGGTTGACTGGAGCTGAGCACAGGCTGCATCCAGGGGACGATGGGGAGACATTGACTGGTACCCGCTGTTTGCTACCAACTCTAGGTGAATGTCCTGTAGTCTGGAAGACACCAATCTGACAAGCGAGTCTGCAGGTCCAGATACAGGGACTCGTTGAGTGTTCACAGTCTCAAGTCACTCAGTGGAAGCCAGGCCAACTGACTGGATTTCCCTAACCAGTGCCCCACGTTTAAACTTGTCTGTGAATACATCCGTTTCCTCTCAGAGAATGTCAGTTCCTTGAGAGTGCAGATTGTCTCCCTTGTGCCTAGCACTGTGCCAGACACTGGGGAGTCCTTAATAAATGTTTGTTCGTGGATTGAGAGATACAAAAGAAACAGTGAAATTAGGCAAAATTCTTCCGGTGACTCTAGCATGTTGCTAGAAATCAATCAAGCTTGAAAAAGCTCCTATTAGCAGGCACTGGATCCATTCCATAGGTGAAGAAAGGCCAGGGCTTGCCCAAGATAACAAAGATTGTGCATGTCTTGGTGTTAACTCTGGTTGTCTTGACACATTGTAAGCTCATCCTAAGGACAATCACAGGGAGAGGGTGCTTAGGAGCCTGGCTCTGTGGGCAGTGGAAGCCGGGCTGTCTGGCCCCTTTCCTCCTTCTGCCTTCTGGAGGGTAGCCAGGAAGCAAGGGATGGGCAGTCTCTCTCTCCCTTCTACAAGAGAGGAGTCAGTGAAGGTGGAAAAGGAGCAGTAAGTGCTTCAGGGACCCACAGAACCAGCACAGGAGCTGCCCTTGCTCCCTGGCCAGCTGTCCAAGGTGACCATGAATCGTTCCTGGCTGGGGTCTCCTGAGGTCCAGTGAGAGTGTTTTTGGATGACCCTGGTGACCTGGCCGGCAGCCCCCAGCCCCCTGGCTCAAGGTCTGGGCCAGGAGGGGTCCTGCATGTTGGAGGGCAGCCTTTAATCTTCTGAGCTGTTCAGAAGGTGCCCGAGGGTGGGGAGAACAAAGAAGGGGGACTCAGTCAGGAGAGACTGGTTGGACCCCGCCTCAGGCTTGACCACAAGTCACGTCCTCTCTGTAAAATGGGGATAATATTTCCTGGAGTCCCCATACATGATCCCAATGCCAGCCATGATGGTGGGGGTGGGGGTGGGGATGACCTTTGCAGAACAGGGTATGGGAATGGAGTTTCTTCTTGGTTTTCCTGCAGCCTAACTTGTCACCCCTGGCAGAGATGAAGAAGTCAGGCCCAGAGGAGGCAGAAAGTCCTGGTGAGCCCTGCCCAGGCAACCCAGATAGTGCCCCAGGCTGGAAGCCCCCGCTGCCCAAGAGCCTGGCCTTCTCTACGGCCCGGAGCAGGAGTCGTCTCTTGGGCAGGTGTAATTCGGAGGAGGAATCTGTAATGGACTCCTCCTATCAGGAAGGGGAGCCGGCTCCATGCCCCCTCATTAAGTTCAGCCCCATGCTGGAAAGGCCTGGGTGTAATGAACAGTTTGGCTGGTAAGTTTTCATCCTGGCCCTGGGGTCCCCAAAGACTAGCCAAAGTATCCACAGTCCTCCTCCCAAGATGACCCAGATGCTGGCCGCAGGGCGTTCAGCTAACCTTGACCTCAGGTCAGCAGTCTCACCTGGGCTTTGAGCTCACACACCTGAGCTAAAATGCCAACTAGATCTTCAGGGGGTCATCAGGTCCAGCCTCCTGCCTCCAGGCAGGCTCATATCCCCAAGTGCACAGAGCAGGGAATTATCCTGCATGGAGGAAAGCAGAGCACTGCCATTCTGAGCTCACTGGTCTCTGAATTTAAATTGGACTTAACAAAATAGTGAATTTGGTCTTTTTTCTATTCCAGAGGGGGCAGTCTTGGTTGCTGGGCCAGCTAAGCAGGAGCCTCCGGCATGCTGCCCTGGGGTAGGGATGGGGGGATGGAGCCTGTGGAGGAGTCAGTGGGTCCTGGCTCCTTCTGCTCATTCTCTCTTGACCCGACTCCACGGGGTCCTCACAGGCAGCTCTCTCAGGATTCCATTCCTGCAGCCTCTGAAAAATCCCTTAAGCTCTATGACCGCAAGAAGATCTTTGAAGCTGTGGCCCAGGGCAGCTGTGAGGAACTCGGTGGCCTGCTGGTCTACCTCCATCGGAACCTGAAGAAGCTCACAGACACTGAGTTCAAAGGTAGTGCTCGCTCCCCACTGGCCACCCTCAGGAAAGGAAGGGCCCCCTGGGGACCACATGCCACTGACCCTTATCTTGTGTCCTAGACCCAGAAACAGGGAAGACCTGCCTGCTCAAAGCCATGCTGAACCTTCAGGATGGCAAGAATGACACCATCCCCCTGCTTCTGGAGATCGCCAGGCAGACAGGCAACCTGGGGGAGTTTGTGAATGCCAGCTACACAGACAGCTACTACAAGGGTGAGAGGCAGGAACAGAGGGGCCCTTTGTGCTGATAGACGTGGGGGCTCTGGCCTCAGTCAGACCAGCTTTTAATAAGGGCCCCCAATGTGCTGGGCATTGTGCCAGGAGGCTCTGAGAGCGGGGGCTGGTGCTAGTGCTTAGCACAGTGGAGTCACAGACTCAGTGGAGTGGCTGACATTATCCTTGTGGCCCTCGCCCCAGGCCAGACAGCTCTCCACATTGCCATTGAGAGACGGAACATGGCCCTGGTGACGCTCCTGGTGGAAAATGGTGCCGATGTCCATGCTGCAGCCCATGGAGACTTCTTTAAGAAAACCAAAGGGAGACCTGGCTTTTATTTTGGTAGGCAGAATGCATGGTGGCCACGGACTCTTTTCTTTAATTTCTGTTGATACCTTTTGTTTTCATAGCAGATCCATTTTCCCTGCATGCCGCCTCCTCCCAGGAAAAGATCCATTATAACAAAGATTTGGCAAGAATGGCCAAGGGCTCCTATCTGGGTCTTTCTGTGGCTTTTGCCCCCCTCGTCTGGCAAGTTGCTTTTCTGGCTCTGCTCACATCCCTTTACATAAGTTCATGCTTCTTGGTGTCCCTCCTGGTTGTCATTTCCTACAGCTCCATAACATCCTGTTACATTCACATACCTGGACTTGTTGGACCACTCCTCACTCAATGGGGATCCCCTTGGATTCTGATTCTTTGCTATCATTCAAAAGGGGCAGATCACTCTTGATCCAATTAGCAGTTAAGGAGGCATTGGGTTGGAATATGTATGGTGTGTTCAGCCACTCAGTACCTAGAGAAGGCTGGTGGACTCCTTGTTCCTCAAGGGGTGACCTGGATCTTTCCCTGTTACTACCCCCTCTTGCACTCATTTTCCAGGGGTCTTACCCCATTTGTTCTAGAGCATGGGGCAGCCCCACATGAGTGTTCCATGCCCTTTGGGGATGCTTGGTTCTCTGATGCAGGGCCACTGAGGAGGAACAAGGTCCCTGAGAATCCCACAGCCCTCCCCTTGGGCTCTTGGACACATCTCAGGAATTCCAAGCCTTCCTTTTGTTTGTCTCTGACTGGTGTTCGTCAGCCCTGTAGAGTAGTTGAAGGCAGGTGGGAGACTTCCTGGGGGCTGAGTTTCCATTCTTCATCCCTCCTTTGAAGGTGGCAGGGCACAGGTGCCCTCCATGGACCCAGTGCCTTCCCATTACCCTTCACTGCTAGCGCTGCTGCCCAAGGCTTATGCCAGGAGACTGTATTCTCACCGAGAGCCCATTATTGGAAGGGAGTGAGACTAAGGACAGGAAAGGTACAGTACAAGGAGCCACACTTGACCCAATTCCTCTCCAGGCTCTGAGAACTAGGATGGACCCTCCACTTCCTGCCCTCCCCCTAAGCTGTTTGGTTTCTGTGCCTATCAGTAGACTGAAGTGACTTCCCAGGGTCTCCAGTCACTCAATCAACTCACTTAAGCCCGGGGGAGACAATGCCTGCCATCAAGGAGCTCCCAGCTCCCTAATGGGGGAGGCAATGTGTAGACAGCTCCACAAAGAAGTGTAGACAGGATGAAGCAGAGCTGATCTCAGGGAGGGCTTCTCATAGAAGATGGGATTTGAGCTGAGCCGGGAAGGAAGGGAGGTGCAGGGGAGGAGGGAGAGTGCTCAGGCTGCCCAGTGAAAACAGGAGTTGGGAGATGTGAGGATCCTTGGTTTGGCTTTCAGGGCTCCCCAAGCCTGCCCCCACCTTTCTGGTCTTCTTCACCTTATTCTCCTCCAGTGGTTCTAGCTTCCTCGCTCCTCACATCTCTTAACTTGGTGAGTCAGGAGGGCAAGATGTTGAGACCTGGGGCAAACGTCAGGAAACTAGATTTGGGGGTCACTTCCTGGTCCTCGTCCTCCCTGGCTCCTGCAGTATCTGCCTCTTGCTGAGTACGTCCTGCCCTGGCACCTGCTCTTCTGCTCTCACACTTCCTGATCTGCTTTCCAGATCCTCCTTTGGCATCTTCTGATCCCCCTTCTGCCCCTTAAATGTGGGTGCCCTCTCAAAGCTCAGCCTGTGGCTTGCTTCTCTCTCTTTACAGCTCCTCATCTCTCCCTAGAACATGTCTCTCCCCTTAACTTCTGTCTTACTGGTAGATTGATAGCACCCCCATCCTTCCGGTCCCCTGGGTTTAAACCTCAGGGTCATTTCTAACTCTTTGTTCTCCCTCTCCCTTCCTCTTATCCCTTACCTCCATTCAGCCAGTCACCAAATCCTGCTGTTCCACCTTGGTCATCTCTGCTCTCCACTTACCCTGCTGCCCCCCTCATGCTGGGCCATGGTGACTCTCCGAAGAACTATTTTCATCCACACCTGAAAAACGGTTTTCCTGTCTCATTTTTCCCTTGTCTAGTCTGTCTTTCACACTAGAGTACATGTCTGCCCTCTCCCTAATGGACAGCTCTGAAGATGTCGTTGTACTGCCCAATAGTGGTTTCCCATTGCCAGCTGAGAAAGAAGCCTCTCTTTCTTCCCAACCATGATCTTCGTATCATGCTGCCTCCCCTGTGGCCATCAACCTCAGCCTCTGCCCACCCCCAGTTAGATGGAGCAGTGCCCAGAGCACTGGGTCCAGGTCAGGAAGACCTGAGTTCAAATCTAGATTCAGACACTTATGTTAGCTGGGTGACCCTGGGCAAGCCACTTAACCTATTTGCCTCAGTGTCCTCATCTGTAAAAAGGGGATAACAGCACCTCCCTTTAAGGGCTGTTGTGAGGATGGTGCTGAGCACATAGTAGATGCTTGTTCTTTCTCCTTCCCCTTGTCCTGGGAGCTTGATTTTGGTCTGGCTTTGATTGGTGACCTTTCACTTTATGTTGCTTGGCTGCAGGCTCCAAAGCATGGCCCTTTTTAGTCTCCAGGCCCCCTTAATCTGGTCTCTTTCTCATTAGAATATAAGCTCCTTTGGGACAATAACCGTCTTTTTTGTGTATGTTTTTCTTTTTAAAATATTGGTTGATTGATTTTCACAAGCATTTATTCTCTTTCCTTTCTACTGCCCTCCCACCCCGTGAAGAATAGAAAAAAAGTGAGATAGAAAACATAACAAAGTACAGAGTCCAGCCGAAGAGACTCCCGCGTGGGCCGCGGCCAGAAACGTTTGTCTCCTGCATTTTCAGGTCTCCATCTCTTGTCAGGTTTCTAGACCAATGGTTTTTTATTTCATTAGACTTGTTTGTGCAAATGCACCCATTTGATAGGATCCAAACTGTCCATTTTGTCTCCTGTTCCTCTCTCTTGCTGACTTAGTCACCAACTTTTCTGGTTCCATAGATCTCAAAGTGAATTTCTTCTTTGCTCTTTTAATTTGCTTATGACATCACTTTCTATGCCTTAATCAAGTATCCAGCAAGAATTTATCTTGGTGTAGGTAGAGGGTGTAAGATGTTGGTCCAGACTTTGTTTCTGCCAGAATACGGTCAAGGTTTCCTAGCAGTTTTTACCAAATGGTGACTCCTGACATAGGTAGTTGGGGGTCTGCTGTCTATCGAACACTAATCTACTGTGTTTGTCCCCTCCTGCATGTTGTACATCTCATCTGGTCCCCTGCAGTGACTTCATTATTTTTTATACAGTAAGAAATCATCTTATTGAGAGGTCAAGGACTGTGTGGCTGGTTTGTACTTGTATCCCTCGTGTTCAGTGCAGCACCTGGAATGTACTAAGTATTTAATAAATATTCTATCTACCCACCCACCCACCTAACTACCTACCTATCTATCCATCTCTCTATCATCTATCCAGGTCTCTCTGTCTCTCCCTCTTTCCCTCCCTCCCTCTCTCCCCCTCCCTCCCTCCCTCTCTCTCTCTTCTCTCCTCTCCCCTCTCTCTCTCTCCCCCTCTCTCTCCCTCTCTCTCTTCCTCTCCTTCTCTCCCTCCCTCCCTCTCTCTCTCTCTCTCTCTCCCTCCCTCTCTCCCTCCCTCCCTCTCTCTCTCTCTCCCTCCCCTCTCTCTCTCTCCCCCTCCCTCTCTCTCTCCCCCTCCCTCTCTCCCTCCCTCCCTCTCTCTCTCTCTCCTTCTCTCTCTTCCTTTCTTTCTCTCTCATCTCTGTTTTATTTGAGCATTCAAAGCCCTCCATGGTCTGACTTTAGCCTGCCTTTCTTGTCGTATTTCACATTTCTCCCATCATGCAGAGTAAGTTTCAGCTACTTTGTCCTCCTGTTTGTCTTCTGTCCTGGTCTTACCTTTTCTGATTCCCCAGGCCTTTACGCACACAGCCCATCTTCTCCCCTCCCCTCAGGTGTCCTCTCCTCGAAGAGACTCTTCTTGGTCCTCCCAGCTGTCCTGTTGTATCTGACTCATTTTGTCTTGCATAGAGATCAGTTTGTAAAGGGATTAGCACAGCGAGATGGGGTGGGGGTGGGGGGGGGCCGTGGTAGGCACTTAATAAATGTGTGTTCGTTTTTCCCTTCCCTCTTGCATTGCTGTCAATTGTGTCTATGGTCCATATTAGATTGTAAGCTCACTGAGAGTAGGGACTGTGTCTCAGTTCATCTCCATCTCCAGGACCCAGTCCCCTACCTTGAGCCTCCCATACCCCCAGTCCTCCCAGTCCTGGGAGATCCTCAGTTCAGGTGGGCCCTCTCTCCCCAGACGCAATCTATCCCAGCTGTTTAGTTGACAGGTGGATTAGCTGTGGCTACAAACACAAGTTCCCCCAGAGCTGGCCTTCTGCCCAGGAGCCCTTCAGCCTTTGTCAGCCTGGCTTTCTGGTGCCAGGGGCCAAAGCCTTTGCCTCTGGACCACTGCCAGGCATGGGAGATGGGGGAACTCCAGGGGCATTGTTGGTCTCAGAGCTGAGTGCCCTGAACCTTTGGATATGTGGTCCTTTGGGGGAGTGTGGTGGGATGGAGAGAGCCCTGGGGCTCCCTCCTGCCCTGGGCCCATCGGGGGTTTACTGTGTGTTCGATCCCCAGGCGAGCTGCCCCTCTCACTGGCGGCCTGCACCAACCAGCTGGGCATCGTGCAGTACCTGCTCCAGAATCCCCACCAGACAGCGGACATCGAGGCCAAAGATTCCGTGGGCAACACTGTGCTCCACGCCCTGGTGGAGGTGGCTGACAACACGGCCGAGAATACCAAGTTTGTGACGAGCATGTACAACGATCTCCTGATTCTCGGCACAAAGAGTCGCCCCACCCTGAAGCTGGAAGAGATCACCAACAAGAAGGGGCTCACGCCTCTGGCGCTGGCGGCCAAGACTGGGAAGATCGGGGTATGTGGCCAATGGAGAGCCCTGGGTCTGTGGGGTCAGAAGGCCCAATGTGCACCAGTGGCCAGGGTCGGGCAGGCCAAGGTGTGGCAGCTGTCCTCTCCTCCAGGCCAACCTCTGCCCCTGGGCCAGGGAGCTCTGGCCAGGGCTGCAGGTGGCTGATCACCTGCTCTGTGTGCTGGGGGCTCAGGGGCAGCTGGGGCTGGCCTCAGGCCTTCATCTGTGGCCAGGGTTAGAAGGCAGTCTGGCTGCCACTGAGATCAGGCTTTGGTAAGATCTGGGCCTCCCAGCTGACCAGCAACAGCATCGGGGCTGACCTGCTGGCTTCTTCGCCCTAGGTCCTGGCCTATATTCTCCGCAGAGAAATCAAGGAACCAGAGTGCAGACACCTCTCCAGGAAGTTTACCGAGTGGGCCTATGGGCCGGTGCATTCTTCCCTCTATGATCTGTCCTGCATCGACACGTGCGAGAAGAACTCCGTGCTGGAGGTGATTGCTTACAGCAGCAGTGAGACCCCAGTGAGTGCAGAGCTAGGGGGGAAGGGGCTGGGGAAGAGGTGGGGGGAGAGGCTGAGGGAGCAGGGCCTGGGGGAAAGGGCTGGGAACGGGAGGGGAAGAGGTAGGGGGAGGGCTTGGGAAGGGATGGGGCTAGGGGAGCAGAGAACCAGGACCTGAGTCGCCTAGGAGTGGTCTCACAACCTCTTGTCCCACATGTCCAACCTGTGGCCAAGGCTTGTGATTTCACCTTTGTAACACCTCTCATACTGTCTCCCCCATTAGACTGTAAGCTCCTTGTGAGCAAAGACTGTCTTTTGCCTCTGTTAAGAGTCTCTACACTTATCTCGGTACCTGGCACACCGTAGGTCCTTAATCAATGCTTGTTGACTAAATAGCTCACTCTGATCTAGCACTTCAGGGTTTGCTAAGTGCTTTACATTCTTTCTCACTGGATCCTCACAACAACTCTGGGATGGGGGGGGGTGGGGTGAGAGTTATATTTATCCTCATTTTGCAGATGGGGGAACTGAGGCAGACAGGGTAAGTGACTCACCCAGGGTCACACAGATAATAAGGGACACATGTACTCTCTGTTCTGGTTCACCAGACATGATCATCTGTCTTCCTATTTATAACCTCTTGGAAATGCTAACCTGCTGCCAGCTTCAGGGCCCTGTCCTCCAGGAAGCCTCTCCTGACTTCCCTTCCCCACTTGGAGATATGCACTCTGTCTTGGAATGACTTGCTTTTCTTTGGCAGCTGCTTTGTATTTTCTTGCCCATGGACAGGTTTAGTGACTTAAACAGAAGCAATGGCCAAAGGTGGCCTTGCTTTTGTCATTGTGTGCCCTGTGTCTAGTAAAGTGCTTGGCATCATGCTGATATTGGAATAGGTCTAGAAGTAGACCTGCAATAAAAGGTATAGGTATAGACATAGACACAGACACAAATGCAGATACAGATATAGACACAGACACAAATGCAGATACAGATATAGACACAGACACAGACATAGAAATAGACACAGACACAGACATAGGAATAGACACAGACACAGACATAGACACAGACATAGAAATAGACACAGACACAGACATAGGAATAGACACAGACACAGACATAGACACAGACATAGAAATAGACACAGACACAGACATAGAAATAGACACAGACAAAGACATAGAAATAGACACAGACACAGACATAGACACAGACATAGAAATAGACACAGACACAGACATAGAAATAGACACAGACAAAGACATAGAAATAGACACAGACACAGACATAGGAATAGACACAGACACGGACATAGACACAGATACAGGAACAGGTACAGGCATAGGTATAGACATAGACACAGACACAAACGCAGACACAGTCACAGCAA
>CM053591.1:202715250-202737276 GCA_028646515.1 Pseudochirops corinnae | reverse complement strand
GGGTGCAAAACCTCTGCCTTTCGCTTTTCTGCTCTGGAGGCCTTCCGGCCAGACTGCTTTTCTCCCCCTTTCGTAATCCCCACTGACCTAGTGCTGAACGCTGCTTGCAGCTGCCGCTAATCCACTCACTAGAGAGGCTCCTTCGCTCCTCCCATCCAGCTGCCCCCGAGGCACAGCCATGGCTTCAGGCCAGGCTGGTTTCGGTTAGCAGTGCTGATATGGTTCCTCGAGCTGACTTTAGTGGGAAGTATCTTTGTGTGTGTTTTGGAGTTCTAGGATTGGTTTAGAGTCCTATTTTATGGGTATTTTGGGGTGGCTATGTGAGAGCTGCGATATGTTGCTGCTGCTATGGTGCCATCTTGGCTCCGCCCCCTCAGCCTTTATTTTCAAAGAGAACCAATGACATCATGAGCGAATTGGATTGGAGTGAGGTTGAACTACCCAAAGTTGTCAGCCCCACTCTCTCCTCCAGTTATCCAAGTCCAGTGGCCAAACACAGGCCAGGACAACTGATGATAGCTCGGGCTGCAGTGGGCGACCGTGGCATCTTCAGTGTTTGGCCTTTACAGAAATAGGGAACTCAGGAAGAGGAAACATTAAAAAAAAATAATGCATTTAGTCTGAGAAATGTTGAGTTTAAGATGTCTGCTGACATCCAGTTCGGGATGTCTGAAAATAAGTTGGAGATGAGAGATTGGAGTGAGGCAAGAAAAACAGACTTGAGAATCATCAGCACAGAGATAATCCACGGAAGCTGGTGAGATCCCTGAGTGAATTACAATAGAGGCGGAAGAGTGGGGGTCAGAACCTGAGGTCTGACCCATGGTGAGGGAGGGATGAGGAGACAAAGGAGGCCCCAGCTGAGGCCCCAGCTGAGGAGACAAAGGAACAGTCAGAGAAGGAGGAGGAGAATCAGGAAGGGAGGGGGGGTTGTCCTGAAGGCCCAGAGAGAAGAGAGTCTCCAGGAGGAGAGAGTGTCCAAGGTTGCAGAATGAGGGATAAGAAAGGGTCATTGGGTTTAGTGATTAAGAGAACACTGGTAACTCTAGAGAGAAGTTTCAGTGGAATGAGGAGGTCAGAAGTCAGACTATAGGGGGTTCAAGCAGAGGGAGAGTAGAGACAGTAGAAGGGCCTGTTGTAGAGTTTAGCCACAAAGGGCTAAAGATAAGACAAAGGATGATAGTTAATAGGGATGGAAAGATCCAAGAGAGAATTTAATCAGGATAGGGGAGACTTGGGTATATTTGTGGGGTGTAGGGAAGGAGCTAGCAGAGGAGTAGAGATTGGGAGATGACAGAGGGGCAATCTGTTGGAGGAGACGGGCTGGAAGGGGATCGCTGGTGAGGGTGGAAGTTGGCCTTGGTCAGGAGTGAGGCTGCTTCATCCTGTGAGACAGGAGAGGAGGAGGAGGAGAGGGGGGAGAAGGGGGAGCTCCTAGTGAATGGTGTGTGTGTGTGTGTGTGTGTGTGTGTGTGTGTGTGTGTGTGTGTGTGTGTGTAAGCCTTGCCTTGCTGCAATGATGGCCCTGGTAAGATAACATAACACAATCTTGTAGCAATTCCAGTCAGGTCCATTAAAAACAGAAGAAGGTGGGAGTCATTTAGGACTGAGGCTTGGCAGAGCAAGATCAGATGAGGGGCAAGATCTGAGCTGAAGGAAAATTGCCTTGGCAACTGAAGGTGGATCAAAGGGGTGAGACCAGTCTTGAGAGCCAATCTCCTTCTGGGTGAGAAATGATAAGGGCTGGACTAGGGTGGTAGATGTGAGGCCATGACAGGGCACCACAGTACACAGAAGTGAGCCTGGAATCAGGAAGATGTGAGTTCAAATCCAGCCTCAGACACTTCCTAGCTGTGGGCCCCCAGGCAAGTCATGTGACCTCTGCCTGCCTCTGTTTCCTAATCTGTAAAATGAAGGTAATAATAGCACCGGCCTGCCTGAGTCATTGTCAGGATCACTAAATGCCTGGCACACAGTAGGGGCTATGCAGATAATAGCTGTTCACCATTATTATTATTATTAATTAGTGAGTGGAGAGAAAGGATCAGAGTTAGGATTGGAGATGAGAGGTGAACGAGAAGGTCGAGAGCCAGCTCAGCATGAGTAAGGGTGGGGGCCGATGCTTACTCCTTAAAAGGTGTTGCCTTTGCTAGGGAAGGACCGCTGTGGGTTGTGTTGGCCAATCAGAATGGGCAGTGAATGGGGCGTGGGAGCATCTTGAATCAGCCAAAGACAGGTGGGCCAGGAAGTCTGTTCTCATTGATGGTGGTGGTGGGTGGGGGCTGTTAAGGATCATGCTCACAGCCTGAGGAGGTTACACAGCACCCAGGAGCTAGTTCAGGATGGAGTCTGAGAAGGGACAAAGAGAGGAATGCTTGCATCCTAAGCTGGGCAGGAAAGAATCTGCCAGCGAGAGGCAGCTGGTGAGAAGAGAAAGTAGAATTGGTCTGTTTGTGAGAAGAGAGGAGAGGAACGAGAAGGCGGCTCCATGGCCTCAGACAGCCCTGCCAGCTCAGGCGTCCTGGGGAAATCCTCTCCCATGGCCTGCCTCTCCACAGACCCTTCACATTCCGACTGCTTCTTTCCCCCAAAGTTCCAGTAACCCGAATGTGCTCCCAGCTACGAAGCGTTGGGGTTAGCTAAAGACAACTAGACTGTAAAGTAAGGCAAAGAGCCCGGCCACTTAGATGGGAGGAATTTTCCGAACTGGGGCTCAGAGCTGTTGGGACATGGCTCCTCCTTTTTTCTTTCATTTCGATTTCCCAGATCAGCAGAGGGGCTCTCTCTGCACCTGAAGGGTGGTTCTATTGCCTTGGAGCTTAGAAGGAGCCTCCATTAAAACAATGCCATCATTATAACATTGTATAGGATATAGGAACAAACTGGATACAATGTACCACAAACACAAGCTGGCACAGCAGGGGGTTCAAGGTCACAGACCAAGAAAAGGATCTAAGAACATACTGGATACAATATATGGCAGACATGAAGTTTGGTGGGGTGGGGCTTTGGGAACATGCTGGATATTGTTTCTTCTGCCCTGAGGCAGAGAAGAACTCTCCCCTGTGGGGTGGGAGCCAGCTGCCAGGGGGTCCCAAGGATGATCCCTGACCCTGACCAGACATCTTTCAGGTGCTGTAGTGTCTCCCCAAAGGGAGTGGGTGTAGAAAGCTGGCCATCAGCAGCACATCTGGGGAATGAGTCTCAGCTAAGGAAGAGGCCAGACAGGACAGAGACAGGTGGGAGCCTGAGCAGGAAACCTTCCAGGCCAGGAGGCCACTCTGACCAGACTCTCCTTTCCTTGCAGATGATCTTGAGAGACCTGTGTCGCTTTATGTTTGTCTACATGGTCTTCCTGTTTGGATTTTCCACAGGTGAGGGGATCTCCAGAGGGCACTGAGGAGTGGGCACAGGGGGTCCCTCCCTAAGGGAGGCAAGGCAGGACAGGAATGCTAGGTCCACGTGGGCCATCCCTGGGCATCAGGAGGAGGCTGGCTTCGGCAGTAGTGGAGGTGGTGGTGGGTGGGTGGTGTTCAGTCACAGCCCCCCTGACTCCTTTGGGCCCTTTCAGCGGTGGTGACACTGATCGAGGATGGACAGAACAGCACAGACACTGCCTGCCATGGGAGCCGCCGCTCCTCTGGCTGCAAACCATGCACCAGCTCCTACAACAGCCTGTACTCCACATGCCTGGAGCTCTTCAAGTTCACTATCGGCATGGGGGACCTGGAGTTCACCGAGAACTATGACTTCAAGGCTGTTTTCATCCTCCTGCTGCTGTGCTACGTCATCCTGACCTACATTCTGCTGCTCAACATGCTCATAGCCCTGATGGGGGAGACAGTCAACAAGATTGCCCAGGAGAGCAAGAATATCTGGAAGCTCCAGGTCCTCTCTGTGTGTGTGCGTGTGAACATGGGTGTGAGCACACGTGTGAATGTATGGGTGTAAGCATATGGCTGTGAGTATGCACATGTATGAGTGAGTATATTGTGTGTGAACATGAGTGTAAGCACATGTGGGCACATGTGTAAGTGTGCAAACATGTGAGTGTGAACATGGGTGTGATGTGCATGTGAGTGTGGAGATGGGTATGAGTGTGCATGTGAGCATATGTGTTTGTGTGTGAACATGTGTGTGAGTGAGTGTATGAGTGTGTGTGTGTGTGTGTGATGAGAGAGAGGGTGTGTGTGTGTGTGTGTGTGTGTGTGTGTGTGTGTGTGTGTGTGTATGTGCATGTACATGCGCACGTGGGCACACTGACCTTTAGAGTAGGTAAAGGCAGATGAGCCCCAGGCCAGTAGCCAGCAAGGTCTGAAAGACTGTCTGTCTGCAGGGATTTAAATTGGAAGGAGGGGCCATGGCAAAGCTGTCTAGCAAGAGTAAAGGTGTGTCCCCCCTCTCTATGTCCCCTTGGGTCCCTGGTCAGGCTAGTTCTATGCAGTACATGGAAACCAAAGGTCTACCTTGTGTGCCCAGCCAGAGGCGGGCAGGGCTGTGTTGCTGGGATGGGAGACGGGTTAGGGGCACAATGCCCACACGTGTGGCCTCAGAAAAGCAGATGTGAGAACCTGGGGGCCAGCACGGACAGTGCCAGGACCAGACCTGGGCAGGTACCCTTGAGGAGGTGATATGGAAGAGCTTGGCCCAGGAACTGAGGAGCTTGAGAGGAAGGTTCAGTGATGCCCACAGCCTGGAACTCCTGCTCAGCTGGGCAGAGGCCAAGGCTCAAGGTCCTGGCAGCAGTTGGAAAGCAGCCCTTGAGAGGTCATACCCTTCTTTTTCCTCATCAAGCATAAAGCTTGATTACCCTCCTGCCGCCCCTTCTGGTTTCTCTTGCTGCCCCAAACCCACCAGGGCCACCCCCATGCCCCCCTCTAGCACCCTGGCCACTGACTCCTCAGACCCAGGGCTGCCTCTCACCGCATGGGGCATGAGCTAGACAGTTCCAGCCATGGGTCCTGCTGCCTATATCAGGCCAGGCTGGGAAGGAAGCAAAGCTGCAAGGAGATCCTGGGCTGCTCCAGGCCAGCATCGGGCTAAGCAACTAGGGCCCTCTTCCTTTTGTCTGCATCTCTTTGCAGAGAGCTATCACTATCCTGGACACTGAGAAGAGCTTTCTGAACTGCATGAGGAAGGCCTTCCGGTCAGGGAAGCTTGTGCAGGTGGGCTACACACCTGATGGCAGGGAAGACTACAGGTGGTGCTTTCGGTGAGCCTGGGATGAGGGACTGGCCCAGGCATCTCTGAGGGAAAGGGGAGGAGGGGAGAAAGGGAGGGGCAGAGAGGGGAGGGAGTGGGAGGGAGAGAAAGGAGAGGGGGGAAGGAGGAGGGAGAGAGGGAAAGGGGGAGGAAGGGAAAGGGGAAGGGAGGGAGGGAGAGGGGGGAGGAAAAGGGAGAGAGGGAAAAGGGGAGGGAGGAAGAGGGGGAGAGGAAAAGGAGGAGGGAGGGAGGAGGAGGGAGAGAGAGGAGTGAGGGGAGGACAGAAGAAAAGAGAGGGGGAAAGGAGGAGGAGGAGGTGGGGAGAGCATAGTCCTGCAGTCACCTGTGGGGAGGGAGGCCTGGAAGGTCATGGCCAATAGAACAGGGGCTGGCCACCAGGAGCCTGGATACTTGGAGAGCCTGCCTCTGAAATGTGGACCTGAGACCTCTGGTGTCCCCTTCAGAGCACATGCAGTATTCTGAGATGTATCCCCATAGGCTTCCAGCTTGATGATGGGAAGTCTAATTGGAAAACTGAAAAGGGAAGAAGACCCAGAGAGAAGGAGACCCCGGCCAGAGGCTTGCCCTGAGGCTCAGTGGGGGGAGGAGGGGCATTCCCTCCTCTCCCTGGAGTTTATCCTTAGCCCAGGCCCCTCAGGGAGGGATGGGGGAGTTTGGGCCTCTTTGGACTTTCTGTATGAACCCTCATCTCTGACTTGGCAGCTGACTGAAGGCAGCCCCTGGCTGTTTGCAGAATACTTTGAGGTGGAGAGAGGGTAGAATCCCCAATTCTGTTTTCCTGGAAGCAGGTGCTCCCACATCCACATGTGCACATGCTCAACAGCCAGGCCCCACTGGCCGATCCCTGTTATACAGCGAAGGGAATAAGTTACCCTATGAGCTGAGAGTTTGAGCAGGCCCAGGGCTGCACACACAGAGAGAAGGGGGTCCCCAGGTCTGCTTGGTGCTGAGTTTGGGGGGCAGAAGTCAGTGGGGCCTGACTCCAGGAGGGCAAGCCAGCCAGGCTGGCTGTGGACAGTCAGAAGGCTCTAGGGGGCTGCTGTGGAGGTAGCCTGGGGGGCTTCGTCCTCCAGGATTCTCTTCCCCATCTTCCTGGGGTGCCTTTGCATCAGTCAGGGGATGTTCTGGCTCAGGAGGTTCTTCATGGACCATTACTAGCCACATGTATTAGAACACCAGCTCCATTACCTGCAAAGTGTGTGTGTTTGTGTGTGTGTGTGTGTGTGTGTGTGTGTATGTGTCTCTTGTTATTTATCATGAGTGCTGGAGAGATGACCTAGTGTCCCTGCAAAGATGGCACGGGCTGCTGAGCTCTCAGAGGGGCCACTAGTCCACCCAGTTCTGGAATGGAATCCCCACCTGAGCCTAGTGAGGAGGGATTGCCAAGCCTCTGCTTGCAGGGCTCACCTCCCTGGATAGTCTGTGCCACTTGTGGACAGCTCTAGCCTAGACTTCTCTGCCTCTCCCCAGTTCATCAGGGGCCTTCCAGCATCATTACCTCCCAGGGTACCTCACAGTGGAGAAAATGCTCAGCCTGGAGTCAGGAAGACTTGAGTTCAAATGTGACCTCAGGCACTGACGAGCTGTGTGACCTTGGATGAGTCACTTCACTCTTTTCCCTCAGTCCCTCATCTGTAAAATGAGCTGCAGGAGGAAAAGACAAACCACTCCAGTATCTCTGCCTAAATAGGGTCACAGTCAGACACAACTGAGACAACTCAACAACACATCCTTATTCTTGGATGCTTTGCCTCTTAACACAGCTCAAGGTTACATTAGCATTTTTTCACTGCCATGCCCCATGCCTGGCTCATACTGAACTTGTGGTCCCACTAGGACCCCCAGATCTTTTTCAGACAATCTGACCCTGTCTTCTACACACTGTCTTTGTGAAGTTGATTCTTTGTATCCAAGTATAAGCCTTTACACTGATTCATGTTAAACTGGGCTAAGTCTCATTAGATCCAGTCTGACTGCCAGGATCCCTACTCACCGTTGGAAAAGGTGAGTATGCCTTTATCCAAGTGAATGATAAAAATATTAAATAGCCAATTCCAAATGTAGATCCATGGGGCCCTCCACTGGAGACCTTCCAAATTCCAGAACTATTAGCAACTACTCTTGGAGTGGAGTCATGCAACCAGTTTTGAATCCATCTAATTGTATTATTATCTGATCGACACGTCTCCATCTTCTGGGGCCATCTCCTGTTGTCCTGATCTCTATCTGGTCACTGGACCCAGATGGCTCTGAGGAGAAAATGAGGCCAATGACCTTGCACAGCCCTCCCTCACTGTAATCCAACTCACCTGATGTCATGGTCCTCTTTGAGAATGAAGGACAAATGACCACCTCCATCTTCTGCACAAGAATAGAACAAGACAATTTATCAAATATTTTGCTAAAATCTGGGTAAATTATTAACAGTATTTGCCTAATCTACCAGCATAGTAACCCTATCACAAAAGGAAATCAGGTTAGCCTGGCAGGATGTGTTCTTAATTAAGCCCAGCTGGTTCCTTGAAATCGCTGCTCCCCATCCAGGTGCTCACCACGTACGTCTACAACAACAACCCCTTCAGGACTTTTCCAGGCAAGGAGGTCCAGTTCCCTGGCTTGTTGTTTGTGGACTCCGCTCTCTTCCCTTTGGAAAGAATGGGATCTATATGTTCCCTTTGTTCCCTTCTCCAGCTTGTGATACACTCCTGTCTTCCACGCTCTTTAGCCTGTCTCTACAGACAGGGGCTTGTCCCTGATGTCTCTGCCAGAACAAGTTCATCTGGCCCGAGGCCCATGGGCCCCTCCAAGGCAGCTTGGGCACCTCTCAGATCCTGGTGACCTTTCCAGTGCCAAGGGTGCTCTCTTAGCCAAAAAGGACCTGAGAAGAGCCTCCGTGGTTTTTTTTCACAGTTATCACAGTTAACCCACTTCTTGGGGTTGGAAGGCCTCTCCTTCCCTCTCACCAACTCTATAAGGGGGAGGAGGAATCTTTCTCCTGGAAGGTTCCCATCTTTGACATTCCTGTGAAGGGAAGACCAGATCCAGAATGTAATTTCCCTTTGTTGGATCCCCAATGAGGAGAAGGATGAAATAGTTACAAGGGCAAGCCAAAAAGTTCTGAGCTGCTGTTTTTTGAGAGGCAGAGACAGAAAGTGAAAGAGACAAAGATGGACACACACACACACACACACACACACGCACGCACACGCACACACACACGCACACGCATGCACACGCACACGCACACACACACGCACACACACGCACACACACACGCGCACACACACACACACACATCCATCTGATGCCAGGACATCACTCCTCCATCATACCTCTGGGCCCAGTTTATCATCTTTTACCAAGCTCCTCATCTCTTTCCTCTCTCTCTCTAGGCACTCTGTAGTTTGTCCCTCCTTCCTTTGACCTTCATCCAAATGCTCTCCACATTGTTTTCTGCTCCTGCTCTCTGAGCTTCCTCCCATGAGTGTACCTTCTTAACACATGGTGCTCCTTCTGGGCCCTTCCTATAAAAGTGATTATATAAATTATATAAAAGCACCCTTCATTGGTTTCCCCAGAAAGAGCCTGTGAGCCATCTATCCATATCCCTTTTGGCACCCAGCTTCGGGGTGGGTCAGGAGATCTCAATTGGACTCTGCCACAAAATGAGGATTTGGGCCTTTGGGATATCTATGGTCCCTCATAACTGTCACCACCCACAGAAGTGAATCTTTGATGAGAGAACAGCAGACACTGTGAGAGGTCAGAGATCTGGGGGCCCTTCCTGCCCCCCATGACCAGAAGCTCCCAGCTCTACCAGCTTACAAGCCTGGCCCTGTGTTGCTGCATCAACTTCAATCAATAATAATCTCCTGGCATTTATTAAGTACCCTCCTATGCTCCAGGCACTGTGCCAACCATGCCCTATCCCTTGGTGACTTAGGACAGGACTCCCTCTTTGCCAAACCTTGAGTGTGAGCAGCTGAGCAGACTAATAGTGGCTATTAGAACTGAAGGGGCCCAGGGACCCTAGGAGGCTGGCCCTCATGGTGGGGGGGCCCCCCCAGGAGCTACCTGGTGGCTCCTGGCCACAAGAGCCCTCCTCAGGCCCCCAGGGCAGGCAGGGATTCTCCAGTTTCCAGTCCCTTCTTTTACAAACAGAGAGACAGAGACCCAGGGATGGGGAGGGACACTGGCTGTAAGGCGAGCTTCTCACTTCGATGGTTTTTCTGCAGAGTTGATGAAATTAACTGGACCACTTGGAACACCAACCTGGGCATCATCAACGAAGACCCTGGGAACTGTGAGGGGATCAAGCGCACCCTGAGTTTTAATTTGCGGTCCAGTCGAGGTGAGCTCCTCAGGCAGGTGCAAGCAGCTCTGGGGCCTGAGAGCCATGCCCCACAGCCTGTGGCAAGGGAGGAGAATCAGACTGGGGCGGGGGTTCCTTGGCCTCCATGCCCTGGGGCTGGGAGTGGGAGGGGAAGGGAAGGGAGAGATTGAAGCTCATCTGCTCTCTGAAGTAGTCACCTCACCTGGGGAGGGGCTGGCCAGCTATGATGGTAAGAAGGAAAACAGCTCATCCCAAGCTGTCACAATCGAGGTTCATGGACACTTGGGACCTTCTCTCCTTGTGGGAGCTGGGCCTCCGGTCATGGGCTGCTCAGATCTGTCCAACAGCAGCTTCCCTGGATTAAGGTCCTCCCCCCAGTCAGCTGGCTCCCCTCTCCCCACCCGCCTTGGTGCTGCTCTACACTCTTCACATTCATTCCTGTTCAGTCCAGTAAGATTCTAGTCCATTCCCGGCCCGAGCTTCCACAGATGGACAGACAGCTTTGCTCCCACAAAGAAACCACTTGGAGGGTGTGGGTCGTAGGGGGCTTCCTATCTGGCTTTGGTCTCTGGGGGCTCTTGGGTCAAGTCCGAGTGCTGTGGTCACTCTCCTAGTTTAATCCCAACGAAAAGCTGTGTAGTTTAGTGGACCGGTAGCTGGCTTTGGGCTCAGGAAGACCTGGTCCAAGTGCCTCTTCTGCCCTGTGGGGGCTGGGCAACTCCCTGCCTGAGAGCCACCCTCCCTCGGGGTGGGCTTTTTCTTCTCCCTGGAGTTTCTTAGGAAAAGAAAGTCCCAGCTGCCTTCCTGGTTCCCATTTCCCATGTTTTCCTTCTTCACAGGTTCAGAGGGGGACAGGGATTACCATCCCACTTTAATGGTGCCAAAAGTTGACTTGCTGGGTAGGGCCAGTGAGTCAGGGATGCCGAGGACATCTCCAGGGGGTAGAGGGAGCTGAGGGTTCTCTCCCAAGCAACAAGGGGAGAAGCGTCAGGGATTGGTGGAGGAGAGGGTGCCCCATCCCCCATTTCAAGGCCACTGCACCAGATTCTTTGAATGACCTTTCCCCCTCCCTGCCTCAATTTCAGGGAAACATTGGAAGAATTTTCCTCTGGTTCCACTTTTGAGAGATGGGACAAGCCGAGACAGGCGTTCCAATGCCCCTGAAGAAGTGCGCATGAGGCCCTTCTCAGGGTCTCTCCGGCCTGAAGATGCTGACGTGTTTAAGGACCCCCAGGCTTTGGGCTTTGAGTGATGGCCGTGGCCCGGGCCTTCCCTGCCTGGGACAGCCAAGGATCTTCCAGTCCTCTGGGTGTCCCTGAGTCCTGCCCATTGAGTCCTGATGACTCCCAACTCATCCCTTCCTCCACTCCCCACAATGCTGGTACTGCTGCTACTGCTGCTGCTGCTGCTGCTGCTGCTATGCCTCTATCTATATGATCACTTGGAGGTATCAGGTGTCTGTGCCGTACTGTGACGTCCTTGCATCCTGGGGGTTGAGCAGACATGACGGGTCTTCTGGCTGCCCTGCTTCTCCGGTCCTAAAAGCACTTTCTGGGCACCCCAGTCCTGCCTCCCCCATCTCCTCCCTTGCCTGTAACCTGGACAGCCTTCTTCATGGTACATGTACAACCCCATACCCCCAACAGGGAAGCCTGGAACTGGCCCACATGGAGCCCTGGGAAGTCCAAGGGTGACAGGAAGAGACTCATTCCGCATGTTAAGCCCGTTATCTTGACATTCCCCACCCGGCTGTTAGCTGGCTGAACCTCGGATCCTTTAGCTAATCGTGATGAGTTACATTTGAAATTTTGGGGTGTGTGAGTGTGTGTGTGTGTGTGTGTGTGTGAGTGAGTGTGAGTGTGTGTGAGTGAGTGTGTGTGACTGTGTGTGTGTGTGAGTGTGAGTGTGTGTGTATGTGAGTGTGTGTGTGAGTGTGAGTGTGTGTGTGTGTGAGCATGTGTGTGACAGTGTGTGTGAGTGTATGAGTGTGTGTGTGTGAATGTGTGTGTGTGTGGGGTGTATGTGAGTATGTGTGTGAGTGTATGTATGTGAGTGTGTGTGTGTGAGTGTGTGTGTGTGTGTGTGTGTGACTGTGAGTATGTGTGTGTGTGAGTTCATATGTGCATGTTATCCTGGCCTTTGTCCCCAAGGTTCCTGTGACCCTGAGCTTGGCCCAGAACAGTAATTCTTGCCCTTCTTTCTTTCATGGCCCCCTTCTCAAAATAATGTTAAATGCATGAAATAAATACATAGGATTGCAAAAGAAATCAGTGATGTTGGAATGTTATTATTGAAATACATTTAAAAAAGGCACATTCTCAGACAACCTGAAATGTGCTCGAGAGCCCCAGCAGGCCAGGCAGGCCAGAGTCCACGAAGGCCCAGAGACAAGCCGCAGGCCTGGGGGGAAAGTCTGTGTGACTGCAGCTGAGCCTCAGGGCTGGTCTGTGGGACAGACACCCTCATAGGCACCCAGTGGGATCCTGTGGGTGTTACCCAATGGTTCGCCTCTTCCCCCAGCTGAGTGTTCCTGGACAAAATGCTGTGTGTAAAGGGACCTTGGGGAACACTCTGCTTTACTTCCAACCTGACTGGATCCAGGGCTAATCTGGGCACAATCCAGCCACATCCTGTTCTGTGTCTGTCCTGGGGCTGGGGGGAGGCCATCGGAGCCCATCTGTTTCATAGAAATCACTGTTCATTCTTAAAGTGGCAGACACCATGATAGCAAGGGGGTGTCGTTTTTGGCCCACCAGGTGCCTCGTGTGACGGTATGGATGGTGTCTGAGTACCTGCACGGGGCCAGCCCCCAACCTCCTAAAGCAGAGTCCAGGCCCCATGCCCCTAAGGAAGCTGGCCCAGGCAGCCTCTGGATGGGACCCATGGAGGACCTTTGAAGGCCAGAGCCCAAGAAAGGCAGGGAGGGGAGGTCCGCACATCTCACTCCTCATTCCTGTCCCCTCTACCCCTTACATGTGGCTGTGGCAAGGTTAGGGGAGAGGGAAGGCAAACCCACAAAGCCCTCAAAGCACAGCATTTCAGAATCTTTTGAAGAAAGGAGATTTGTTCTGCAAAGTTTGGATTTGGTCAAAGGCTGAACTTGAAGACAGTAGAAGGTTCCCCCCCCTGCCCAGGCACCCTTAAATAGAATTGGTGTCTTTTCTACCTGTGTGGGCTAGGGAAAGCCCAGTGGGGGCTTGGAGGTCTGGTGGCTGACTCAGCATCACCCTCCTCATACACCCTCCCCCAGGATCTTTAACTGCCCCAGTGGGGATGGTGTCGTTTGGGGAGCATTGAGGTGGAGCTGGGGGCTGGCCCTTTCTCCCATCCACCCCTGGAGCACCCAGCCTTTGTCCCAGGAGCTATAGAGCCTGGGTGGAGCTGGCTCAGGTCCTTCTCCTGAGCAGGTGAGGACCCTGGTGGGACCCGTGACTAGTTCCTCCCCCGACTGGTCCCTCCCCTGACTGTGAGCCAGCCCAGTCAGGGGCAGTCTGGGTGCGGCAGAACACTGCCTGCAGCAGGTGTTTACTGGCTGTACAAGGTGAGGACAGGGGCCAACACGTGGCCCACTTCACTGCACAGCCAGGTAGAGGGGCCTAGATGCTGGTGATCAGAGGGGGCCTCCTATAAGCACAGCAGAAGTCCACTGTTCAAGGGGAGCAGCGGCAGGATCTAAACCAGCCGGCCAGAGATCAGGCCTGGGGGGACCAGGGCCAGGAGGAATCAACCTCTGAACGTTTGTGGGAGATGAGGCTGAATTTTGGGCTAGGTAAGGGCATCACCAGAGTGACTCAGAGGTTGAGGGGGGCTCCCTGTATTGGGGACTCCTGGGGAGCCAGGACAGAGCAGCTGAGGGGGAGGTTGGTTTGCGGCTCCCTGGGGAGATGGTAAATTCTCCAGGGGGAAGATCAGAGCAGGTCTTGCTGCTGGGTGCCCCCACTCCCATGATGCCTCAGAGCTCCACCGTCTGCCCAAGCTCTTCTCTCTACATAGTCAGTCCATCTACCTACTAAGTTCTGTCTTCATCACCATGCCAAGGGTCCAGCCCCTAGGCCCTGCTGGGAATCCTGACCAGAGCCGGGCATGGGATGGAGCGAGAAGGGTAAGGTAGGGCCCCTTCACTGGGTGGCCAGGACAGCCTGGAACCATGCAGTGTGGGCAGCCTGGCCATCCCCAGGGCTCACCTGCAGAGGGGCTGCTGAGTAGCTGGGACCCAAGAGCTTCCCAGCAGCGAGAGCAGCAGGTGAGGGAGGGGCCAGGACTGACCTCTGGGCCAAGGAGGTGCTTGCCTCAGGTTCCCATGACAACAACAGTAATGCCTGCTACCATTTATTAAGCACTACTGTGCGCCAAGCCCTGTGCTAAGCACTTTACAATTGTTATCTCATTTGATCCTCCCAGCAGCCTTGGGAGGTAGGGGTTGCTGTTGTGCCCCATTTTACAGAAGGGGAAACTGAGGCATGCAGCGATGAAGTGACTTTCCCAGGGTCACACAGCCAGGTTTGAGGCTAGATATGAACTCAATTCTTCCTGACTTCTGGAGCAGTGTTCTAGCCACTCAGCCCACACTTGTGTTTCCAAGCCTTAGGGATCTTTAAAAAGAAAGAAAGAAAAGAAAAGAAAAGAAAAGAGAAGAGAAGAGAAGAGAGGCTGTATTTGCCAGGGTCTCCCAGCAAAGCCCTGGTGTATCAGTATTCTTAAAAATAAAATCCATTCCTTTAAGGACCTTCTGCCTTCACCCTCCCCCAATAACAGTCTCTGCCTTATGCAGAATCCTAGGAGCCACTCTTGGTCCCCTCTCCTCCCCCAGCTGTGTCTACACCGCCGGGCAGGAGGGAGCTAGGTGCCAGCTCTGGCACCACATCCCAGCCTGTGTCTAGACCATTCAGCCTGAGCCCAGCTCTGCCTGTTAGCTAGTATCCCAGAGGGACCCACAAATGCCATCTCATTCCACCTTCCTCCAAACCCTGGGAGGGAGGCAGGTGTTGCCTATCACCTGAGGCAAGTTCGAACCTGTCTCCAGGCCCCTGTACTAGCCACAGCTCCACCCCGCTGGCTCGAAGGGCCTGGGGACCACAAGGGCCACGCGCTTTTGTGCCAGGAAGGTTTGGGGTGGGAGGTGGTGCCACTGCCCACAGGATGCCTGCGCTGGCATCTCTTGGTGGGGCCTCTGGGTACCTGTGCTCCCTCCTGCTGGTCTCATTCTCTCAGGGTGGCAGACTTAGCAAGTGTGTTTATGGGACAGCAGAAAGAAGGGGTCCATAAATGGGGAGCTAGACATGAAGTGGGGGGTCACCACTCAGTAGCTTGAGTTTGTCTGCCTGAGCAGAGCCCCTAGTGATGTACCATGTGTGGGAGGTACCAGAGATGCCCCCCATGGTGTACCAGGTATGGGTGGTACCAGAGATGCCCCCATGGTGTACCAGGTGTGGGTGGTACCAGAGATGCCCCCCATGGTGTACCAGGTGTGGGTGGTACCAGAGATGCCCCCCATGGTGTATCAGGTGTGGGTGGTACCTAAGATGCCCCCATGGTGTACCAGGTGTGAGTGGTACCAGAGATGCCCCCCACAGTGTACCAGGTGTAGGACCATTCCTGCTCAGGGTACACAGATCATTCAGAAACAGAAAGCAATCCCTGGTGGTTCACCTGGCTTTAACCTGCCCTCACCTTGACCCCACCCCTTCTCTGGGTGATCCTGAGGGACCACAGCCATTTATGAAAATGTATGCTGCTGGGATGTCAGGAAATGGATCTTTATCCACACATACCAAGCACGGGTAAGCCTGGGTTGGGTGTGGGGAGGGCAGAAGCTGCTGGCTACTTGGGGACCCCAGCAGGAGCATCTCCTATAGGAGGCCCCCCATCCTTGGGTCCACAAATATGATGGGTCCCAGGTTTCATCCCCTCAAGCCAAGCTGGGGCTGCTCTTCCATCTGTTCCAGAGCCCTTGGCTGCCAGCAAGGCCACAGCAGTGCCAAGAGGGTTCTTTTCTGTCCTAGTACTGGGCCTCGGCCTTTCCTAGGGGCTGCCAGGCCCCCCATGCCTTCCCTGGCAGGCCTGGGGCCGTGGCCAGAAGAGGCTTCCACAGGAGGGAACCTCCAGCACTCTCTCCCCAACCTCCATTGTCAGTTCAGGCTGGCACCACCTGCTTTGGCCTCAGTACCTGGGGAGACAGTGGGGTCTTCATTGATGCCCATGACTTGGTTTCTCCCAGGAGCCCTTGTCTGCTTCCTCCTTTCATTCACTCTGCAGGAGAGGAAGTTAAAGATGGGGTATGCCCAGCTGTGGGGCCTGCCTTCAGGGGGTGTGAGCAGGGCAGCCCACCCTGTCCTGAGTCCTGCATGGTCCCTGGCTCCCTCTCCAGGCTCCTTCATTTTCCTTAGTACCTCATTCAAGGCCAAGCAGGGATCACAACCATTTTACAGATGGGAAAAACAAAGCTCCCAAATGAAGTGACTTGTCTAACATCCCACACCCTCCCTGGCCTGGCAGTGGGTGGGGGAGGCACCCAGTCTAAGTCTAGCAGGCGTCAGAAGGGTGCTGTGCTCTGGTCGTGCAGGGGAGCCCCTCTACCCTGCCTCTGGCCTGGCACTGCAATGCTTGCTGACTGACTGATTGACGGGAGGCCTCCCCTGCCAGACATGACCCCCCCCCACCTCGAGTGACCTGTCTCTGATGAAGGTGAGGCCTGGACTTAGCTCCTCCGATGAGGGCTAAGCCTGGCCCAGCCTGGAGGAGGCCTCCTGCCCTTACCTTAAGCATGTCCTCAGGTCTCTTTCTTGGTTCGGGGTCAGCCCCACCTTCAGGTTAAAGTGAATCTTGCCCTCCTGAAGCCACCACCGCCAGGCCTCTGGCAGACACCTCTCCAGGTCCAAGATAGTGATGGCTCTCTAAGGTCAACAATGAGAGGCCACTTAGCCCATTGTCAGAGCCCAGGCTGGGAGCCCAGGAGCAGCAGGGCCTGCTGTGACCCTGGCAGGTGGCCCCCCCACAGAATTCTGGGGCTTTGGAGAGTAAAGGAAACCCCTCCAGGTTCTAACAGTCACACCCACTCACAGATCTTGGGCCCGGCAAGGACAAAGTACCAAAAATGACCCTCTGCCTGCTGAGCTGCTGGGGATGAGGCCCTGGGTCGATTTCCCAATCACTGGATGCTCCGTACCTGCACACACCAGATTTTCTCAGTCCTGGAGGATGCCATATTGACAGTCTCTGTCATGAGAGCAATCAGCATATTGAGAAGCAGCACGGAGGTGAGAATCACATAGATGATGAGGAGGAGGAAGAAGAAGACTGGAAACTTGGAGTGCTCAGGGCCCGACAGGCTCCCGAGGCCGAGGGTCAGCTTGAAGAGAGCCACCGATGCATTCCTCATGCTGCGGTAGGGATGGTGGCCGGGCCCCACACACCGGCTGGTCAGGGCTGAGAGGGCTGAGAGGGAGAACACCATGGGCCTGGGGGTCAGGCTGGATGAGCAGTGGGGTGAGGGAGGAGAGAAAGGCCACACACTGGCCACTGGCTCCTTCCTTCCTGCCCACAAACAGAGCCAACTCTCCCTCTCCTGAGAAAACCCACTTCCATGGCCCTTCCATCCCTATCATTTGATAGCTTGTCTGGCCTTTGTGGTCAAACTCCTTGAAAAGGCATCTACACTAGGTGCCTCCACTCTCTCTCTTCTTAATTCCTTATATTCTGGCTTCTGACCCCATTATTCCACCAAAGCCACTCTCTCCAAAGTCACCAACAATCTCTTAATCATGAAAACAATGAACTTTTCTCAGTCCTCATTCTCCTCAGCCTCTCTGCAGCCTGGGACACTGTTGGTCACTCTTTCCTTCTGGAGAGGCTCTTCTCTCTGGGTTTTCAGGACACCTCCTCCTACCCAGCCCTCATTCTTCCCCCTGCTCCTCCTCCTCCCTCTCCGACCGTGGGTGTTCCTCAGGCCCTGTCCCGGGCTCCCTTGTCTTCTCGCTCTGTCTTATTTCACTTGGTGATCTTCTCACCTGTCATGGATTTAATGACCATCTCTGTGCTGATGATTCTCAAATCTCCCTGTCCTGCCTCAGACTCTCTGCTGACCTAAAGCTCTGCATCTCCAACTGGCCTTCAGATATCTTGAACCAGATGTCTAGTAGACATATAATAAACTCAAGACATCCAAACCAGAACTCGTCCTCTTTCCCCCTAAACCCTCTCCTTTCCTGCCATCCCTGTTACTGTCCAGGGCACCCTCACCCTCACAGTCCCTCAGGCTTACAACCCTAGGAATCATCTTGGACTCCTCTCCCTGCCCCATGGCAGAATCTCTACAATACCCTCCCTTCTCTCCTTGGACACTGCCCCCACATGCATGCGGCAGATCCTCATCACCTCCCACCTGGACCACTGCAACAGCTGCTGGGGTGGGGTGGGGTGGAGGTCCTGCTGCCTGAAGTCTCTCCCCATTTCAGTCCATCCTCCACTCAGCCACTCCTGAAACACAGATCTGACCATGTTTCTCTCTCTCTCTCTCTCACATACACACACACACACACACACACACACACACACACACACACACACACACACGCTTCAGTGACTCCCTATCACCAAATGCAAAACCTTCTGTGTGGCATTCAAAGTCCTTCATAACCTGACCCCCTCCTACCCTTCCATTCTTTTTACAGTTGACTCCCCAGCATCTCGGATGCAGTAAACCTCGGCCCTCTGGCTGTCCCTTGAGCATCTCTCTTTTGGTCCTCAGCATTCTCTCTGGCTGTCCTCCATGCCTGGAAGGCTCTTCCTCCTCCTATCTGACTGCTGACTTCCCTGACCTTCCTTCCACAGAGGCCTGGGGGGTGCCCCAAGCTGGCTGCTGGCCAGGAGCAGAGCGTGCTGGACTCCCAGGAGGGTCCCCTTGCCTTGGTTTGCTTGCCCAGCCTCAGGCTTACTGTCCCTTCTCCCTTCCTGCACATTCCTCCAGACCCTGACCATCCCCATGTAGTGTGGCATCTCTACCTGCTCTTTGCAAGGTCACAGTGGCCTCTTCTTGGTTCTGATCCTTGAACACCCCAACCCAGACAAAGCCTGGCGCATTTTCTGGACCTGCTCTTCCCTAGCCTGCCCATCTCCCTGCCCCTTCTCCATCTCTTTGGCTGGCTCAGCCTCCATCCCCTCACTGTGGGTACATGTCCAGCCTTGGTCTCAGGCTGTTCCTTCTGTCCCTTGGGGCAGGGGCAACAGATGGTCTCTAGGCCCAGGATCCCACCCTAACCTCTCTTGAGTTCTCATCCCACATCATCAGCCACCTGCTCAGTGCTATCCAGGGGCTTAGGGACAGGGCCAGCTTTAAATCTCCAAAACCAGGGCTGTATCTCCCCAACACTGTAACCTAAAATGTGGCTACCATCCTGCTTTGGTCACTCTGAGGGTCTCTAGGAGATCTCCAGACCCCCAGAACAAGGCCCCGGGAGGGACACCCACTGAAGGGGGCAAGAACCCTTGGGCCAGCAGGCCTAGGGGGGGCAAGGACCCCAGGGCCAGTGGGCTTGGAGGAGGGGGGGCTAGGACCCCTGGACCAGCAGGCCTGGGGGAGGGAAGGCAAAGACCCTTGGGCCGGTGGGCCTTGGGGAGGGGGTGGGAGGGATCTGGGGCCCTAGGATGGGGAGGATCACCTGGTTCCCCAGTGTCCCTGGTTGCTGGACTGTGATTGCTGTGAAAAGCCCCATGTAAACAAGATACCAGGCAGTGCTGATAGCAAACATAGGTGCAGCAAAGGAGGCCCACTTGGATTGTAGTAGACTTCGCAGGGGCTCCACCTCCAGCAGTTCATAGGCTTTCTGAGGGGGAGAGAAAGGCCTTGAATGTCACCTCTACTCAGGCTGGCCTCCCTTTGTATTCCCCAAGGCTCCTGCCTCTCCCCTCTCTGCTGAAGTTGCTCCCACAAAGCCACCCTTGGGACCTTTCTCTTGGCCCCAGCAGGGCAGCAGCCCCAAGGCAGGCAGTGGTCCTCACCTCCATGTCCGGGTTGGACACAACCATCTTGAGGGCAGAATGAGTCTCCGTGGTGTCCACCTCACTCAGGTCATACAGAGAACAGCTCACCGGCCCGTAGGTCCACTCAAGGAACCTTCTGGAGAGGTGGCGCAGGGGGTCACCTACCGGGAACTCTCTGCTCAGAATGCGTTGGAACAACTGGCCCGGAGAGGAGGGGCAGAGGGTGCAGGGGGGTATGGAGGGGGAGGAGCAGAGGGGTTGGTTGTAAAGAGCACAGAAGGGGAGGAGAGGGAGGAGAGGGGCAAGAAGCAGAAGATTGGGAGACCGGGTGGAGGGGAAGGTGCAGGGGGGCAGGGAAGTGGGGGGAAGGGGAGGGGGGACAAAGAGGACAGAAGGGGAGGGAGGAGGGGACAGAGAGGCAGCGGGTCAGTGCCAAGGCTCGGAGCTCTACCCTATCCCCACTCCCGACAAACTACCCCCACCCCCTCCGCGGAGGTGAAGAAGACAAGAGTGATTGGAGCAGATGGAGCGGAAGGATGCAGGCTGTGAGATGATGTAGGGGAAGACCCGCCAGAAACGCGATCAGAGAAGGAGAGGCATCGGAGCCCCCACCGAGGACCTAGCCTCCTGCTTTCGCCACCGATTCGCCCAACGAGTCCCCTCCGCTTTCCTGTTCTCTCTGCTGGTCTGTACCGAGCGCGGCCCCCCCGGGGCGGTCTCCCCCTCTATTGCTCATTGGTGTGATGACGCACCCCCGGTTACCTGGTCTCCCAGGCATTCTCTATCCCCCCGAACTGTACTTAAATCAAGACTCCCCACACCCTACGACTCGCTCTGTTTCTCTTCCGGGGGAGCAAGCCCGGCTGCGGGCGGTGTCCCAAGGAATGCTTTTCTTTAGCCTGGAGACCGTGCAAGTGGATTCTTTCAGGCCACTAGGACCTTCGGATCTCTTCCTCGTCATTTCCTCCTCAGGGTCCTGCCTAAGGTCTTAATGGGAGAAGAGTGCCTTAATGGGACATCTTTTTCTGGGGGGGCCTCCTTAGCTCTAAGGGTGGGATTTGGAGGTCCACTGACACTGGGGTCGGGATCCTGTGGTCTTTTGCTCTCTCTGTGGCAGCTAGGGAGCACTGTAGCAGATAGAGCCCTGGCCCTGGAGTCAGGAAAGACCTGAGTTCAAATCCAACCTCAAACATTTCCTTGATGGGGGACCCTGGGCAAGCCACTTTTCATCTCTGCCGGCCTCAGTTTCCCCATCTGTAAAGTGAGAGTCATTATAGCACCTCCCTCCCAGGGTGGTTGTGAGGATCAAAGGAGCTGAACTTTGTGAAGTGCTCAGCATATTGCTGGCACACAGTAGGTGCTACTATGACCATTTCACGGGGTACAGGGCACCAGTCCAGGCCAGAGACAGGGTGAGCCTTGGGCTGTGGAGCCCACAGGGCAGGGGTGGAGGCTGGGGCGCTACCTGTGCCCCCTCCTCCTACTGACAGGGACGGCTCAGACAGAGACTGGTAGACTTAGGGTCTAAAAAGGCATTTCCTAAACACACGTGGATGAGTTACCCTCCACTGAGCCGAGCCTCAGAAGTCGAGGTCAGGACTCAGATAAAGATTTTAATGTGCCCCTCCAGGTGTCTGTGGCCTGAAAAAACTGGCGCCCTGGGGAATACACTATAAGAGACTCTTGTCTGAGATTCTGACTCCAACCAGGCCTTTTACCCCCAAACTTCAGATATCTAAAAAAGACAAGTCTCTTATTAAATTATCAATCCTGTTGATGGGGTGTTTAAGTGCCTATGTTTGTAACATCCAGTTGTAACTTCAGTGTGTAAAATCACACTTGTGTTCGGATATCTATGTTTGTAATATCAGCTTGTGTAATCAAGTTGTAAAATCACACTTTCCTCAGCCTAAATGCATTAACTCTGCCTCTTCCCTAGGCCAGCACTCTGCCCAGCTACAATTCACAGACTGCTTTATCCCTGCTTGGTACAATAACAAGCTATACCAATGAATCTTTCACTAAACCATCTAAGCAATCACTTTAGCTTAGAGCAGTGGTTCTCAACCTGTGGGTTGCAACCCCTTTGGGGATGGAATGACTCTTTCACAGGGGTCGCCTAAGACCATCAGAAAACACATATTTCTGATGGTTTTAGGAACTGAGACACCGCTCCTCTATCTGTCTCCAGGCAGGTCCGCCCACATGCAGATATGCCCACATGTTATGGGAATCTGAAGATCTTCCCTGCCCCTAGGCCCTTTGCTAAAGTGGCTACGTGACTCTGAGGACCCTTGGATATTTGAAAGTATACTCTATTCCCTAATAGGCTGAATGTGGTCACGTGGAGCCTGTGGAGCCTGTGGCGCCAGGCTTGTTTTCCAGGAATGCCGGAGCGTTGTAGCTTTGTGATTGGGCAGTGGGTCTAGAGGGCTGTGACATTCTCTAAGCCAGGAGAAGGCTATATATACGCCCTGATGTGAGGTTTTGGT
>CM053591.1:202693059-202714750 GCA_028646515.1 Pseudochirops corinnae | reverse complement strand
CCCCGGCTGTGAAAAACCCAGATTTTGGTGCTTCCATCTCTGGTAACTGAATAGGTAACTGATGTCACGGTCAGACGCTGGAAGCCGTCTGCTGCTCTGTTTTTCTGTTTGTTTGTAACTTGTGTTTGTATTCTCTGAAGTTCAGGGGGCTGCCTTTTCCCCCTGAACTAGGTACATGATATATGTTTGATTGATTAAAGTGAAACCGTTAACCCATTTTGAGTTGCTTTCCTTTAGAAAAGCAGATCTAAGAACCTGTGCTAGTAGCCACCCTGGGTATGCTAGGGTGCTTGCTGCTACACCACATACGGATATCAAAGGGTCGCCGGTATTAGGAGGGTTGAGAACCACTGGCTTAGAGAAATGTAAAGCTCCCTTGTTCTAGTGGCCAGCTGCACCTATGAATCTCTCAATGCATTATCAGCGAGCTAACTCCTCTCCAATTAGGCACATCCTGGATCCCCAGTTAGTCCAGCTTCCAACATTCATCTTGTCAAACAGGACTTTGATGGGTAACAGATGGGACACCTCTCACTCAGAATTGACCATTAGCTGACCAAGTGACGTTTCAAGCCAAAACCCACACCTCCATGCAGCGCTCCCCCCCCCTCCAGGGCTTTTTCCCAGTGAATTATGGACAATACGCCTGTGCAGTAGATATGAATAGTGCATATCCCTTTAAGCACTGATCGCTCCTTAACTCCTTCCTAATCCCATCCTTACTCACCTAGTTAGCATCATTGATATCTGATTTATGATTTTATGGCTTTATAATCTGTGCCCCCGACTCCTGCATTTTCACAGGCTTCCTAAGACCCCCCTGCCTGCTGTAAGGTGTAACAATAAACTTTTACAATTGTGACTCAAAAAATCATTAAACAGAGTTCATGGTTCTTCCCTGAACTACCCACATGGCCTGGTCTCTTCATTTTATCCACATCTCTGATCATGCTTAATGCTGGACATTAAGCAGGCTCCCAACACTCCACATTAAGGCAGCCTGGACACAAGAAACAAGCCCTGTCCCACAAGTTGGTTCTGCCTTGACTAACCTGGGGCCCCTCTTGCTCCCCCTCCCCCATCCTAGCCTCATCCCTCTGCCCAGGGCTGGTGTGTCTCCCTCCTTCCCCAGGATGGTTTGGGGTGGCAGGAAGCACACAGGGCTGGAGGGGTAGGGGTGGCAGCCAGCGCTCCCCTAGATCGGCAGCGGCCTCCCTTGGCCATCCTTCCATTGGTCTAGCTGGCCCTGGTACCTCGAGCTGGCCCTCCTTGGCAGCCAGCTGCAGCGGGGTCAGGCCTTGCTGGTTGCGGAGTTTCTCCAGGTGGGTCCTGGAGACTAGGCTGTCTCTGAGCCGCCTGGCCTCGCTGAGCTCCAGCACCAGCTTGTACATGTCAGCCACTCCGGGGTGGTCGCTGGCCCCCAGCACCAGAGCATGCAGCACTGTGTTCTTTAGGGAGTCTTGAGCCTCCGCCAGACAGGGGTCGGGCCGGCTCAAGAGGAACTTGACCACATCTGGCTGGTGAGTGCAGGCTGCCAGAGACAGTGGGTACTCACCTGGAAGAGGACCCCAGCATCCTGTGAGGGGTCTGCCCCAGGATCCCCTGGGCCCCAGAGGGCCCATGCTGGCTCCCCTCTCGAGAAACAATCAAGGTGAAACGTGAGCCAGAGAGGAGGCCTCTGGGGGAGTCCTGGTCATCTGTGCCCACTCTCTTCCCGCCCCAAACTCTTAGAGACCTTGTCCTGTCCCTGGCCAGGCCCTAGCTGTGAGGGGCAATGGAGGCAAGGTCCCAAGCTTGGTCTTGTGGCACATTTTACCAAAATAGAAGCACTGTTCTTTGGTGGGGTTCAGCTGAAAGAACAAGCCTGTGGCCCTGGCTCGGAGGTTGGCTCCCTTCTCCACCAACAGGTGAACAGTGGCCTGCAGGCCCCTCTCTATAGCGATGTGCAAAGACGTCTGTCCTGAGGACACAGGGAAGGGACCAGAAGGGCTACTTTCAGAGGCCCAGGGCCTAGCCTGCTCCGGTCTTTCCTGTCCCACTTCACCATGCTCAACTGGAGGGCAGCCCCCACCTTCCAGCAGGAGGGCATCTCCCCCAGCAGAGGGACAGCCCTCCTCCCCAGTCTCAGCAGGAGGGTGGCTTCCCTTCCCCCCAGGCTCAGCAGGAGGGCAGCCCCCATCCCCCAGCAGGAGGACAGCCCCCTTCCCCAGTCTCAGCAGGAGGGTGGCCTCCCTCCCCCCAGGCTCAGCAGGAGGGCAGCCTCCATCCCCCCCAGGCTCAGCAGGAGGACAGCCCCCTCCTCCCCTCCCCAGGCTCAGCAGGAGGGCAGCCCCCTCTCCCCCTCTGGGTTCAGCATTTTGTCCCAGCCTGACCCAGTTTCTGACCCCTCTAAAATCACTTTTCACCATTGCTATTCTGGTTTTTTCTTTTCTGCAAAGCCCTGTCACAATCTCCCCATTTCATAGATGGGACACCAGAGGCCTTGAGTATCCCATCCAAGGGCTCACAAACCCCTTTTGCACACTGTGTCTCTCTGAGACTGATGGCCAGTCCATTCTCCCCATTTGACAGAGGGGGAAAGTGAAGCTGGAGGAACCCTTGGGCAAGGAGGGGCTAGGTTGCATCTGGGCCCCTCTGGTGGCCACCCACGTGTGCTCACCACGGTACACCTTGTCCGTGTAGCAGGCGTTCAGCAGCGTGGGCAGCTCCCCGTGCTCCTCGGCATGCTGAAGCAGAACCCTCACCATGGCCAAGACCTGCTGCTCGCTCTTGTCCTGAGACCTCAGCAGCACCTTCATCAGGCAAGTCTTCCCTGTGGTTGGCTCTGTTGGGAGGATAGTGAAAGCGGGCTCTGAGGGGCTGGGGCTGGGCTAGCCTTTGCAATTGGGGTAAGGGGAGGTGGGAGAACCCAGGTTCCTCAATGGGCTCAGCTCCAGCCAGCTGCTGGCCCAGATCTCTGCCCAGGTTCCCCTGTGCCCAGGCCCTTCTGTGCTCAGGACCCTGCCCAGGCCCCCTGTGCCCAGGCCCCCAGGGCCTGCCAGGACTCTTGTCTGTCTGTAAGCCCCAGGGAATGAGGAAGAGAGGCTGAGCCCAAAAAGAACATCACCCTGGGCCTTCTACTCCTGCCTGAAGCCAGGCCTCCAGTCCCCAAGCCCTCTTCCCACTAGCAGATCTCACCTCGGAGAAGGGGGTCTGTGAGCTCCAAGCCCCTTTGGTGAATCTCCTTCAGCTGCTCCCTCACGGCTTCCAGATCCCCCAGAGCAATGGAGCTGAAGAAGCAGGCCTTGAACCTGTGGACCGCGCACTGGTGACCTTAACCGCTCTATTCTCCCCTCCCCCATTCTGCACCATCTGGGTCATCCACCCCTACCTTGGAGGGGCTGGATCAGCTGGGGAGGGACCCTGCAGGGTTGACCAGGTGGTGCACAGCTCTGTGGGGCCCTGGGACTCAAGGCCGGAACCTGGCTTCTAAGTCTCATGCTGGGTCTGTGAGCTGTCCTGGCCCCCAGACTCCAGCTCTGGGCTGACCCACACACACAGGGTTCCTTCAGCCTTGTTCCTCAGACCAGCTCCTGCTGACCCAACTGTCCGAGGCAGGAGGCACTCATCCTGAGGCCACCAGGAGCACCAATCTTGGGCCAGAGATCATCTAATGAGTGCCCCCCAGTGCCCTCTGCAGCCTGGCCCCCCACTGTGTGGCTTGGCTCCCTGACCCCTCCCACCCTAGGCATCTCTCCTGCTGTCTTCCTTCTATTCCATGGTCACTCTCTCATGGCCAACCTGACCCCACTTGGGCTCTGTCCTAGCCACACCCTGCCAGGCTGTGGAGAGGGGCTTGGTGGTCTTACTCCACACTCACTCTTCTTTCCCCCAGGTTGAGGGTCAAGGCTTGTGCCCTACATCCTGGTCATATTGCCCTGTTCACATCCCACAAATTGGCACATCTTCTGCCTTGCCTAGAGTTCACTCCAGACCCATCCTCCTTCAGGGTCCAGCTTCAGGGACCACCCTGAGTTCAGAGCATCTGCTGTGACCCAGCTTTTCCCCAACAACATGGCTACCATAATGCTGACAGCCTCTTGCGTGTGTGTGTACATGTCTTCACATACCTATGTGCACACAGTGCTCCTGGAACCAGGCACACCACCAACACATGTGTGTATGTACATGTGGGTGAACATGCACACAGGGAAGGGGGGAGGAAAGAGGAGGAGGGGGTGGAGAGGAGGTGGGGAAGAGGAGGGGGAAGGAAGGGGGAAAGGAAGGGGAAGGAGAGAGGAGAGGGGAGGAGAGAGGAGAGGGGAGGGAAGAGAAGAGGGAAGGAAGAGGAAGGGGAGGGAAGGGGGAAAGGAGTGGGGAGGGAAGTGGAGGGGGGAAGGAAGAGAAGAGGGAGGGAAGAGGAGGGGGAGGGAAGAGGAGGGCTTTGCAGCCTTTGGCTACCAAAGGGCCTAGAGCCCAGGGGCAGATGAGGCCCCTGGGGCATGGGAGGGGGGGCCCTGAAAGGCACAGTGATCTCTCCTTCTGACCTTCCAGGAGGAATTCCTGGGATTTGACCATGCTAGCCTTTGGCTTCATTCCTGCTCTGCCTCCTCTCAGCCTCTCCATGAAAGGCCTACCTGGCTGGGGGAGACCCTCCTACCCCACAGGTGGTTATTAAGCCTGGGGAAGGGGCCCTAAGAGGGGCCGGGCTGGCAGGGTGAGGTTCCCAGGCGCCCTGGCTGATGGAGCTCCCAGCTGTTTCTGGTATGCTGGCCTGGGCTGGCTGCTCTGCAGATGGCTGAGGAAGGAGCTCTGCTTACCTGTCTGTCCTCTGCAGGTCTGGGTCATCGACCTTGCTGTCCAGCAGGGCTTCCTCCTGGGCTGGGGCCTGGCATTGAGTTCCAGGTCTGCAAAGGAGGCCAGTGTTCCCCAGCTCCCAACCTGGGAGACTCCCACTCTCCTCCCAATTCCATGTCAGGTCCAGGGTCAGTGTGTGTCCATTGCTAAGGGGGCCACTGGATATACAATGGCCTTCCATTCAATCTGGGGCCCAGGGAAGCAGGACCGAGGTCTGCTCAGGCAAGGCCACCTTTCACCCAAGGCAGGTGTCAGAGAAGCCTTCAAGGGTGGGAGGGAGCACAGACGAGACCCCGGGTCATGCTCCACGGGGGTCCCATGACTCTGTCACTGCCCCAGTGGGGCCAGGAGCCATGAGACAATGTTACCTGGTCTCTGGGAAGACAGTGTCCATCTGCAGAACCAAACTTCAGAGGCAAAAGCGAGACCCAAGGTAGTCATCCTGGCTAGAGAGAAACCTTGGTCTCTGAGGCTCCTAAGGGTGGGAGGACAGGCTGCTCTCCCCTCCCCTCACCCACCACCCTGGACCCTACCAGGCCAGGTTGGGAGTGGTCTGTCTCAGGGGGCCCTAGTAAACTGTAAGGCTGCCAAAACATGGAAAATTGAGGGCAGGACTGCTGAGGTATGAGCCCTCTGTCCTGGCTGCTCCCTCTACCTTTATTTTGGTACAATTGGGGAAAAGAAAGTGTCCTCTCCCAAAGGCAGGCAGGGAGATGAGCAGGGAATAGTGTTTCTGGCAGGGAGGGTCTCATGGCACAGCTGCTTGGACCACCAGGTCTATAGAGCCAGGGCTGGAGAGGGAGAGGGGAGACAGACTGTGGGACACTTGAAGCCCTTGGCTATGCAATTTGAATCACATCTCAGGGCAATGGAGAGCCAGCGAAAGCGAAGGCTTTTCCACAGAGGAGGTTGATTAGTTTGGCAGCTGAGCAGAAAAGAGCCAAGAGACAGGAGACCAATTAGGAGGTTAGTGCAGGAGGCCAGGTGAAAGGCATGAAGACCAGCTTCAGGCTGGTGGCCACAGTGGGGAATGGAGCAAGAATCAAGACTGAACTGATTGGATGGGGAAAGGGCAACAGCGAGAGAAAGAGGGAGGGAGCCAGGCTGATCCCAGTCCACAAGCATCGATTGGTTGAATGTGGCCCATATGCCAAGCACCATGCCCAGCACTGTGCCAATGTGTCCAGTACCATGTCCAGCACTGTGTCAAGCAGGGGGGATCCAAAGAAAGGCGACAGACAGCCCCTGACCTTGAGCTCCCAGTCTGTGGGGGAGACAGCATGCGGAGAAGCAGGCACGGAGGAGATAGCTCTCCAGGGTACATGGAAAGCAGTTGGGTGAGGGGTGGCCTGGGTGCCCTCATCAGAAATAGGGAGTTCTCTTTTGGCATGTTGGCCTTGAGATGCCTCTTGGCACCGAGAGCCAATACACAGCTGGGGATGTGTGACTGGAGCCCAGCAGAGAGATTGGGGCTGATTACAAAGGTCTGGGAGCCACCGTCTGCATGGAAACAACCCTTGAGCCAGGGGGTGGAGGGAATCTGCATGTGTGGAGTGATGAGGAAAGGCCAAGAGGACAGAGTGTTGGGGAATGGCCAGTGAGGAGATCGATTCTGAGCCCCAGTGGAAGCCAGAAGGAACCCTGATATATGTTCCAGAGGTCAGCGAAGGCACTTCTTGGCAGGAGCAGTTCCAGGGGCGGGTTTAGTGGGAAGCCTGATTGCCAGGATCTGGGAAAGGAAGGGGAGCTGGGAAGGGGCAAGCACCGGGAATGCTTCTGGCCACACCTGCCCAAATCTTTGCCCATTTCCCCTTTTAGCTTCTTTTTGTTTTCTCTGCCAGGAAGAATGACCTCTGCCCAGGCAAGAGCAGAACCAAGCTGACGCCAGGAAGCGGAGGGCGGTCTGGGAGCAGGAGCAACCGTTATCCTGGGTTATTCCAGGTGCCCAGACCCTCATGTCCTGAGAGAATGGGCAGATGGGAGGTGCAAGATCATGGAAAAGGGGAGAGGTCCCTAAGACCAGAAAAGGGCAAACTGTCCCGATTTTCCAAAAGAGGAAGAGAAGAGTCTGCCAGTGACAGGTACCAGCGAGGTATTCTGTCATGGACCGTTCAGGAGGTGGTTAGCAAGTGTCTAGAAAGGGAGGCAGGGATTACCCAGAGCCAGGACAGCCTCGTCCAGGATGGGTTGGGCCAACTCAGCCTGGTTCCCTTTCCTGAAAGGATTGCTCAGTCAGGGGATGAGGGCAATGCCCCAGAGAGGGTTCACTTTGATTTGAGTAAAGGTGTTGGTATTCCTGGGGAGGGGAGGGAGGGATGTGGGCTGGTTCCCCAAAGGGTAGTTCTTCCATGTCGCCAAGAAGGCCTCTGAGGGGGTGCCCCAGGGATCTGGGCTAAGCCCCGACTGTTTAGCATCTCCATCAGTGACTTGGATGAAAGCAGAGCTGACCTGCTCATCAGACTGGCAAGTTAACACACAGGTTGATGGCGTTAGGCTGAATCTAAGGAAATGGAATTTGATGATGAGAAATAATCTTACCCTTAAAATGAGCTAAATCAGCTTCCCCAAGAGAAGATGGGGGAGGCAGGATGAGGCAGCAGCTATTCTGAGAAGGGCCTGGGGCTTTAGTGGCCCTCAAGCTCTGGATGGGGAAGCCAAAAACCCAATGGAATCTTGGGCTGCATTTGGGGGGCGGAGTGCAGTGGGAAGGGGAGTCTTCTGAGTCTGAGAGGCCAGGCTAATTCCTGGGGGTCAGAAGTGAGGAAGCTACTCACCTAGCTTGGGGGGGGGGTCCCTGGCACAAGACACTCCCCCCCCCCCCACACTCACATACACACATCAGGCAGTGAATGGAGTTCACCTGGCTGTAAAAGCATTGAACCCGATGTTTCATGGTTCAGGCCTATAGGCTGGTTCACCCGAATTAGGAACAGGTTCCAGACAGCCCATTTTTTTGATGACAGAAGTGTATTGAGCTTCAGGAACTTTGCCCCCACCCTTTCCTTGATGAATGAACGGGGAAAAGGAAGTGCCACTCCAGGGGTGCACAGAGTCCTGGGTGTGGCTGTTAATGTGGGGAGACAGTAAAGAAGGCAGAGTGATGAGGAGAAGAGCTGGTGCTGCTGGGAATGAAGAAGATGAAGGCAGGATGGTTGGTGCCGGCTTGTACCAAGGACTCAGTATCAAAGGAAGGGGAACTTTCCTGGCCTTAGCTAAGAATCCTCTGGGTTGTGTGCTTTGAAAACCGATAGTAAACTGGAGACAGGGACAAGGACAGAGACGGAGAGGAGGACACGCCATGGCTATCTTCTCCCGTTCCAGTGCCAGGGAGCAGATTTTTTATGGGGAAGCAAGCCCTGTGCCTCTGTGGAGGAGCCCCTGGCACCCCCATAATCCCACTGACACACTTGCACACAGAACTAGAGTGGCAGGGGCACTGAGTGGAAGGGTCACCTGTGTGTCAGGAGTGCAGCTTCACCAGATCTCGAAGGCGCAGCACCCAGCAGTGTGGGGCTATCGCTGTCTCCACTGTCATCCACGCTGTCATCACCATTTCCTTGGCTGGAAAGAAGAGGTAAGTTTAACACCTCTCAATTCTCTGTGAACTCAGCAGTTGCCTGACTCTGTGACTTGTGTCTGGACATATCCAAGAGTACTGTGAAGGCTCCTCCAGGAATGTAGGAAGCAATGTGAGTGTGGCTGCAAGGAGGATGGACAGATTTCTCCTCATCTCTGCAGGACTGTTAAATAATCCAAGCTAGTCCCTGTTGGTGGGAGCTGCCAGGGGGCAGGATGAGAGCTGATAGGAAGGCAATCACCTTGACTCAAGAATCATTCAGGCTTGCTGGAATAGCCACCCAGGGCACAGCAAAGTGAGTTAAAAGCCACTGTGCTGGCCCTGGGGGTCTGACTCACAGAGGAGCTGAGATAGCACTACAGCTCGAGGCTGATAATCACCAGGAGCAATCAGCAGTGCAACTACAATGGAGAAGCAGCCACTCACAGCCCTCCTCTGCAGAGAGAGAAGTCCAGCGTGGGACACCTGCAGCTTCAGTGTCAGAAAAGGAAGCTACTGCCTGGTCTGGTTTAGCTGTAGGCAGCTAGGGCACACCACCATGTCCAGAAGCCTGGGGCCTGGAGGCAGCAAGTTCACATTCAGCACAATTACTAGCTGTGTGGTCCTAGGCAAGTCACACTTAGCTGCTCTCTGCCTTGGTTGCCTCTTCTGTAAGACGGCAGCAATAACAGCGCCTCCCTCCCAGGGTCGTTGGGAGGATTTAAATTAGATAATGGTTGTCGAGCTCTTGGCACATAATAGGCACCACTGCAGCGGCTTGCCATCTCCTTCTCCAGCCCATTTTACAGATGAGGAAACTGAGGCAAACAGGATGAAGAGACTTGCCCAGGGTCACTCGGCTAGGAAGTGTCTGAGGCCACATTTGATTTCAGGTCTTCTTGACTCCAAGTCTGGTGCCCCATTCACTGCACCACCTAGCTGCCCCTCTGACACACAGGACTGCTTACTAAGCACTCCATCACTCCGGCTGTGAGACTCAGAGCTGGTCTGCGGCATGGTGTGTCCTCAGGTCAGCACTGGCCTCAAGACCTGCTGTGCTTCTCCTTCAGCGGGAATTCCCCTAGGCCAGAGAGCTGCCTAGGACCCTCCCCAACCCCTCACTTCCAGGCTTCCCTAGCCACTAGACCCTGCAGATTACCCTGGTTTTACGAGAAGGGTGGGGTGGAGCGGCCACTCGAGTCCTTTATTCCTGTGCCTGCATCCTAATAATTGCTCCTTAACATGCACGCATGTGCGTGCACACACACATTATACACATACCACACACGCATGTGCGCACGCACATACAACACACACAACACACATCACACATACCACACACACATACACACATCACATACACACACCACACATACACACACCACACATACACACCCCATGTACATGACCTGAGAGATCCAAGCTTGGGAAGGTTGGGAGGGGGCCAGCAGACTCAGGGACCTGCAGAACCATGTACACCCTGGCCAATATATAGACACACATGCCCACCTAGACATATGGAGTTACCCTAAATCCTCCTCCTGGCCAACACCTGCTCCTGCTGCAGCTGGTTAGTGGCCATACTTACCTCTCTTGCCCCCCATACCACACCACTCGCCCTGGTCAGACCCTAAATGAGGCCGGCCTCAGCTTTGTGTTGCAAGACATAGCACCACAGTGAGGAGAGGCCAGCCCTGAGTGTGGGACCGCAAGGAGGGCCTTACCTGTTGAGTGCTGCCCAGTCCTCATCCCCAGCAGACCCCAGGATCTCTGAGCTAGGACCGACCTCGGAAGCCACCTGATCCAACCTGTACCTGGCCCAGGATTTCCTCCATCACATCCCTGCCCCGTGGTCATTCCACCATCTAACTTTCATGTGCTAACCGACAAGGAGGGGCACCCCCTCCTCCTGAGGCAGCCCCCACCACCCTACTTGGGGAAAACTCAACACGAGACTGTTCATGGAATCTTTAAATTCCTTTTGTTTCAGGGTTGCTAATTGCTGTTCACTCCCAGAATTCAACAGAACACTCTCTGGGCGGGATGGGGGGGTGGGAGGAGCCTGCAGCCTCAAGGCCACACGTGGCCTTCTAGATCCTTGGGTGCGGCCCTTTGACTGAGTCCAAGTTTTACAGGACAGATCCTTTCACGAAGGGGATTTTTTCTGTGAGGTGTGGGTTCAGTCAAAGGGCTGCCCTTGAGGATCTAGAAGGCCACATGTGGCTTCGAGGCCGCAGGCTCCCCACCCCTGCTCCAGAGGGTGTGACTGGGGCTGAAGAGAGTGGGACTTCACTCCTTCAGTCAATTAATGTGCTGCATTAGGTCTTCTGGGGCTGCTGGCCCCATCTTTGCCCATTTGGCCCCTGGGTGCAGAGGGGGCAGTGTCTGCTTATCCACCTAACCTGTGGAGGTCAGCACTGTCCATCTTACTCTCTAGGAATGCATCCTCCTGGGCCTGGGCCTGGGCCTCAGAATCACCCCAGTGTCTACACAGGAGCGGATTATACTGCAGCATCCAACCTGGACGACCCATACCCCACCCTTCCATGGCTTCCGCTCTGTTCATCCCATGGGCGTCAAGCCTCACTGCCAGGCTGCGGCAGGCTTCCTCTGCTCAGGAAGGGCCTTGTTTGGGTGTGGGAAACAGGGATACCCCAGAGGAAGTCATGGAGCTTAGCCTGCGGACTCTTCCTGGGGAGAGCCCTGGGGATGGGCTGGTGGATAGAGACACTTACAGTCCTAGGCTGGGCTCTGCGGCTGGTGGTAGCAGGAGAAGGTCTGGGGATGAGAAGTGGTCCCCAGGCACTGGTCCCAATCGCTGCACCTGGTCCATCAGCAGGAGGTACTGTGTGCACCCAAGCAGGCCACAACAGCAGGACCTTCCCCAGGTACCTTTATTCCTCAGTCAGGAAGGGTGAGGTCACTGATGCTGATAAGTTCAATTAGCCTGCAATAAAACCTGCCCAGAGTCCTCTGAACTCTGGTGCCTGCTGGCTCCTTGAACCACTGGCACAACTGCTCCTTCCCCAGCCTTTCCCCATGAAGCACCTGAGGTTGGGCCATTGCTGCAGCCTAGGCACGGCCAGTTCCCAGCCTCCCCTCTGTAGGACCTGGGCTTCCTCCCCACATATCCAAAGCCCTTCAAGGAAGAGGGGGTGGATTCTGGGCAGGCTGGAGAGTGCCCAGTGGCTCCCACCAAGGCTGGTAGGACTTGGTCAAGGTCCAGGCCAAGGGTGGGGAACTCTGGCCTCAGGGCCACATATGGCCCTCTAGGTCCTCAAGTGTAGCCCTTTGCTGAACTCACACCTCACAGAACCAATCTGCTTCATAGAAAGATTTGTTCTGTAAAATTTGGACTCAGCCAAAAGGCCACACCTGAGGACCTAGAAGGCCACATGTGGCCTCAAGCCTGTAGGCTCCCCACCCTGGTCCATGCCAAAATGGTTATTTCAATGACCATCCAGAAGACCCAAGACTCCCCTGATCTTCTACGCAAGAGTTGTCCTATCTCAACTGGAGATGAGGTTAACGGGGCAGCCTGTCTTTGATGAAGGCATGCAGCTCTTGGCCATGGATAGATGCTGCCTTCCTTTGGGCCTGAGGAGAGGACAGGATCTAGACTGTGCATTCATTTGTAGAGAGCTCCAGAAAACTCCCTCCACTCACGCCGGTACCACCCCCTCTGCAATTTGGCATCTTAAAGGAGTGAATGAAGTAATGTTTGTAAAGCACTCAGCCCAGTGCCACAGCACACAGTCTGGGCTTAATCAATGCTTGCTCTTCCCCGCCCCCGCACCCCCCCCCTTCCCCCCCCCCCCCCCAGAGTGGCCTGTAGCACTGAGAAGGGTGAGTCACTGGCTCAGGCTCACACACCCAGGAGGTGGCAGAAGTGGGGCCTTCCAGTCTGGTTTTATTTGTGCAAAGGATCTTTAATTGCCTGGAACCCAATGACCGGCTTCCCATCTCCCAGAGCTCCCCATCCCCTGTTACTCAGGCACGCTTCTCTCCATGAGTTTGACAGTGACCGCGGCCCACGTTCTGATCTGCTTCTCAGCTCTCCCTTTGTATCTGGGCCGTGAAGCCATCCTGACCTTATCCTGGCAGGTGGCGGATGATGCTGGTCTGTAGCAGTTCCTGCCTGACAGCTCTCCAGCTCTCCCAGCAAGTTTTACCAAATAGCGAAGCCTGTTCCGCAAGCTTAAGTCTTTGTTTGTCAAACGCAAGGTCACTATCCTCATCTTTTTTTTCAGTGTCCATCTAGATATTTATTATGTATAAAGTCTCCTTTTCCACCTTGAGTTCTTAGAATTTATTTTTAGTTTTTAATATTCATTTCCACAAGATTTTGAGTTCCAAATTTTCTCCCAATATCTCCCCTCCCCCCACCCAAGATGGTGAGCACACAATCATGATTTTCTACTGTGAATTGTATGTCTGCTCTTTCCCACTGACCCACCTTTCTTCTTCCTTCCTTCCTTCCTTCTTTCTTTCTTTCTTTCTTTCTTTCTTTCTTTCTTTCTTTCTTTCTGGAAGGGGTAAGGCAGGGCATTTGGGGTTAAGTGACTTACCTAAGGTTACACTGCTAGTGTTATGTGTCTGAGGCTGGATTTGAACTCAGGTCCTCCTGATTCTGGGGCCCATGCTCTATTCACTGTGCCATCTAGCTGTCCCTCACTTTTCTATTTCTTAGCCAGTACCAGATACTTCGGGTAATCATTGCATTCTAATATAGTCCAAGATCGGGTGCTGCTAAACTTCCTTCCTTTACAATTTTTTTTCATTAATTCCTTTGATATTCTTGACCTTTGGTTCTTCCAAGTGAATTATATGATTATTTTTTCTAGTTCAATAAAATATTTTTTGGTAATTTTATTATGATTGGCATTGAATAAGCAGATTAGGTACAATTGTCATTTTTATCACTTTGACTCTGCCCATGCACAAACAGTCAATATTTCTCCAGTTACTCAAATCTGACTTTATTTGTATAAATAGCATTTTATACTTATGTTCATGTAATACCTGGCTTTGTCTCGACAGGTATATTCCCAGGCGTTTTACACTGTAGACAATTGTTTTGGACTATCTCTTACTATCTTTTTTTGCAGGTTTTTGCTGGTGATCTATAGAAATACTGATCATTTATGTAGGTTTGTTTTACATCCTGCTACTTTCCTAAAGTTATTGTTTCAACTAACTTTTCAGGTGACTTTCTAAGATGCTCCAAGTACATCATTACACGGTTTGCGAAGAGAAATAGTTTTATTGTCTCACGGCCGTTCTGATTTCTTTGATTTCCTTTCCTTCTCTTATTGCCATTGCTAGGATTTCTAATATGATACTGAGTAATACTGGTGATAACGGGCATCCTTGTTTCTCTCCTGATCTTACTGGGAAGGCTCCTAGCTTATTCCCCATTGCAAACAATGTTTGCTGATGGTTTAGTCTATGCTTTCAAAGTTTTTGATAGGAAGGACTTTTTTGGCATCTATTGATATAATCATATGACTTTTGTTCCTTTTGATATTCATATAATCAATTATGCTAATAATTTTCCTTAAATTAAACCATCCCTGCATTCCTGGTATAAATCCTTTTTGGTCCCAATGTCTAATCTTTGTAATATATTGCTGTGGTCCCCTGGCTAGTGTTTTATTTAGGATTTTTCCATCCATATTCATTAGTGACATTGGTCCGTAATTTTTTTCTCTGTTTTTGCCCCTCCTGGTCTAGGTGTCAGTGCCATATTTGATTCATAAAAGGAGTTTGGTGGGACTCCTTTGCCTATTATTCTAAATACTTTAGTATTGGAATTAATTAATCTTTGAGTGTTTGGTAGAATTCACTTGGAAATCCATCTGTCTCTGAAGCTTTTTTTCTTAGGGAGCTCATTCATGGCCTGCTCAATTTCTTTTTCTATAATAGGCTTATTTGGATATTCTCTTTCCTCTTCTGTTAATCTGGGCAGTTTATGTTTTTGTAAATTTTCTTCTGTTTCTCTTAAATGATTAACTCTGTTGGCATAATTGGGCAAAACAAGTCCTAATAATGGCTTTGATTTTGTCTTCTTTAGGTGTATTTGTTGGGGCGCTCAGTGTCCAGCACTGAGCATGACCGGAGAAGGGAATAAGAAAAGTGACCAGGATGTGGGTAGTTCAGGGAAGAAGCACAAACTCCATTTATTGATGCTTAGAACAAAGTTTTTAAGATCCCAATGCCAAAGATTCAAGTATCTTTATCTCAATCATATCCTGGAATATTATTGCTAATAGAACAGTTTGCCACACCTGGGAAGTAGCTTGGATAAGACAAGGCTTGTTATCAAGGACCCTGGAAGTCCTGGGGAAGGTCAGTTGTCTCTTATCAGAATGTATCTACAGGACAGAGGATGCTCCCTGAGAGCTGGCCCCAGTCTCAGAGGCATCTGCATAGAAGCAGGAGGATGCCAGATCTGGCTTCTATCAAGTATTTTGACTTACAATAGTCTTTAGCATAATATAATAAGGAACATGTTCTGAAGCTTGGGGGCAAAGGTTTTGATGTCAGGATATCAAACAAAAGTCCTTTCAAGTGCAGCCCTGAGGTTCTTTGGGGGAGCCAGCCTTTGCAAGCCGGGTCACCTCAAGAGGAATTAGGGTACATAATCAAGGTCTCTTATCTGAGTCCTGGATCAGGCCTATTGGGCTCCCCACATATATTCACCCTTTTCATTTTTGATTGTCGTGATTTGATTTTTTTCTCTCTTTTTAAAAATCCTATTAACCAATGGTTTATCTATTTTATTGATTTTTCTCCATAAAACCAACTCCTAGCTTTATTTTAATAATAAGTTAAATCATTTATTGAATATGAATAAACCATTTATTCAATGGTTTTCTTCATTTAGTCTTATTAATCTCATCTTTAATTTTTAGAATCTCCAATTTGGTATTTAACTGGGGATTCTTAATTTGTTCTTTTTATAGTTTTTTTTAAAATTCATACCCACTTCATTGATTTTTTTTCCTCTATTTTATTGATGTAATTGTTTAGAAATATAAAATTGCCTCTCATTACTGCTTTTGCTGCATCCCAGAGTTTTGGTTTGTTGTTTCATTTATTGTTTCTATGATGTTCTTTAATTCACTCATTCTTTTTTTTTTTTGGAGGGCAGTTGGGGTTAAGTGACTTGCCCAAGATCACACAGCTAGTTTTTGTGTTAAATGTCTGAGGTCAGATTTGAACTCAGGTCCTCCTGACTCCAGGGCGAGTGCTCTATTCACTGTGCTACCTAGCCACACCTGATTCACTCATTCTTTAAGATTAAACCATTTAGTCTCTAAATCAGTATTAATTAGGAAAATGCAAATTAAAACAGCTCTTAAGGACCACTCACAACTATGAGATTTGCTAATATGACAGAAAAAGAAAATGGTAAATGTTGGAGGGGATGTGGAAAATCTGGGACGTTAATGCACTGTTGGTGGAGTTGTGAACTGATCCAACCAACTCTTCCCAAAGAGATCAAAGACAAAGGAAAAGGACCCACACGGACAACAATGTTGATAGCAGCTGTTTGTGATGGCCAAGAATTAGAAAGTGAGGGGGTGCCCACTCACTGGGGCATAGCTGAACAGGCTGTGGCGTGTGATTGTCACGGGAGACTCTCGTGCTGTAAGAAATCACAAGCAGGATGTTCTCAGAAAAGCCTGGAAAGACTTATGCAAACCGATGCAGTGAGCAGCCAGGAGAACATTGTACACAGTAATGGCAACATTGTAGCAATGATCAGCTGTGACTGACTTGGCTCTTCTCAGGACCGCGATAATCTAAGATGATCCCAAGGACTTGCCACGATAAATGCTCTCTGCTTCCAGAGAAAGAACTGGAGTCTGGCACGTAGATCGAAGCCTCTGCTCTCTTTTGCGGCATGGCTACATGGAAATGTGTTTTGTATGACTACACAGGCACAATCGATATCAAAGTGCTCAACTGCTCACAGAGGGGGAAGGAAAGGAAGGGAAGAAGAGGATTTGGAGTTCAAAAATTACAAAAAAGGAATGTTAAAGATTATAAAACAAAAACCATACATTCCAAAGTTTTGCTGGGGATAGCCCCTAGTCTCAGCAGCACCCAAGTATGGGATCTGATGTGTGTGCAATACTGAATAAACCCAGGCAAGGGGGAAGGCCATGGTGGGTCCCTCCCTCTGCCTGAGACAGCTCAAAGTGGACAGCTAGAGGTAACCCTTACCTCCAACGTTGGATCCGTGAATGCAGCCCTGAAGGCCCAGGAGGGGCTAGTGAGGCAGCCCACTGTGGTGCCACGACAAGAGCCCTGCCTTTGCCAACCAATTGGGCAATTGGCACTTCTGACCATAAGAGGTCCTAAGAGTCTCTTGGAGTTCAAGGAGCATCCCCCCCACTCCCGCTCACTCCCCACACCTCCTATATCCACACCCTCCACCATCCGCAGCCCTCCACAGACTTCCCCACCCCACCCCACAGTGTCCAGGCAAGAGCTATTTCCCATGAGATGAGTAGGGACAGTCCTGCAGGCAGCTTGTCTCATCAGGGGGTATATAACCAAGACCACATTAGTCTACAGCAGGGGTGCCGGGATGGGGGGGCGGGCAGGAGGGTCCATCTGACCAAGATAAGTGGGGCTGACCCTCCCTGGACTACGCTTTGGTTTCTGGTGCTTCGGGGCACATGACTGGTTTTGTTGGGGTCAGGAACAGAGACTCAGTGGGCAGGGAGGTCCTCGAGTAGCCTCCTTGTGGTCCAATGACCAAACAGGACCAGGAGGGACGTGCTTTGCTCAGGGTCAGAGAGACAGGTGGCTTCTGGCCCCCTGGTACTCCCAGGCTCAGTTCAAATCCCACCTCCAACGAGGGGCCTTTGGCACCACCCTCCCTCTGCATCAAAGTAGCTTGAATGTGCCCAGGCATTGATGCAGTACCTGGCCCCTTCCTGCTCCACGAGGGCAGGGTCCAGGCTTTTACCTTTCTCTGGCTAGGTTACCTGGTGCACAGGGTCTGGCATGCAGTAGAGGCTTAATGAATTCTTCATCCAGCTGTCTAGTCAAGTCAAATCAGCATGCGTTTATTGAGTGCCTACTGTGTGCCAGGCATACACGATCAGTTTAACTTTCTCCTTTCTTCTCTTCTCTCCTTCCTTTTCTTTCCTTTCCTCTCTCTCTGTCTGTCTCTCTCTGTCTCTGTCTGTCTTTCTCTTTCTGTCTGTCTGTGTCTCTCCATCTGTCTGTCTCTTTCTCTGTGTCTGTCTTTGTATCTCTCTATCCCTCTCTGTCTGTCTGTCTCTGTCTCTGTCTCTCTCTGTCTCCTCCCTCCCCATCTCTCTCTCCCCCCTTTCTGTCTCTTAGTCCTAGAAAGTGACCTTTAGAACGGGAAGTGGGGATAGAGAGCTAGCAGGGGCCATGGAGTCTGGATAGGGGCCCTAAGTAAGCAAAGGAAAATCCCAGAGGCTGTAAAGTCACAGACCCAGAGGCGACAGAGGCCATAAAACCATCAGAGGGCTGAGAGTGGGGGGTCTCTGAGGAGGCCCTGATTGCAGGTTGGCCCTATGATGGAGCCCAAGCACTCGAGGGCCTGGATTTGGGGTCTAGGTGGTAGCTGATGCTCAATAGAGATGAGCCACCCCCTCCTCCCAGAGAATTCCTGATTCCACAGAGCTCATCACACCCCAAGGACCTCAGGATCCTCTGGGTTCCAGGTCATGGCTCCCCCATCTCCTCCCCCTAGGACCACTGAGTTCTCTGGGCAGACAACAGCACCAGGGCAGAATCACTGCTGCCTCCTGGACCCCGAGAACTGCCTCAGTTGCCCTAGAGTTGCACCTGGACCTGTCCAAGCAGGCCCTGTCCAAGCCCCCCTGCTTGGAGGCCCCCAGGGACAGGAGCACACTCTCTGCACTCAGTGGGGGAGTTCTTCCTGCTCTGCAGCTTGGCAGCTGGCTGCCCCAAGGCCTGCCATTTCCCACCTTTGGCCCTGGATCTGTCCTCTGGCTGTAAATCCTGCTGCGTGTGATGGCCTTGCAGGTGCTTCCCCTGGGTTTAACCTTTCCAGGCTAAATCTCCCCAGGTACTGTTGTGTTAGCCACAGACTTGGGACCCCTGGGTCCTCCTCTGTGCTCTTTTGGCTTCTCCCAGCGGTGCAGAGGGCTGAGACCAGTGGACTATCCTCCCCCTCGCCCTGGAATCTGTCTCTGCACATACTCATTTTCTGGCTGCCTCCTACATGGCTGACATTCCAAGTTTACAATCAGCAAAAATCTCCGTGATCACCCAGACAGACAAACAGGGCCTTGTCCCGCCTCCCTGCTCTGAGCCTTGTGAAGTGCATGTGAGGAACCCCCACTTAAGGCTTCCAAAGCCATCCCTATTACACTTCATTGGACTAAAGTTGGCCCCAGGTTCCAAACTGGCAGTCTTTTGGGTCCTGACCCCGGGGTGAATGAGAATGCTCCCTCTGGCCGGTTCACTGTCCACACCTCGGTCCAGATCTCAGGCTGGACCCAACACAGAGAGGTCCCCCAGGGAGCTTCCAGACTTCCCACCAGGTCCTGAGCCATTGAGCTCTAATGTTTTCTAGCCCACGTCTCTCCATCTCTTCCACAAGAATAGGGCACTACTCTTCCTTGGACACTTTGCAAGAAAGCTCAGTCACTGTCTCTGGCTTTCCCTGATGCCACTCACTAGCTTAGTAACCGTGTCCAGCAAGGGAGTCGGAGTCTGGCCTGCCCTGCCTTGTGGTGACAGGAGCTCCCCTTCTAGGATGCTCAGCCAGGGGACCTGAACTGATCTGGGGGATTGGGGTGCCAGCCAATGGCTGCTCATCTTCTCCTGGCTATGGTTGGTCCTCCAACTGGCAGGCATCGTCCGGTAATAGCAGAGAGCTGGCCTTAGAGCCAGGAAGACCTGGGCCCAAGCCCTGACTCGGACACATCCTGGCTGTGCGACACTGGCGAGACAACTTGACTTCTGTTGTATTTATCCTGCTATGTGCCCACCCTGTCGGTGTCTGCTCTGTGCCCATGCTGCCCTACTATGTACCCACCCTGCTGTGCCTGCCCTGCTCTGCTATGTGCCCACTCTGACAGCGCCTGCCTCATGTGCCCATGCTGTCCTACTATGTGCCCACCCTACTGTGCCTGCCCTGCTCTGCTATGTGTCTACCCTGTCAGTGTCTGCTCTATGTGCCCGTGCTGCCCTACTGATCTTGTCTCAGGTGCTTACTTGCTGTGGGCAAACTGCTTAGCCTCTCCACCTCAGTTCCAGATCTGTGAAATGGGACACTAGGGAAAATGACAGTACCTACCTGCCAGGGGCTTGTGAGGCTCTAAAGAGATGTGCATAGCCCTCTGTAAACCTTAATGTGCTTCATAGGCGCCAGCGATTACAATCATGTCATTAAAGCCTTCCCAGGTGACTCCCCCCTGGAGTTTGTGGGGCAGGAAGTTCTAAACTACCCCAGCCCATGGTCAGGGCAGTCCCAATGCTCCCTTGATGGGGAAGGTCGTGGACCTTGGGGTTGTGCCTGGAGGTTCACCTTCAGCCTCTAAATCCTCATACCAATGTCTCACCAGTGGTGCCCTGCAGACCCCGACCTCAGATCGGGGAGAGGAGAGCCCGGGCCAGGGCCGGCTCCTCCTGCCTCCACTGGTCAGAAGCCGTCTCTCCGCTGTTTGCCTGGTGCTTCATCTCTGGGCTGCCTCGGCTGGTGGATGTGCCCAGGCCTCACCCAGGAGCCCTTTTCCTTCTACCGTCTCTGCCTCTCACCCACAGATGGAACCTGGTGGACGTCCCTCCCACTAATGACGGGGCTTGCTCACTAATGATAGGGAATTCACAGTCTGGGGAGCAGGACAGGTATGTACGTATGATTAGAAAGTAAGTGCAGGATGGTGGGAGCTCTCATGCTTGGGAAAATCAGCAAAATCCCCTGCAAAGACAGGGCAGCAGTTCTACCGAAATAGGGATTTTGTTAGGGCGGGGCAGGGCTGGACCAGGGCTCGGATCCAAATAGGGGCCTCCCAGCGGAGGAAGGCCTTCTCCCAAGGCTGGTTGACCCCTTCTCCCAACTTCTAGCCCTCGTGGTTTGCCTGAGGCCCTAAGGTGGGTGGAGGCATCATCCGGGAAGGGTCAGAGGGAGGACCCCACCCAGCTTTGAGGTCTCTCACTGCCCCAGGGACTCGATGACCCTCATTGTTTCATCTCACCACTAATGACACCAGCATTTCAAAGAGCCCCTCCCAGCAGGGGAGCCCCCAGGGCTTGGCAGCCTGGGCTTTTCTTAAGAAAGGACCGGGGGGGGGGGGGGAAAAAGAAGTTTACTACAAAGGAGAAGGTGGAGTTTTCTCTCTTTTACTTTATTAGTGGAAAGGTTGTGGGGGATTTGGTGAGCTGCTAAATTCAGAGGAAGTAAAAAGTAAAATTTAAAAATAAAAGGAAGGAAGAAGAGGGAGGGTTTTAAATGAATTGTTTAAGTCCTGGATGGGGATCCTGTGGCCTCCAGGCCAAATGAAGACAAGAAATCTAGTTAATGAATAAATGAAAGAGTAAAGTCAAAGAACTTCATAAAGGGGAGACAATAGGAGTAGGGGGAGGGGAGAGACTAATGTCAGAGTAGTTTAAACCAAATTAAGGGCAGGGACTACGTTCTGCTGTCAACAATGAAGAAAATGAATGTGATATTAAAGGAATAAATGGAGGAAAACACAAGCTTAGCAACTATAACTGTAAGCATAAATGGATTTATCAATCCAATAAAATGAAAGAGAGTGACGGAATTGGTGATACAGCCCGCAATCTGCTGTATGGGCAGCCAGGTGGCGCCATAGTGGCACAGAGCACTGGGCCTGGGGGCTGGAAGACTTCGCTTTCTGAGTTCAAATCCAGCCTCAGACACTTACTAGCTGTGTGACCCTGCACAAGTCACTTCACTCTGCCTCAGTTTCCTCATCTGTAAAATGAGCTAGAGAAAGAAATGGCGAAGCACTGCAGTATCTTTGCCAAGAATACCCCAAAAAGGGCCACAGAGTTAGACAAGACTGAAAAATGACTGAGCAATAACTTCTCAACTTTGAACACTCTCAAAACAATAACAATCTGTTGTATGTAAGAAATGTATGGAACGAAAATGAGAGGTTAGAGCAAAATTAAGTGTGTGTCTGATAAATTGTTTAAAATTGGGAGTCATAGAAGATGGCGGCGTAGCAGCAGCAACATATCGCAGCTGTCACATAGCCACACCAAAATACCCATAAAATAGGACTCTAAACCAATCCTAGAACTCCAAAA
>CM053591.1:202565351-202692559 GCA_028646515.1 Pseudochirops corinnae | reverse complement strand
TCCAACTGGAACTTGAGATACACAGGCACTATGGTTGGGAGATCCATCCTGCCCTACCGAAAAGTGACATAGGAGAGAATAGACTGGGGAAGGGGGGACACACTGGGATGGCTCTTTTGGGGTGGTGGGTGGGGGAAAGAGGGGGAGAAAATATGTAACTCAAAGTCTTGTGGAAATGAATGCTGCAAACTATAATAAAATTTTTAAAAAAAGACAAAAAAAAATAAAAAATAAAAAATAAATATAAAAAAAATCAATCATTTGGCAGCTGTGTGGAAGATGGTCTGAAGAAGGGAAAGACTGGATTCAGGGAAATAAATCAGAAGACTATTGAAACAGTTTAAGTAAGAAGTCATAAATGCTTTGGACTAAGATGGTTGTGGAATTTGTTAGTAGAGTGGAGGGGACTGACGTGGGAAATGTTGAGAAGGTGAAATGAAGAATAAACAGTCATTTCTGGATCATTTGGCAACTCCAAAAAAAAAATTAAAAAAATAAAATAAAATTGGGAGTCATAATAGTGGTAGCAGAGGAAGCAAACGAACACAAGAAAACCCAAACCGCATCATAAGAGAGATGAAGTTCGGAGAGAAAGTTCATCTTCGCGGCCCCTGGAGGGGGGTCTGAGCCTGAGGCAGCCTCAGAGGCAATCCTGGGACCCCAAGGAAGGAAGGAAATGGGTGGAGACAGCAGGGTGCAATCTGGGAGGTCTCAGACCAAGGTCAGAGGAGCTGCTGGCCCATGCCAAGGTCTGCTTCAAACTGAAGGAGCTGGGGCTGAGAGCCCAGGCCAAACCAGGAGGCAAATCCTGGGGCAGAGACTGAGTCAGTCCTGGGGACAGTGAAGCTAAGGGGTAGATCACAGGTCCAGGGAGAGGAGACGCCCCCCACCCACTCACACTCACTCACACGTACACTCACTCACACATGTGCTCACACACACTCACATTCACACACACTCAGTCACATACACACACTCACACACAGACACACTCACACTCACATACACAGACCCACACGCACTCACACTCACACACTCTCACACTCACACAGACTCACACACTCATACCCACACTCACACACTTGCACACTCTCACACACACCTCACACTCACACACTCTCACACACTCACACACTCATACACTCATGCTCACATACACACAGACACATACTCACACTCACACTTTCAAACTTACTCAGACACACTCACACACTGAAACCCACTCACAATGCTCACACTTACACACTCACACTCACACGCTCACACTCACACACTCACATGCTCATACACACTCTCTCACACACACACTTACACACTCACACACACTTACATACTCACACAACACATCCACACACCCACACTCTCACACATTCACACTCACCCCATACTCACACACTCACACACACACTCACACACACACTTACACACTCACACAACACACCCACACACCCACACTCTCACACATTCACAGTCACCCCACACTCCCACACTCACACCCATACTCTCACACACTCCCACACACTTCCACACTCACGCAACTCACCCACACTCACACACTCACACACTCACACACACTCATACACTCACACTCATATACACACACCAGTGCCTTTTTATCTTTAATCTCTCTTGTGCCCTCCTGGCTTTGACCTCACACAGACAGCTCTATGGGGTCTGGAAGACTGAGGACCATTTACTCTGCTGTAATGAATTGTTTCCTGTCTGGTATGAAAGTGGAGTTTCCTTATCTGCTGCTTATCTATTTCAATGTCTCCCCACTTTCTTGCTGTAACCAGAGGCTGCTCTTGGGTGATATCATCATTTCTGAGGACAGCTTCCCAATCTTTGGCCAGGCTTTCTGCTGGGCTCCCTGTAGAGCTGGTGGGGTACGGGCTCTGGAAATCTTACCCCTCCCCTCTCCGCCCACCAACTCTCCTTGAACTTTGCCATACACGGTCAAGTCTCTGGCCTTGTTTACCTGAGGCATCTGCCCATCTCAGTAATCCTCTCAACTGGCCTTTCATTGGGGCCTAGGCCCAGTCTCCCAGTTCTGTTTCCAGCCCTCCATTCTCCCCAGATCACTCTTAGCTACTTCCCTCCCTTGATCTCATCTAGGCCTCATTCTCTCTTGGCCCTGTGGTCCAGGACACTGGCGTTCCCAGCCCTTCTCTGTTGACCCCAGCCTATTGGCGACTCCCATTCAGATCTTCCCTAGGCATCCCTGACACTTGGCAACTCCTAGATCCCTCCCACAGTCCTTCTATATAAAAGACACATCTTGCCTCCCTGAAAGTGCTCACATTCAATCTGACCCACTTGTCAAATGCCAGAATCACAAATGCTCTGACACCTTAAGAGTCTGACCAATATGGTGGATTTTTAGGATCCTGCCAACCTTGGACAGTGTTTTAATAAATCTTATTTTTTTGACTGGAAGAAGGCTTGGGTCAAATTCATTTGGGCAGGACCTGTGTGTTGCTATTTTGGGGTCCCAGTGTGGAGGTTTAGGGGTGCTGGGACCCCAAAATAGTGACATGTGGCTCAAATCTCAGCATCTGTATCACTAACGCAAGTGGATCAGATTGAATCTGAGTACTTTAATGGTGGCAAGATGGATCTCATACAGAAGACTGTAGGAACAGAGAAGGGGTCTAGGCGGAATTAAGGGAGTAGGCTAGGGTGGGACCAGGTGCAGACTATGAAAGGGCAGCTTATCAGCTGGGAAGGCACCAGTTAAAGTCCAGGGGCTTTTCCTTTTTGGGGTCCAGATCCCAAAGACACGGGCTTTTCCTTTTGAGGGTTCAGATCCCATCTCCATCCCCCCTAAACCTCAACAGGGCCTTTAAATCTGCTTTTCCTCATTGGGCCCTGGGGTCCTGGGTTCATTCTCGATGCAGACACTGCCCACAGCTACTGCTGTCTGGGGTTGCCCCCAAAGTCTTCTGGTCCTTTGAAGTTCACGTGATCCTCCTCTGGCGAAAGACTGCCGGGACACTGGAGTGACCCTGCAGTTGTCTCCTTCCTGCCCTTTTCAGGGGCCGAGGGGAACCTTCCCCCTCAGGCTAGTGGCTCCCTGGAGTCCTACCAGCCCTGCAGAGAGTGACTGAGCCCTTCAAGAAGTTAGTTTAAAAGACCCCCTGGGCATTCATTGAGCCCCCACCCTGGCCCTCCTCTCCGTGCCCGTGGGCTCTCCTGACCTCTGGCTTGTGGATGTCTTTGCACTAACTTGGCTCCCTGATAGACAGGACAGCAGGCTGCCCCCTCACCCTCATTGAAATTTAATCCCACAGGCACCTGCTGTGAAGAAGGTGCTTTTGGCATGAACTGGGGCACAAGGGAGGCGTGATGACTGAATATTCCAAGAGACAGAGTTTCTGAGTAAATGAAAATCACTTGTATTGACTACATCTAGAAATCAGTCAATGAAATGGGCTCACAGTCCCCTCGGTGGTCAGGAGAAGGAGTCTGTGGGACCTTGGATATTTACGGTCTTCAAAAAGCGGGTGCACCGGGGTACAAAGCTCCTGATTAGTTGACAAGAATGCATAATCGGAGAAGCAGACTTGTTCCCACGGGGGTCTCAGGTACAGACATTGATCTGCCAATTTCCATATCACCCTGCACACGGGGCTCCACATTTTCCCAGCCCTGCCAGAGCACCAACCCATCTGTCTGCCTAAACTTCGTTCCTGTGCTGCACGTGATTAGATCTTAGCCTGGTAAGCCTTTGCCCAGGATTTCCTACACGGGTTAATTTCTGGATGAGGAAGTACAAAAGGGGGGAAACCTTGGTCCTAATTCAATAATGAGTTATTAGATACAAGAGAGAAATAATCCTTTCTTTCATTCCTCTGGGGGATCCAGCCTGCGAGTGATCAAAAACGACACTGACACCAGGGAGGATTAGGAAAACTCTGGCTTCAGAGGCCTCTGAGGAAGCCTAGGGTTCCAAGAGGCAGAGTGAGGAGGGAGGGCATTCCAGGCCTGAGGGCCCTGGTGGGGTAAAGACTTGGAGGTGGGAAATAGAATTCAGAGTTCAAGGAACAATAAGTAGTAAGTCTGGCTGGAAAATGTGTGTGTGTGTGTGTGTGTGTGTGTGTGTGTATGTGTGTGTGTGTGTGTGAGAGAGAGAGATAGAGAGAGAGACAGATAGACAGACAGACAGACAGAGACAGAGACAGTAGAATCAGCCTGGAAAGGTCGCCATCTGGAGCCCAGTTGGCAGGGCTCTGAAGGCAGGCCAAGGACTTTGCACTTTCACCTGATCCAATAAGGAGCTCTCTCCTCCCTGGCCCAGGTCTGGGACAAATGAGCCTTGTCAGGAGCATGGGCTGGCCCTCCAGCCCACCTGGGCCTGCTTATTTCTCAGAGCTTGTATTGGTCACCTGAGTCCACTCGTGAAGGCACTCTAGACCCTCCTCCCTGCCTCTATCCCCCATCCACAGGCACACAGGATAGCCAGTGGCACCTGCTCCTGTTTGAGCGCTGCCCTTTGACCTCCCAGTGTCCATTTCCTGGTCTTCCAGTGTCTGGATCCTCCCTCTCCAGCTGCAGGTCCCTGGCCTCATTTCTTGGGTCTGTCTTTGTCTCCTACAAAACCTGTGCGTGGTCTTCCCATTGTCCCCCCGGATGGGATGGAGCAGGGTATGTGAACACCTGGGTGCAAAGATGGGTCACTGATGGTTCAATGTCGAGGGGCAGAATAGGAGTCTCTAGTGGAGTGCCCCAGGGGTCTGTGTTTGCACCCTCCAACAACACCTTTTCTGCTGATGATTTAGATTGAGGCAGAGTTAGGAGGCTCACTCCATCTGAAGATGACCCCAAGATGGTGTAATGGTAACAGGAACTTGAAGATCTTCCCTGCCCCTTAATGGGCTTAGGTGAATTTGAAGCCCTTTCCTGATCTGATAATACACTCCGCCCCCTAATAGGGGGGTCGTGTGGTCACTGGGTACAAAAAGGTCTCATTGGGCTGGACTTTAATGAGGACAAATGTCAGGTCTCACATTTCTACGCAGGCAGAAGCTGGGGCCCCTTGGTGGGGGCAGGAAGCCAGCATTTCCATAGCATCTCTTGGCCAGGCACTAGGCTAGGCACTTCTACAAATACAATCTCATTCGGTCCTGGTAGCCACCCCCAGAGGCAGGGGCTGAGATAATCCCCATCTTACAGCTGAGGAAACTGAGGCAGAATGAGGTTTGGTGACCTGCCCAGGGGCACACAGCCAGGAAGGATTTGAACTCAGGCTTTCCTGACTCCGGGCCCAGCCTCTATGGGTGAGCTGTAAGCTCCATACATAGGAGCAGGCGGGCTCTCCCAGAGAGAAGGAAAAGCCTATTGAAGAACAGAGGTGGCTTGTCCCATGGATGGGGCTCCTCCAGACAGGGAAGGCTGGGGGCTAGTGGAGGTTAGGGGCCCGCCCAGAGAGGGGAGACTGGGGGCTCCATGGGGTGCCCTGGGATGGGAGGGCAGGGAAGTGTCACACAGGACAGGCAGGCCAGGAGGAAACAACTGTCCCTGGTGTGTTCAGAGCCTCTGCCCTTGGTGCTGGTCTGGCTGTGGCTAGAGGACTGAGTGCAGACCCACGGTCCAGGGAGCCGGGAGGCTGAAGGGCCTGCCATCCACAGAAGGGCCAGTCAGAGGGTTTGTGCCTGCTTAGCCTGGAGAAGTCTGGGGAGAGGGCAATGTGAGAGCTGCTGTCCAACACTAAAAAGGCCCCTCTGCAGGGGCAGGATGGGGGTGCTAAGCCATTCTGCCTGGCCCCAAGGGCATCTATGGTGAAGGGCAGAGGGACAGCCTGAGGCTGGGGGCCTCCCATGACAGCTATCCCCCAGTGGGCCGCCTGCAGCAGGCAGGAGGACGCAGGGGGGTTCCTGGCCAGCCATGGGCCTCTGGGAACAGTCACAGGTTCTGGGCAGATTTCTCTGTGTGGGGACCGCTCTGGGGGCCTGTCATGAGAGGTCATGACCACTAGGTGTCACCTCGGCTCCAGCTTTCGAGCAGCCTTGAGCCGGGGCTTTGGAGGGTCCTCCTCTGGGGGGGGGGGGGGGCACACCAGGATTGCCCCTGTTTGAGGGAGGGTCGGTGTCAGGGTTGATCACCTCCAACCTGCAAGAGCTCTCGGTGGAGTCCCAGGAGAGTCAGGCTGGCCTCTCCCGCCCCCTGCCTCCCTTGGTCCATCCCTTGCAGTGGCTATGGTTCCTTTTCTCACCTGCTTTTGGTGGCCGACTCCTGGGTGAGGCCTCCACAATGGGGGGCCTCCACAGTTGTGGCCTCCACAATGGGAGGCCTCCACTCTCCACAGGCCCCTGCCTCGTCCCTCCACAAAACCACCCTCTACAAAGCCTTCCATGATGTCTGCACTGATGACCCCCAAGACCTTCCTCTTCATCCTCCTCCTCTGCGATGCCTCGGTCTTGCAGAGGTGATTCTCTTTTGGATTCTCTGATCACCTCCCTCTGCTGGCTGTCCCCAGGGGAGATGGAGCTTTGGCGAGAGTGGTCCTGGCGGCCCTTGAGCCTCCCCAAGGGAGGAGGAGAGAGCTCCTCGGCAGCTGGACTGACCTTTGCCTTTGTGGGCGGCCCAGTGCTTAGCACAGGGCCGGGCACACAGGTGGTGCTTACTAAGTGCTTGTGGACGCCTTGAGCAGAGCGTTGGGCCCAAGCCCCAGCTGACGGGGGTAGAGGTGAGGTCAGGAGGGTTTGAGGGCCACCCAACCACCTCCTCAGGCCCCATGTCCTAGCCTGTGAGATGCCCTACAAGCTTTGCTGCCCTCATTTCACGGAAGCTGGTGAGGCTCGGGGGTGCCCTGAGGGGCCCCAAAGGGCCCTGGCAGAGAGCTTCAGGGGCCTGGGGGATCTCTAGTCTTCATAGCTCATTCCAAAGAGAGGGAGACCAAAGCAGCCCAGAGGGCCCCCAAACTCCCCTCTTTCTGTCCAGGGCACTGGTGTCCTTCCAGTTTCCCTGCCCCAGGTGGTGGCCTCCTGGTCCTTTACCCCACACAGCCTCTCAGTTGCCCAATAAGATGAGGCTTGGACCTGAGCTTCTCCTGAAGCTTCCTGGGACAGAGTTGGGCTCCAACATGGGGACCCCTGGGGGTGCTGGGGCTCCTGACTTACGGATTCCAGCCTGGAAGACCCCCCCCCCCCCCTCAGTGTTCCTGGGAGCTGCTGGGGCTCCTGCCCACATCCAGTGGGCCAGGCCAGAAATTCCAGTCCCTTATTTACACACTCAGGAAAGTTTGTCACCAATGATGGAGCTTGAGGAGAGAGGGGGCTTCACCTGCAGCTCCAGTGTTCAGGGCTGGTCCTGGGCCTGTTCTCTGCTCCTGGAGGCCTGTCTGCTCAGTGGTTATGGCTCAGTGGGCAGCAAGCCATGCCCTGGCCCTGCTGGGGCCAGTTTGTGCCTGCAAAAATGTGAAAACAAGCAAAATCCCTCTTTTCCCTGGTTAAAGAATGACACCCAACTCCAGCCACATGCTGACCCTTTACTGAAGCTACTTCCTGTGTCCCTCAGGACAGCCACACACAGCCACCAGACTGCCCCCTGCCACTTAATGGCTCTCAGGCCACAGATACTCTCTGACCGTGACACCAACCAAGCTCTGACCCTGGCCATGAGCTGACCCCTGACTCACCCCCAACCCTGGTCATAACCACAGACTGACCTCTCTCTGTGGCCACAGACTGCTCCCATTTCTGTGGTCTCACAGATGTTCGTTTGTGGGAGGGAGATGGGGAGGAGTCCTGGGTGAGGGAATGAGCCCTCCTCTGCCCTCCAGGCCCCCGCTGAACCATGAGAGCTCCTAGATGCTGCCCCTCTGAGCTGCCTGGAGAAGGGGTGGTGTGGGTAGCAGCACCCAGGGGACTTCCCCAGCCTGGGGTGACTCAGAGGAGGGCTGGGACCTGGCCTCAGGAGTGGCAGCCACTCCCTCCACCTCAGAAAACCACTTGTGCTTATGGCAGCAGGGAGTGCTTGTGGAGGGGGGCACCCATAGCCGGCAGGCCATGTCAGGGGCTCTGGCACACAGGTCCAGGCCAGGACTCCTGGGGTGCAGAAGGTCAGGGCTGACAGGCCCCAGTAGATGCTGCTGGGCAGGGGCATCGCTGTGTCTGTGGGTTTCCTGGGGCAGAGCTCAGCTGCTGAGAGTCTATGTCTGGCAGTGCACCCACCTCCATTCCCTACTAACAACACTGCCCAACCCCAAAGGGCACAGGAGAGGCACTGTCCTTTCTGGGTCTCAGACTGACCAACTTCTTCAGACTCTCATGAGATCAGAGGAAAAACAATGGAGCCTCCCTCCAGCTCCATGAGGTCCCTGGGGTGGAGGGCTTGGCCTTAGGTCACCCAGCCAGTGACAGAAGGGGTTTGGTAGAGGGAAGGGCTGCCACACCAAGGATGGGGCCTTCACTCTGGTCCCAGCCCCCATGAGATTGCTGTGTGACCTTGAGAAAATTACTCTCCCCCATTCCAGCCTCAGCCTCTGTCTTGGTGCCTGGAGGGTACTTCCCTGCTCCCTGAAACCAGAGGTCTAGGGCCCCTGCCTCGGGCCTTTAAACTTCCTTCCCAGCCTTCGTTTCTCCATCTATGTCATGGACAGAATGATGGTGGTGGCCCCCTCTAGCAGAGTGGGGCATTCTTAGCACTGTTGAGGTGGGCATGGGGAAGGAGCAGGGCCTTCTAGGAGAGGGGCAAGGCCAGAGCAGCCTCCCCCTGCCCCCAGGGGCCATGTGTGGGCTCTGCAGAAGGAAGCCCATGGCCTGTGGCCCCATTTCTGCCTTCTCTTTGTCCGCCCTCAGGGCCTGGCACAGATAGCAGACCTCCCCTTGAGGGCGAGGGCTACACCTGAGGCTTTGAAGGATCCACCCAGTCAGGTCTCCTTGGCATTGTTTCCAGGCATTTCCCAAGTGTGTTTCTCATCTCTGTAACACCATCGTGAGCTCCTCAAAAGTGGGACCTGGAGCTCAGTTTGCTTGCCCTGAAAATGGGTGAGAACAGCCCTGTTCCTCGAATGACAGGGCTCAGGCCCTGGCCAACAGCAGGGACCGGGCAGCTGGTCAGCACCTTGGGGACAGATGGGCAGTTCCTGAGCCCATTATGAGTGGTCTGGAGGACCCCCCATGGTGAGAGACGCTGCTGGAGACAGGGAGGGTCCTTTTTATACAGAGGGGGCTGTGTGTGTATGTGTGTGTAAAGCAGGGCACAATTGTGAGCCAAGAGTCCAAGTCCAGAGGCCTGGATTTGCGTTCTGACATTTCAACTCATAAATTGTTTTACTTGGATACCTCTTGAACCCTCTCTCCTTAAGCCTCAGCAACCTCATCTGTAAAATGGACCAGGATTGATCCCACATCCCATAAGCAAGCCGACTTGCCCAGGGCTTCCCTAGACATCCCTAATTGAAAGCTTTGCCTTTTGCTAATAGCTCAGGGTCTCCCAATAGCCTGGAAGGAGCTGAGAGAGACAAGTGACCCCCCATAAACCAGCTAGACAGAAAATAAATTGGGAAAGCGGGGGTATGGACAAAGCTTCCTGGGGAAGATGAGGAGGGGAAAAGGGCTGTGGCCATGGTCCCAGGGTAACAGAGAATGTGTTGGAGAGGGCAGTGTAAGAAGCCTGGGCAGGGAGGAGGGGCAGGTGCCAAAAGTCTCTGATGCCAGACAGACGGTTTTGTGTTTGCTCCTGGGGGCCATAGGGAGCCAGTGTGGTTGTTGGGTGGGAGGTGACGGGGCCAGGGCAGGGGCCGGGGCCATGGAAGCTGAATGGATCCCACAGGGGGGGCCTGCCTACCCTTCCAGGGAAAGCAGATACACAAAATGCCAGGCCCTTGGAGGGGCAGGAAGCTGAGGCTGATAAGCAAGACCTCTTGCAACATAAAGATAACTAAACAGGTCTATAAAGGGGTGCCCCCATGTATCTCTGCCGCTCCTGAGTCGGGGTGTTCTGGGTGCCCTGTTGCTGTCCAGCATGGCCCTCAGGGGTGCCCCCAAACCTGGCCCCAGAAGTGAGGGAGGTGGCCATGGGGACAGATGCCCGTATGGGTGTGGAGGTACCAATGCTCCAGGTCCTGGCAGCTGGCAGGCGTGGTGGCCATGGGGCCGGATGAGTGCCGCCTACCCATGTGGGTGGTGGAGTGCTGATGCTACGGCCAAGGCTCATCCAGTGACTCAGAGCCTCACACGCCAGACCTGCCTCTGAAGTGGAGGGGCCCATGGCCATGTCACTCCTGCCAGACTCTTGTGGCCCAGCCAGTTTTTCCATCTGCTGCCTCATTACAGGCGTGACCCAGCACCTGGGGACTGTACTTATCCCTAACCTGCCTCTCGGAGGCCAGGGCCCAGGCGGGATGTGGGCCCCCCAACATCGGGCTCCTTCCACGCAGCTCCAGCCAGGGGGGCTGGCCCCAGGGGCCCGGTCCTCACCACTGACGCCAGGAAGGGGGCTGTCCCAGACCCCCCAGCTGCCAGGCACCCATCTCAGGCAGACGGTAAGGGCCAGCTGAGTCCTAGGGGCGGTTCAGTGGGCTTGGGGGAGCTCTAGGCTAGCTCTCTGGTCCCAGTGCCCACTTGCTTAGGCTGGGCATTTCCCCAGAGGGAGCTGGAGAGATGGGCAGGTTAGCTGGGTCATTGGGGCCAAGTAAAGGAGGTTGCACCTGCTGGTAGGGTAGTGAAGGGGGCAGGTCCCAGCAGGCCTTTTTGAAATCTGACTCCAAGCTTCATTTTGGGGGTAGGGGGGATTCCTGGTCCAGGGCAAACCTGTGACAACTTGCTAGTCAGGCCAGGCCAGGCTCGGAAGACTTGGGGAGCAGCTGGCTTAGCTATTGGGTTGCCAGGGTCTCAGAGTAGGTGCCTCTGGGCTGGGGTGCTAAGCTCTCTGTCTCGGCTTGGGGAGCCCCAGCCAGCCCAGGGACCTGACAGGGGCAGGGGAGGGAAGCAGAAAAAGCAGGGGCCTTCCCCGGGCTGCCTTCCAGGATTCCTAAACACCTGGTGCTTCCTGGGCACCGACTCAGGCTGAGGCAATTAGATCAGAGCTCCAGATTGGTCTCGGTGACTCAGCAGTTAATGGGTCCTGGCTTCCACCCAGGCACAGCCACCTCCTCAGAATACCTGGCTTCTTCACCAGGCTTTCTGAGGGGGAGGGAGCAGAGACTGGCAGAGCCACTTTAGGTAAAGAACACTTCACCTTGGCCAGCACAATGCCTGGGAGGCCCCAGGGATTCAAACCCTGGAGCTGGCTTGGTAGCCTTGGGAGGAAGGCCTCTGTTTATCAGCCTGGGAAATAAGGCACAAAGTCCCCATGGACCTTCAGGGGAGCCTGACTTGTCCACGGGGGTCCTGTGTCCCTCTGAGAGAGAACTCGGGGCTCTTCATGCCCCAGGTACCTTCTGGCACTGGGGGGACATGGAAGGGGTTGCTGGGCACAATTTTGCATGAAGTCTGTGCCTGACTTGAAAGCTTCCTCCCCTGCTCCCGCATGTGCCAGGCTAGAATTAGACCTGGCTCTGGTCCTGACTCTGCCACAGACCCTCTGGATGAGGCCCTTCTCCAGGTCTATTTCCTCCTGAGATCTCTGATTCCATGATTATCTCACTGAGGGGGAAGTTGCCTGAGGTCCCTCCAGGGAGATGCTGGCATTGAAGTGGGCATCTATGCTCATGGTCCTGGCTAGCAGGTTCTGCCTGTCCTCTGTGGGCTCCGACCAGGGCTGGATCTTGTCCTGGCCGGGGGCATCTCCCTGTGAAGCTCTTGGTGAGCTGGGGGCAGTGGCTTCTGTCAGGCCCCTGAGTTTGGTCTCACCTTCCCAGGCTGTCCCCTACCTCCACACCTACCTCCAGTGCACACCCCAAGGCCTCTTGCCAGCTCAGACAAAGCACAGCAGGGCCACAGGGCCAGGCACCTCAAGCCCGCGCATCAGAGAAGGGTCCAGAACCCCAGTGCCCTGGAGGAGGAAGGGTCTGGTCACCCTGATCTGTCTGCCCAGATCTGCCCTTCTACAGCATGGGCCTCCCTCGTTTCCTACTGAGTTTAGGAAACCATCCCTTCCCCCACCATCCCTGTGCTGCCTGAGGAGGAAAGGAGCCTTTTGCTGCCCTCTGCCCCTGCCCCTGCCCCTCCAAGACCCACGGCAACTTCCCAGGGTATGTGCGTGGGGTCAATCCTAAGGCCCTACCTCGGCCCAGCCTCAGACTCAGTGGCTCAGGGGCCCCTTCCTCACTCTGCTGCCTCTGTCTGCCTCACCCTCTGGGCTTCTTGGGGTGATCTCTTAATGGACGCAGAGGCTGCAGCCTTCCTGGTCTAGGAGCTCCAGGCTCATATCCCCAAGCCCACTGGTGGCCACTCATCAGGGGAGGCTGGGGCAGGGCTCAGCACTGGCCACAGTCCTCAAGCTGCCGTGAAGGCTGGGAGCTCCAGAGCCCTTCAGGAGGGCTTCCCTCCACCATGTGCCCATACAAGGGCAAGGCTAAAGGAGTCACCTGTGCCCTCAGCACCACTGCCCCTGGGGAAATAGTGGGAGCAGCGTTCCAAAGGCAGATCGCTAACGGGGCCTGTCTTGGTCTGACAGAAACATGAGCAAGAATCCCAAGGAGATGATCCCACTGATGGGCAAGAAAACTGGTGCCCCTGGTGCAGCCCCTGGGTGCCTGCTGGAGAGAAGGCCTGCCGAGGTCACACCTACCAAGAAAAGGTAGGCCTCGGATCCCTCAAATGCCCGGCTCTGCTCCTGCCCTCAGACAGCTCCTGGTCTCCTTGGGGGAGATGATAGTGGTGGGCTGATGGGCCAAAGCCCAGCCTTGGTATAGTGCCAAGTTGAGCACTCCTAAGCAGGTGGTGCTTGTCCTGAGTGTGCTGGACTGTAGATGGACCTTTGACCACTGACCATCATGTGGACATAGCATCCAAGTGGGGTCCAGGAAGGTCCGGGGTGACGAAGAAGCTTCTGCATCCCCAGAGCTGCCTCAGGGAATACACAGGCTGGCAGGAGGTCCTGGGCACTTGGCAAGGGCAGCATTCTTGTCTCCCAGAGGCCTAGAGCTCTGGGGAAGACGTGTGTGTGACTTGATTTACCCCCATGTAACTCTGCCTGCCTCAGAAATCTCTGGGCTGTTCTGGTGCCTGCCAACCTTGCCTAAGCTAGGGCCCAGCTCTGACCATTAATAACTGACTTCCCATGGCTCATTTGCTCTGGTCACAGGCCCTGGGGAAGTGGGGGTGGAATCCAGACAACCCAAGGGCCACCTTTACATCTCTGCGTTCAACTCAGTCCTGTTGTCTGTGCTGGCCCCAATTCTTCCCCAAAGGCCTTGGAGTTGAAAAGAACCCTTGGAATTCTCTGGCTCAGCCCACCCCCAGGAGTCCTGCCTACCCTCTGTCCAGACTTCCCGTGAGGTGCTCTTCATGCTGGACTGTAGATGGAGCAAGCTGGGTTGACAACGAGGCCCAAGCCCCCTCTTGGACATGTCCTCCATGAGTCTGATGTCATGCTCGCAGATTTGCCAGTGGGCCCAGGGAGGCTAGGCACTGCTTCTGCTTACCCTCTTCCACAGAGATACCTGCAGCTCTGGACCCAGGCCCATGAGGCCCAGATTCAGTCCTGTGGGAGTCAGCCTCAGTAGAGGTCAGGCTCATTTTCCTAGGTCTTCCTGGCTGTTTAATCCCCTCCCTCCATAGTCCCAGGGAGAATCACTTGGTGTTTAGATTTTGCTTGTGCCTGGGGTCTTCCCCAGAGAGGGGAGTAGGAATACACAATATAAAACTTGCCCAGGGGCACCCAGCTAGGAAGTGTCTGAGGCTGGATTTGAGCTCAGGAGATGTCAGGTCTTTCTGACTCCAGACCTGGCACTCTATCCACTGCACCACCTAGCTGTCTTAAATCGGGCATAGGACAGCAATTTATCTTCTCCACACAAAAGAAAGACAAATAGTCCCAAGGATGCATTGGCCAAGGGACTTCCCAAGCAGCAGTAATGGTTAACTACTGGTATGCTTGCCTAGAAGGTTGAGACTTTCAATATTGAAGCATGAAAAGTCTGGAAGGGCCACTGAGTCAGCATCATGCACTTGCTTCGACTGTGCCCAGTCCTTCTCCTTCAGGGGTGTCTGGGTACCTGTCATAGTGGGGCCAGCATCAGCTGAGGAACCTAGGCACTCCCAACCATTGAACTCCCAAAGTTGTCTCCAAGGCTGGAAATGCCCCACTCAGGTTTGATATTCAGTCACCTGTGCTCAAGAAAGAGACAGAGATGAGAAAAGGCAGCCAGTCTGGCTTTGAGGTGCGGACTTGGGATCACCTCGGCCCTCATGTGTGTAGGCAGCGAAGGGAGAGAGCTCCGTGCCACCCAGGGAAGGCGAGGAAGGGCCAGAGGATGGAGTCAATCTTCTTACCATCTCCAGACTAGGCAGCTCTTTCTGCTGACGTGCCAATACTCTCCAACATGGCTTTGACACATTCTTCCCCCCAGCTCTCGCAAGCAGAAGGGGGAACCCCAGGCACCCCGAATTTGTGGTATCATCCCAGAACACCGAGTCCTTCAGACTTGAGCCATCCGTGTCTCTGGAAGATGTTCCAAGAATGTCTCATAAACATTTGGTAGCGCTGAGAAAGTAGGGCTAGGGGATGGTCTTCTCTGTCAGTCTTTTGCGGGGTAATAGCAAGGTCTGGAGTTTACTCCCAGCCTTTGGTGTCATCTCTTCCTCCAAATGTCTTGGGAGTCAGGCACCACCCTCCCCTTCTCATAATTGCATCCCTTCTAGTATGCATGGATGTTGCCTGTGGGCTGATCCACGCACTTTGCCTGTCTCTGCTTTCCCCAGTGTCATTTTGACTTTCCCATGTGATGTAGTCTCACGGGGGCTGTGACCTTACAGACAAATTGTGCTGGCTCCGCTCCCTGGAAGAGAAGATAATTTGTTGCAGAAATCTTCCCAGATCTTTTCCATTCTCTGTTTTTTGTGCTTCTTCCAGCTACATTACTGAGGGGGATAGTCAGCACGTGCAAGGGAGGGCCTGGAAGCCTTACCTTGCTCTTTTATGAGAACTTTTGTTCTTACATCACCTTTATGTCTGACTATGCCCCTCCCAGCTCCCCTCCTTGAAACAGAGATTAGAAAAGAAAGAAAAAATGTAGCCCAGAAAAACCAACCAACCACTCCTGGCCCTGCCAGAGAAGAGAGGGACATTTCCTCCATTCTTTCCTGAGGCCAAGCTTGGCTGTTCTGATGATGATCGGTGTTTCTTTTGGGTTTGGGGCTCTTTCCCTTGGTGTTGTGGTCTCTGTGCACGTATACCCTGGTTACACTTTTCTTCACTCTGTGGTTCAGAGAAGACTTCCTGCATTTTTCTGTATCCCTCCCACACACTGTTTCCTTTAGCAGATAATCCATATTCCTTTATATTTCCATGCTACAATTCACGTGAGGATTTCCTGGCTGCTGGGTATCTGCTTTGTACCTGGTTCTTTGCTACCACAGAAAGTGCCACTGTGAATACTTGGCTTTGCATGTGATCCTTCTTTCTGTCTTTGAGCCTTCTTTGGGCCCATGTCTAGGGATGAGCTCTCTGAACCCAAGAGCTGGGGGTGTGAGTCACTTCTTAAAAGCACAATTGCACTGCTTTCTTGAATAACTGGTCCAAGTCACAGCTCCAGCAACACACTCGGGTGCCGGTCTTTCTCTAGCTCCCCCAGCGTTTCCTATTCCCACCTTTCATCCTATCTGCCAGTTGGGTGCTGTTTGGCTTTGTAGTTGTCTTATTCCTTAGTGGCTTGGAGCAGTCTTTCCAGGGGTTGTTATATACCAGCAATTCCTCTCCCAGGAACTGTCTGTTCAATATCCACCCTTCGATTACTTCTCTATTGGAGAAGGGCTTTTGGCCCCTTGGGTTTGTGCTAATTCTCTAACAAATCCTGTATGTCAGACTTTCCCTTTTTAGCTGAGCTGCATTGATTTTATTTGTACAAAACCTTTTCCATTTCATGCCATCAAAGGCCCCTTCTCCCCCTCCTCTCATTCCAGTGTTCTCAGCTTTCCTCCCCAACAATACTCTTTAATCCAAAGCCTTCATCTACAGACTCGGGGGTTGCCTTGCGTTGTCCCCCAGTCCTGGAACACTCTCTCTCCTCTCCGCCTCTTGGCTTCCTTCAGGTTTTCACTAAACTCTCACCTTGTGGATCAGCCTTTCCCTATCCCCCTTCCTTCTAGCACGTTGCCTCTGAGGTTTCTCCCCCTTTCTTATGTCTGTGCCTGGTTTGCACATAATATATTCTCTTCCCCATTAGATGGGGATTCCTTGATGGGTGGAGGCTATCTTTTGCCTTTTTTTGTATCCTTGATGTATAGCAGAGTGCTGGGCACACTGTAGCATTTAATAAAGGGCTGTTGGCTTGCCTGGTTCTGTGTTTGGTGAAGACTTCTCTTAGCCACAGCTGTGAAAGGTGCCTGAGCTCATTGCTGGTGTGACCATTTACATTCAGGTCCCACAGTGATTTTCAGTTTCTTTGTGATAATGTGGTAGATGTTGCTCTAAGCGGATTTTTTGCTTTCCAGCTTTCCCAGGAGCCCTTGCCAAACAGGCAGCTCTTTCCCACAGAATTGATGTTCCTGGGTTTATCAAACACTGATCTATTGGGCTTAATAGCTTTTTACTCTCTCTGATTCTCCTAATACCAAGTAGTCTCCTGATCCTTTTGAGGCTGATTGTGCTTTGTAGGAGAGTTTGGAGCCCGCAAGCTGGGCTCTATAAGCCAGTTTGTCAGGCAGAGGAACGACTCCCAGTGGTGGTGAAATTTCAGTCCTGTGGGAGGTGCTGACAACTCCTATTTGGGCAGAGGTCCATCCTCACAGCTCACGTAGATGGCCTCCCATGGCCTGAATGATCCCCTTCTCCTCTCTATCCCCTTCATTCTCCAGGGATGACCATGTCAATGCCCACAGTCCTTGCCTGAGTAGTTGGCCTTGAGAATCAATCATTGGATGGCCAGCAGGCATGGATTAAGCACCTGCTCTGTGTTAGATATTGGAGATACAAGAAATGGATTGTGAGAAGCTTACATTCCAAAGGAGGAGACATGTTCCTCCATGTTTCTTGTCATAGCAATGCCTATAAGAGTCACAGAACAGGCCAGATGCCCCCAAGCAGCCCCAGGTGCCCAAGGGCTAGTCTGCTCGTGAATTGTCTGCCTGCAAAACCCAGTTAATTCCCTCTGGATTCCATTCAAGGAAAGGCACAAACAGCAGAGTCCTTCCAAGGACAGAGAACCAGGAGGCAATGAGCTTGTCCTGGACAGCTGCCTGGGAGGTTGTGGAAGGCCGGGGAGAGAGAGAAGGGAGGAGGTCACAATGGACAGAGGGGAAGAGTGTGAGGGCAGGAGGTGAGTCTGCTCTCTGGGATAACTCATCTTTCTGCCAAGCCACCCTCCTCCCCTCCACCTCTAGCCCTGGGGAGAGGAATCACATCTGCACCCCTACACGGGCACTCAGTGTGTAAGCTGCTGGGGGGCAGGCAGCCCCTTGATTTTGGTATTTGTGTCTTTAGCAATTAGCACAGTGCTGGCCCACAGCAGGTGCTTAATAAATGCATTTTCATTCATTCACCTCAGTGAGGTCTTAGCTCCACAGACTGAGAAAGGAGATGCATTGCTTCCCTGGACAGGATGGCCACCAAAGTGCACAGAGTTCCAGGCCTGGAGTCAGGAAGACCTGAGTTCAAATCCAGCCTCAGATACTTACTAGCTGTGTAACCCTGGGCAACTCACTTCACTCTGCCCCAGTTTCCTGATTTGTCAAATGAGGAGCCTGGGACAGGAAATGGCAAATCACTCCAGTGCCTCTGCCAAGGAAGTCCCAGATGGGGTGGAGGAGAGGCAGGCACGACTGAAATGCCCAAGGCACTTCGGCGGCTGAATGGAGGATGGACTGGGTGGGGGAGCCTGGAGTTAGCAGACCCCTCCCCACCCAGCAGCTACTACAGCAATCCAGGCATGGGTGATGAAGGCCTGCGTGGGGTGGAGGGGACGGCATCAGAGGAGAGGAGGGGGCAGATATTGGGGAGATGCTCCAGAGCTGACCTTGGCACCATATGGGATCTGAACGGTGAGAAGCAGTGAGGACTTCAGGTAGGAGGTGAGGAAGGTTGAGGGAAAAGATAATGAGTTTGGGGCATGTTGAGTTTCAGTCGACTGCTGGGCGTCTGGTTCAAGATGTCAGAAAGACAGTGGAGATAGGAGATGTTAGGTCAGCACAGAATGGGGGTAGGAGAGGGAGACCAAGAATCATGGGCATGGAGATGGCCATTGAATCCATGGGGTGATGAGATCACTGAGTGAGGGAGAAGAGAAGGGGGCCCAGGACCAAGCCCTGTGGGGCCACCCATGGTGAGGGGGCGTCACCTGGGCTGTTGTGAAGGAGCTGACTAAAGGAGCTGGCAGGGTGGGAGGAGAGCCAAGGAGGCCGCCCAGCAACCTGCAGAGATCATGGCAGGGAATGTGTGTTAATTCACACCTGCCCCAGGCGGGCGCTTCCTGGGTGGGGCCTGCGCTGGAGTCGATCTGAGGTCTTGTCCACTTCTCTGGCTGACGCAGAGGACTTGGGCCAGAGCCTTAGCCTGGACAGTGAGTGGACAAGCAGGCGGGCAGACGTGGTGGCCTCCATGGGGGAGGCCAGTGTGGACGGCTGGCTCTGGGCACCAAATGAACTCTTCTCTCCTCTGTCTGACAGTGCCCATTTCTTTCTTGAAATCGAAGGCTTCGAACCCAACTCAGTGGCCAATAAACCTTCTCCTCCCATCTTCCCCAAACCCATGGACTCCAACATCCGCCAGTGGTGAGTCCATAGAAGGTGTTGGTATGTGTGTGTGTGTGGGGGGGCATATGTGTGCATATATGTATGTGTGTATATTAAAGTGCATGTGCATGGTATACATGTGTGCACGTGGGTGTATTTGAGTGTGCATGAGGCACACGTGTGCATGTATATATGTGTGCATGGGGTATATGTGTACATGCGTGTTTATGTGTATAGAGACCTGTAGCACACATGTACATGTGTGTATAGGATGTGTGTGCACACATGCACGCATGGTGGTATATGTGTGTCTATATGAGTGTGTGTGTCTGCGGGGGAAGGAGAGGGAGGAGGTGACCCAGGCCACATTTGGCCAGAGGCTGCTGGAGTTCTCTGACTCAGGTGCTGCTGAGTCTGGGGCCACCTGGAACTGGATGAGCAGGTGTGCCCCTCCCTGGGGCCAGTAGGGGCCAGGAGAGCAGAGAGAAACTTGGTCCACAGCCCTTTGCCCCAGAAGCCCTCCTTCTCCCTCTCCCCCTCCTCAGGTCTCCCCAGGAGGCCTGGTCTTGACCCCACCATCTCACACCCTGCCCCCTCCCCCATGGCTCCCTCAAACCCTTTTCTCTTGCCTGGTAGCAACCCTGGGACCTGTGATGACATGGACTCTCCGCAGTCTCCTCAGGATGACGTCACTGAGACCCCCTCAAATCCCAACAGCCCATGGTGAGTGGGGGGGCCCTAAGGGAAGGCTGGTACCATGGACAGAACCCTCAACCTAGGAGCCTGGAGGCAGCGTTAAGAGCTCTGTGACCTTGGGCACGTCCCTGTCTTTCCTGGGCCTCAGGCTCCTCATCTGCAAAGTGAGGAGATTAGATGAGATGATGTCTTTGAGACAAAAATAGCCATGGGGGGAGAGAATGGAATCACACACTAACAGCCTCAATGATTGCTGAGAGACAAGGGCTTGGAGCCCTCCACGAGGATGGGAAGGGGGCTGCTGGGTGATGACCCTTCCATGAAGGAGCGGGTTGGGGTCTGGAGGCTGGACTTTGCATTTTTCACCATCTGGGATGGAAATCTTTCTAAGAAGCTTCACATCCTTTGATGCCTCCTGAAACAGAGGACACTGACCAGGGACTCCCAGATAAACTTCACCCAGTGCCCTCACCAGGCCAACTAAGGCTCCCAGGGCTTCCCCCTCCCACCTTCCCCTGTGGCCCCAGACTGATGGGCCCTGGAGATTTGGGGGACAGGCTGCCAGCTTCCTCTTCTCATGAAGGTCACCAAGGCAGGATCATTTTGTGCAAAGCTCCTGATGTCAGAGCTGGTTGGTGCTTTTGAAAGCCTTAAAAGGGTCTGCAGTGAAACCCAGTGGGAAAGGAGGCACATCCATGAGCCTCAGGTTGGGAGAGAGCAGGCACTACCCTACACCCTATGTGACCCTGGGCAAGTGACTTTGCCTCTGTTTGCCTCAGTTTCCTCAATTGTAAAACGAGTGGTGTGGGACAGGCCCCTTAGCAGCACTCACATCCTGCCCCCTCCGAGCTAGCTGTGTAGGGAGTTTCTCCAGGCCTTTGGTGAAGCAAAATGCTAGATCTGTGACATTTGTCCTCCACGTGCCAGCCTCCTCTCCTCACATTCTCAGTCCCCCAGGTGCTGGGCCAGTGAATCCAGCCTCCTTCTCACTAGCAGGCGACCAAGTTGTCTAGTAGCTCTAGAAGCTGGGAGCCCTGGGCTACTGCTGGTGCTGCCACAGGGCCACTGGCTCACCTTGGGCGAGTCTCCTCCCTCTTTAGGCCAAAAGTGGACTGGATCAGCCCTTAGGGCACTCACCCGTTTTATGGATGAGGAAACTGAAGAGGTGACAGGTGAGCCCTGCTAGCCTGCAAGGTGGTCCTCTCCAGAGATCCATCTTCCCTATCACTTAGCTGTGGAGATCCTTTAAGGGGAACTGAGTGTAGGAAGAAACAAACCCGTGGAAGACAACGCTGAGCCCTGTGGAATTAGGCTCTGAGACCGGCCTACCAGGAGGGGTCGGGTTGGGGGTAGGGGCTGGAGGCACGGGGCACCATGTTTTAGTTGCGTAGGGGGCCCGTGAAGAGATTCTCAGTGCTCCCTCCCCTCCTACCCAGGCCGGCTGTAGGGGCCACGCAGAGGGCTGGAGGAGGGCGGTCCTCCGACCATGCGGCTGACTTGGGGGTGCACTGTTCATTCCTGTGCCCTCAGCGTCAGTCTGGCCAAAGAGGAGCAGAAGAGAAACAGAAAGAGGCTGAAAAAACGCATCTTTGCAGCAGCAGCGGAGGGCGGTGTCCAGGAGTTGAGTGGACTGCTCGATGAGCTCGGGGAGCTGTCCAGGAGGCGCCGGACCATGGACCCCCTGGGTCAGTGACAGCCAGCCTCCCTCAAAGCCTCCCTGCCTCCCCTTTCCCTCCCTCTTTGCCTCCCTCCCTCCTTCTCTCTCATTCTCCCTCCTTCCCTCCAATCTTCCCTCCCTGCCTTTCCTCTCCTCCCCTACTTCATCCCTCCACTCTGAAGGGTCTATTGTGGGGGTGGGGCTATAAGAAGGGTTTTTTTCCCATCCCAACAAACATTATTAAGCACCTCTTGTGTTTGAGGCACCGTGCTACACATCGGATGTACAGAGGCAGGAATGACTCTGTGCTTGTCCTCAGGGAGCTTCCATTCTCTGGCAGCTGGAGAAGCAGACATGAGTTCATTGTTCATTTACCCATTCATTAAACATTTATTAAGTACCTCCTGTGTGATCTAGGTCTTGAGCAGGTAATGGGAGCAGCCCTTCCCCCTGCCTCTGGCTTTGCTGGGTCCTAAGACCCAAAGCCCAGGGAACCTGAACCTCCAACTTTCCATGGTAACCATGGCTGGGAATCCAGTAGGTTTCAGTGGAGGGAGAAGCCTCTGCAAGCATTCAGGGGATGCTCTTGGTCTGGGGTGATGTCAGCACAGGCAGGAGCAGTGTGAGGTGGGATGGGTGGGCCGGGTGCTGCGGCCAGGACTGTCCATCACTGCCACTCCTGTGTCTGCAGACTACCTGATGCACAAGCTCACAGCCCCCGACACTGGGAAGACATGTCTCATGAAGGCCCTGCTGAATATTAACCCTAACACTGAGGAAACTGTAAGGATCCTGCTTGCCTTTGCCGAAGAAAATGACATTTTGGAACAATTCATCAATGCAGAGTACACAGAGGAAGCCTACAGAGGTGGGGTGCTGTCTCCTCCCTATTGGAGCCCTGGGCGGGCATGAGAGAACTATGGTGCCCCCCAGGCTGCCCTGACACCTTGGCACCTATTCTCCTCCCCCCTGTTCTCTTATTTGTCTGATAGGGAAACTGAGACCTGAAACAGTGACATAGTGTGCCCAAGGCCACCAGGGGGTGTGATTGGGAGCTGAAGGAGCCAGGGATGACCTCCCATCTCTACTCCTTACTAGCTGTACATTGGAGCAAGTTCCCTGCCCTTTCTGGTTCCCCTTCTCTCCTAGGCAAAGTGAGGGGGTTGTACTCTCCAGGGGATAGATCTCCATGGGTTTCAGACCCTAGAAACTGGGAAATAAGAACAATGTAGGGATGTCCAGGTTTGCCCTCTCCTTTTTCCCAGCCCCTGATGGGTCTACCCTGGTTTGTTGTAGGACAGACGGCCTTGAACATTGCCATCGAGCGCAGACAGGTGGCCATCACCAAGACCCTGATCGAGAAGGGGGCTGATGTCAATGCCCATGCCAAGGGCTTATTCTTTAACCCCAAGCACAAACATGAAGGCTTCTACTTTGGTAGGTGGGGGCTCTCCGTAGCCAGTCCTGAGGGGAGCTGGGTTCAGCAGAGTAGCTGGATGGTAGGTAGCATTGGTCCCTCATCTCCTTGCCTCCTTCACCAACCCTGCACCAAACCCAGCTTTTTCTGATCTCTTTGGAGCATAGACTTCATCACTGGGTCAAAGTTTAGAAGCTTGGGGATCATTGTCTGAAATTGCTTTCCAGAATGACTAGACCAGTCTACAGTTCCACCAACAATGCACCAGCATGCCTGTTTTTTCCATAGGCTCTCCAGCATTTGTCATTTTCTCTCTCTTTTTTAACCAACTGCTAATTTGGTGGGCTTGAAGTAGAACCTTGCAGTTGCTTTAATTCATCTTTCTCTAATTGCTAGTGATCTGAAGTATTTTTTTTCTTTGACTGTTGATAACTTGTATTTCTTCCTTAGAAATTGCCCATTAATATCCTTCAGCAATTTGTCAATTGGAGAATGATTTTCATTCTTATAAATTTGAATCAGTTCTTTGTATAGCTGGGAAATGAGACCTGTGTCGGAGAAACGCTGCAGACTTTCCCCAATTATCTGTCTCCCTTCTAATTTTGGCTTTTTTGATTTTGTTTGTATAAAATCTTTTCACATTTTATCTAATCAAAATCGGCCACTTTATCTCTCATGTTCCTCTCTATCCTTTCTTTGTCTATAAACTTTCCACTGATGTGGCAAGAATGTCTTCTTTGCTTCTCTGCCTTGTTTATGGTGTCACCCCTTATGTTTAACTTGTGCGAGCCTGGAGCACATCGGTGCACAGTGTAAAATGTTGCTCTCTCTGTTCTTTGTTTCTGCCAGACTACTTTCCCGTTACCCAGCAGGTTTTGTCAAATAGCAAGTCCCTCCCCTAGGAGCTGAGATCTGTGGGTTTGTCAAGTCCCAGGCTGCTGTGCTCATTTGCTTTTCTGTGTTGCTTACCTGATCTGTTCCGCTGATCAGATTCTTTCTAATCCAGTACGAAATCATTCGGATTAGTTCTACTTTGTGCCGTGGTTTGAGATCTAGTCCTGCTAGGCATCTCCCCTTTCCCCATTCTTCTTGCTTTTTTCTTTATGATTTTCTTTGTGATTCTTGACATTTTGTCCCTTCAGATGAATCTCATTGTTCTAGTTTTCGAAAATAATTCTTTAGTTGTTTTATTGGCATAGGACTGAATGAGTAAATTAATTTAGGAGGCATTATTATTCTAATGATATTGACTCAGTCTACCCAGAGCAGTCAATATTTCTCTACTTATTTGGCTCTGTGTATTTGTATAAGGAGTGATTTGTAATTGTAATTTATATAGTTCCTGGGGATTTTGGCAGAAAGAAATCCCAAGTATTTTATACAATTTGTGGTTATTTAAAATGGAATTTCTCTTTCTATTTCTTCCTGAGTTTTGCTGATAATATGCAGAAATGCTGATGATTTATATGGAAGTATTTTATGTTCTGAAATTATTGTTCAATTGATTTTTTAGTTGACTTTCTAGGGTTCTTTAAGTAAACTGCCTATTATTTGCAATATCCAACAATTTTGTTTCCTCTTCGCCTGTACTTATTCCTTCAATTTCTCTTTCTTGTCTTATTGCCAACGTGCATTTCTAGCATTTCCAGCACTTCACACAATATCCTATACTTAGAAGATGCTAATTGTTTGACTAACTAGTACTATATCAAATAGTAGTGGTCACAATATACATCTTTTCTTTACCTTTGATCTTATTGAAAAGGTCCCTACTTTAGACTTCTTAAATATAATTACACTACTTATCATATTTTTAAAAAGGTCCATTTGTTCCTATGCTTTCTAGTGTCTTTAACAGAAATGGGTGTTATATATTGTCAAAAGCTTTTTCTACCTCTATTGATAAAATCATGTGATTTTTGTTATTATTAATTTGCATATTATATTAGTAATTTCTCTAAAATTGAACTAGTTCTGTACTCTTGGTGTAATCCAACTTTGAATAGCACACAATTTTTGTGAGATATTGTTATAGTCTCCTTGCTGATATTTTATTTAAAAATTTGCATCATTATTGATTAGAGATATTGGTCTATATTTTTCTTTTTCTATTTTGACTCTGATTTATATTTTTATGAAAAAAGAAAATTTAGTGAAACCCTTTCTTTTTCAATTTTACAAATAGTTTGTGTAATATTGGAACTAATTGTTCTTTAACATCTGATAGAATTTGCTTATAAATCTATCTGGTCATTGTTTTTCCTCCCATTTGAGAACTTGGTTATGGCTTGTTCATTTTTTAAAAAAATTCTGAGATTGGGTGATTTATTTCTTGTCATGTTCATCCGAGCATTGTATATTTTGGTGACCATTTATCTGTTTTATTTTGGTTGTCAGTTTTATTGGCATATAATTGGGTGAAATAATTTCTAATGATTTCCTTTATTTTTTCTTCATTTGTTGTCAATTATTCTTTTTCGTTTTTTATACTGGGTATTTGAGTTTTCTCTTTTTCTTTCTTTCTTAACTGTTATCTAATGGCTTGTCAATTTCATTTTTTAAAAACAACTTCTAAATTAAATTTTGTTTCAATTTAATTTTGATTTTCAAAATTTGTTTTGACATCTAATTGGATTGTTTTAGTTTGTTGGATTTTCTGGTTTTTTATATGCATATCCAATTCATTTATTTGTTCTTTTATTGATTAAAGCAGTTCAAGCTATAAATTTTCCTCTAAGAAATGTTCTATTTGCATCCCTAAATTCTTGATATTTTCTCATTGTTGCCATTATCTTTAATGAAATTTATCTATTTTTTCAATAATTTAATCTTTGACCTACCAATTCTTAGAACTAAGTTATTTAGTCTCCAATTGCCTAATCATTTCCTCAACAGCCTTTTATTGAATGCAATTCCATTGCATTATTGCCCATATAAGATGTTTTGGCTTCTCTGCATTTGTGAGGTTTTATGTCTTAATACCTTGTCAATTTTTGCAGATGATATATATTCAGCTGAGAACTATGTATAGTTCTTTCAAATACCATTCAATAATCACCAGAGGTCTATAAGATCTAACTTTCCCGAAATTCTCTTCAGGTCCTTAATTTTTTTTCTTTTTTGATTGAATTTTACTAGATTTGAAAGGGGTACTTGTGGGCCTCGCTATTTTAGTTTTTGCTGTTCAATCCTTTCAGTTGTGTTGGACTCTTTGTGACCCCATTTGGAGTTTTCTTGGCAAAGATACTGGAATGGTTTGCCATTTTCTTCTCCAGCTCATTTTACAGATGAGGAAACTGAGGCAAACAGGGTGAAGTGACTTGACCAGGGTCACACAGCTAAGTAAGTGTCTGGGGCAAGATTTGAGCTGATGAAGATGAGTCTTCCTGACCCCAAGCCCAGTGCTCTATACACTGCCCCACCTGGATGCCCAGTTAGTTCTTAAAACTAAACATTTTAGTTTTACTGTCTATTTTTCCTTGCAACTCATTCAGATTTTCCTTCAAGCATTTAGATACAATTCCATTTGGTGCATATTTGTTAAATATTCACTTTAATTAATCATATATGGTACCTTTCTACATAACGTAGTTTCCCTCTCTATCATATTTAATGATTTTTGGTGTTGTTTTATCTCAGATTATGATTGCTATCCTTGCTTTTGTTTTTACTTCAGTTGAAGCAAAATGATTTTGCTCCAGCTCCTCATTTTAACTCTGTGTGAATCTTTATGTTTCAAGTTTGTCTCTTGTAAATAACATACTGTTGAATTCTATTTTCTTATCCATTCTACTGTCCTCATCCATTTTAAGGGAGCATTCATCCTGTTCACATTCACAGTTAGGACTGTTAATTGATGTATCTCCTTCCATCCTATTCTCACACTTTTCCCTTTCTGTGCCCAGCCATGTGCTCCTTGCTTTATGCATTCAGCTCCCTGGCCCTTCTTCTGTTTCTCCTGCCAAAAGCCCGGTCACAGATTCTTTCCCTTTCTTTCCTTCCTGTTTCCCTACTGAGTGAAACATAGTTCTGCACCCAACTGTGTATATGGGTGTGTCAGCATTCTACTCTCCTGATGTCTGTTCCAATGACAGTGAGCTCACAAGGGACTTAATGGACATTCACATTGTCTCTCTATGCATCAGTATTCACTCCCTTCTGGATTGCACATGCCTATTTACCTTTCTAATATTTCTTTTGGCCCCTGCGTTTGTTTTTTCAAAATTTCTATGCAGTTGTGTCTTCTTTCCATCAGGATTTCTTGGAAAACTTTTGATTCCTTAGAGGTCCATCCCTGCCCCATCCTCCCCACCCCTTCCCACTTCCCACTCTCATAGGATTATATTCAGTTTTGCTGGGTAAATCATAAGCCTAGATGTTTTGTCTTTGGGTTTCTTCATTCCAAGCTCCCTGGTCCTTTGGAGTAGTAACCAAATGAAAAGCCATTCCTGCCTTTCCAGTGTGTAGCCTTTGCTGCCCTCCATATGCTCCATAATCCAGCCACACTGGTCCCCTAGCCATTCTTCCAGAAGAGTCTCCATCTCCCTTTTGTCTCACCTAGTAGAATGGGAGGCACTTCCTTTGTATGTCCAGCTTTTAGCACAGTGCCTGGAATTGAGGAAGCAATGACTGTCTCCTTGTTGATTTGAAGGTATAACTCCTAAATCTTGTGCTGGCAGCTAGGGGCAGCAGATAGAGCATCAGGCCTGGAGTCAAAGCCTCCTTTGCCTGGGTTCAAATCCATCCTCAAACACTTACTAGCTGTGTGACCCTGGGCAAGTCACTTCACACTGTTTGCCTCAGTTGCTCAGCTCAGCTCAGTAAAATGACCTGGAGAAGGAAATGGCAAACCACTCCAGTATCTTTGCCAAGGAAACCCAAATTGGGCCATGAAGAATCAGTCACAATGAAACAACCCCAGCAGCCCCAGCAGCAGCAGCAGCAGCACCAGCCCCAGCAGCACCAGCCCCAGCAGCACCAGCAGCACCAGCCCCAGCAGCCCCAGCAGCACCCCCAGCAGCACCCCCAGCAGCAGCAGCAACAGCCCCAGCAGGAGCAGCAGCAGCAATCCCAGCAGCAGCAGCACCAGCAGTGATGACAAATCTCGTGTGATCCTGACTGGGGCTCCTTCTTATGGCTTAGGGAATTTGTTCTGGCCTTGGAAGCTCTGGATTTGGGCTGTAGTGCTCCTGGGAGTTCTCAGCTTGAGGTTCCTTCAGGAGGTGACCAGCAGACACTTGGTTCCTTGTCGTCTGCTTCTGAGAGATCTGGGCAGTTTTCTTTCAGAGTTTCTGGGAAGGGAATGTCCAGCATCTTTTTTAGTCATGGCTTTTAGGCAGCTCAGTAATCCTTTAATTGTCTCTTACTGATGAGTTTTCCAAAAGTTTTTTTTATATGAGATACCAATGAGGGCCAGAGCTAGGACTCCAAACCAGGTATCCCAGCCCAAGACAAGCCCTCTTCCTGTTGCACTCCCTTGCCGGCCCATGACCCAGAATTCAGCAGCAGCAGGATGGCTGACTGGCTAGCAAAGTCACTCAGCTTTTGATCCTCCAGTCTGCACACACCAGGCTGAAGGCATTCTGTGGGTCTACATCTGCTTAAAACTGTAGCTACCAAGTCCCCATCAGTAGCTTCACCTTCCCTGGTTAGCTAAGGACTACAATGAATAAAAATCAAAGGCATTTAAAGAAGTAGCCCAGGAAGAAAGGAAGCAATGGAGCTTCCCCCGTGAACCTGGGCACATTCTGCACACTTTCAGTGGGAAAAGACGATCCACTTAAGGAATAGGCAGTGTGGCCAGGGCACAGACAGCTGCACTGTGGGGAACAGCAAGGGAGAAGGCACTCCCAGGGAGGGGCAGCTCACATCTCCTGGGGCATCACTGGGCTGGTTGGGGCCCATCCAGCAAACACCTTGGCCCTGGGTTCTGCCAAGTGAGTCATCCTGAGGTGTCCTTGCTGGCCTCAAGGTCACTGCTGTACTTCTGACCACCGCTCCACCTGTCTCCTGGTCACTGCCCTGATGGCTATGGATGGTCAGTGTTGGACACTGCCCTGCTGGTCTCCTGATCGCTGCCCTGCTGGCTGTGTGTGGTCACTGTTGGCCACTATTCTGCTGGCCAGGCATGGTCATTGCTCTGCTGGCCATACATGGTCACCACTGGCTGCTGCCCTGATGGTCACGCATGATCACTGCTGGGTGCTGCCTACTGGTCTCCTAGTCACTGCTCTGCTGGCTGTGGCCACTGCTCCCCTTGTCAGGATGACCCATCTCCACTTGTAGCCCTTGGCTTCAGCAGGAGACCCCTCCTTGAGCCTCTCCCCCCTCTCTTTTCACATATATCCTGATTTTCTAGTTTGTTGCTGCTGCTTTTTTAAAAGAAAGGCAGGAACTTCACCCAGCTCATCATGGACCAGGGTCCTACCCTGGTGACAGGGGAGGGGCTGCTCTGTCCCTCTGCGCCCCTAGTGGCTGGAATGGGTGTTTTCTCTCCAGGAGCTCCCACTTCCAGGCCCCAGACTCTGAGGAAAACCAAGATGCTCCGGCTTATAGGTTCCTTCAGGCTTAAATCTGCTTTCTTCAGCAGGGTACCTCTGTCTCAGGACTCTCTGTCTAATCTGTGGTGAGAAAGCCTATGTAACTCCCGATTTAATTTCCAGGGGCTGAAGCCTAGTCAGCATCTTTCCCAAGGCTCCTGTTTTAGAAAACCTTCCGGAGTTCTAGGGGTTTAGCACCTCTTCCCCCCCTCCCCCTACCAACGTAGAAAAGGCACAGGAGCAAGGCTAGAGCCAAGGGCCAGAGGCAAGGTGCCTTCCCTCCAGGCTAGCGGCATTCCTGCCCTGTCCTCGGTCCACGCGGTTGGTCACTCTCCCTTCCCAACTCTCCCTTCCCAGCCTGAGACCCAGTGCTTAAATCCTAACACGGCCGGTGGTTTGGTGGAGAACAAGGGAGTGGCACTGGGCTGACCGTGGCTCCTGATCGCAGGTGAAACGCCCCTGGCCCTGGCCGCCTGCACTAACCAACCAGAAATCGTCCAGCTCCTGATGGACAACGAGAAGACGGATATCGCTTCCCAGGACTCCCGCGGAAACAACATCCTGCACGCGCTGGTGACGGTGGCGGAAGATAGTAGGACACAGAACGACTTTGTCAAGGAGATGTATGACATGATCCTCCTGAGAAGCCGGGACCCAGAGCTGGAGACTGCGCAGAACAAGGACGGCCTCACGCCTCTCCAGCTGGCGGCCAAGACCGGCAAGTCGGAGGTGAGCAGCGCAGCGGGAGGCGGGGAGGCCAGGACGCCTTCCTGGGCCCTGGGCAGCGCCAGGAGCTGGTCGGCTGGAGACCAGAGCCTCCCAGGCCCACAACTGTCAGGGACTTCAGGGGCCTTCATATTAGAAAGGAAACTGAGGCCTGAGGTCCCCTAGAGAGTAAGGTCACAGGCCACAGAGTAAGGGAATGTGCCTGCTTTCTCTGTGGGCTCCGTCCTTTGCCTGGCCCAGGGAGCAGCTCAGGGATTTCTTTGCACTTTTAAAAACAGATGGTATTGGGAGCCAAGGAAGTTAAAATCCGGCTATCCCGTTGTTTTTGAGACAAGTCATCGGTGTGGGCTAATCACCCTCCTGTCACCACCCTCGTAGAGGGCCCAAAGGACACTGCCAGGGGCCCAGCTAGTATGTTACCGAAACCAAGTCTAGCCCTTCCAAGTGCAGCAGTCCTTTCTCCATGATGCCTTTTCAGAACCTGGCTGAACTCTGCCTAGAGACAGTTTGGGGTCCTGCCCCCCCTCCAGATACAAATAGTCCCCCATCCTCTCCTACCCGGGAGGGCTGGTCAGCAGGACAGGGAGAAGAGAGCCAGTCGACTGCCCAGAGCCATCAATACTCCCCCCAGGGGCTCATACTGGCAAGGTAGAGGGCTACACTCATCAGATACTCCACTTGAGACATGAAGGAGCCCAGAAAGGGGTCACATGCACTGCAGTAAGGATTTATTGACCACCTACTAAGTAACTGAGACAGAGTTGTCTCCAGAGGGAGAGGGGGCTGAAAACTGGGGGGCCAGGCAGGCTCTCCCTGCCCCCAGCTGTCAGCTACACTATGCTTTGAAGAGGCTTGGGATTGTGGGAGGATCATATCCAACCTTCCCTCCCCCTTCACCCCAGCCTGGCCTCAGAAGCGCCATGGTCTCCACCGTGCAGCCAGTCAGACTGTAGGCCATGCCTAGAGCATATGATGCCAGCAAACCCTCCTGGGTCAGCCTCAGGTCAGATGCCTCAGGGTTGGGGTCCAGCCAGAAGGGCCAGGCAGGGTAGAGGCCCCAAAGGGAGCCTTTACAGTTCTGAGAGAAGCCAGGGAGAAGCCAGGGATGCTGGGCAGCTCCCAGGGGCAGGATTCCAACAGAAACTGAATTATCCAGGAGCGGCGCCGGTCCCCCACCGGGGAGACACTAAGGCCTTGGAGGAAAAGCAGGGTCATTGTTCACCCTGAGAGGCCCCAGCCAGACTCCCCCAAAGCACTTCTCTGAGGGTCATTCTGCCTCTCCCCACCCCCCACCCCGTGTGTGTGTGTGTGTGTGTGTGTGTGTGTGTGTGTGTGTGTCTGGCTCCCTTCCCCAGGGAAGTCACCACCTCCCTGCAGAGATACCTGTCTTCTCTGGGCCTGCTCTCTCCAGACCTATAAGCAGCTTCATTCATTCACTCATGCCCTCAGCCCCATTCTCTAGACTGCCCCAAGGGCAGCCCAGGCTTGACAGGGCTCCTGAGCTCAGCAGGGGTAGGGGAGTGGGGTAGAAGTCAGAGTACCTGCCCTCAGGGTGTTTACAGTCACTCACAGAACAACATGGGGTGGGATAATGGTCTGTGGGGTTCAGACCCAAAGAGGAGTGAAGAAGATGGGAGCAGGAGTTTCTCATATCCAGAGCAAGTCCCAAGTGTGTGTGCATGAGTTGTGTGTGTGTGTACACACATGTGTGTGAGTATGAGTGTTGTGTGTCTGTGCCCTTGTGAGCCCCACCCCGCCACATGTGTGATGATGTGTGTGTTCAGGCTCATGTATGACATGTGAGCCCCCACCCAGGTTGGGATGTGGGTGTGTCTTTGGGGATTTCTGTCATTCATTTAGAAGTTAACTTGGTGGTGCTGAGGGTGTCCAATTCAGGAGAGCCCTGGGTCTACCCTGTGTTCTGGTTAGATTCTGGGAAAGGGGCCATCAGTCTCCTGGGGGCACCACAGAGCACAGAGCAATGGGTATGGAGGCAGCAAGATCTGAATTCAAATCTTTCCTCAGACACTTCTGGGCTGTGTGACCCTGGGCAGGTCACTTAACCTCTGCTTGCTTCAGTCTCCTCAATAATAGCACTTGTATGGTGCTTTAAGATTTGCAAAATGTTCACATTAACTCATCTAATTCTCACAATAACCCTGTGCTATTTCACATTCAAGGAAACTGAGGCAGACAGGCTCACACAGTCAGTGTCCTGTCCGAGGCAGGATTTGAACTCACATGGACTCATGGGTGACTGGGAGTTTTGATTCCTTCCTTGCCTCAAGGAAGGTGTGAGCTTCTGGGCTGGGAGGGAGGGAGAGAGGGGAAAGAAGCTCAGGAGAGAATTGGGTTTGAATTATCCCTCTGACACTCCCTGAGTGTCCATGAGTGAGTCTCTTCAAGCCTTTGCCTGTTTCCCCACCTTTACAATGGAGAGGTTGGCCTCCATGGCCAGCTCTGGACCTGGGATCCAGGAGTCTCTGAAAAGACAGACGGCCAGGAGGTGATGCTGGGGCTGTGGGAGGACACACCACATGACCCATTCAAGTTGTGAATGGGAGGTGAGACGCAGACACTGGGTAGGGCCCTGGGTCCTTTGGGGAGGGACTAATTGTGTAAAGCGTGACCTCCCAGAGCACCAGAACACGACGTGTCCACATCAGATAGCAATGCCAAAACATTTGTCCAAGGTACAGCTCTTCCTTATTCACAAGCCCTTTCTTAATGGACAGTTATACTGCTGCTGGGATTTTCTCCCCTCTAGTCTGGGCTTCCTGGGAATCAGTGATGCAGACAGAGAAGGGAGGCCCTCTCTCAATGCCCTGTTGGGAAAAAAGAAGGTTTGAGATCAGAAGTGAGTGAGCATTCCAAAGAAGGCTTCTCTCTCTCCCCCAGCCCAGGGCTGGACTGGCAGGGGCTGGAGGGGTGTGGCTCAAGTGGAAATGAAACAGTGTTCCCCTCTCAAATTTCAAGGGACTATTCTGCTCATTCTCCCTCCCACACTGGGGATGGTGGAACTGGCACTAAAGGTGCCAGCGTGGAGAAAGCTGGCATTGCCTCAAAGAGAATTCTGTGGGATAGCCACAGTCTGGCCCTTCCCCAGTGACCCTTCTTCTGTCCTCAGATTCTCAAATACATCCTCAGCAGAGAGATCAAGGAGAACCCTCATAGAAGCCTGTCTAGGAAGTTCACAGACTGGGCTTACGGTCCTGTCTCGTCCTCCCTGTATGACCTCACCGACGTGGATACCACCACAGACAACTCAGTGCTGGAGATCATCGTTTATAACACCAACATCGATGTGAGTGGCCTGCTCCTGGCCAGGGCTGTGGTCAGCAAGGCTGGCACTACCCATGGGAGGGAGCCAGGGAGGACCTCCAATCCTTTGGGGTCAGGGATGTCCGCTGCTCTCTGTCACCATCTGCTGGAGTGTAGTGACTAGGAAGCCTGTCCCTGGAAAGGAAGGGCTAGAGAGTTTTCAGCATGTGGTTGAAGGCTATGAGCTACTACACCTAGCCAGGCAGCCAGGCAGGCAAAAAGGTCAGCAGAATGCCCCAGGCTAAGGAGTTGGGGTTGTGGATACATTTCTCCTGCTGCCTGATTTCAAGTACTTGGTCCCAGTCACAGGTGAGAAAATTCTGATTTGGGATTAGAAATTTCTGTTAAAGTCCCTAAATGTCATTCTGTATCCCCAAAGCCTGCCAGGGAGCCCCACAGAGTTAAAAGTAAACCGTAGGAGCTGAGTGGGGGAGCTGCCCACGTGCTATCATTGTATCTGTCCTGTCACATCCCTTATTCTGGGGCCTGTTTTGACTGAATCTCCCATCTCTCTCATCTCCTGGCCATAGAACCGCCATGAAATGCTGACCCTTGAGCCTCTGCACACTCTGCTGAGAATGAAGTGGAAGAAATTTGCTAAATACATGTTCTTCACGTCCTTCTGTTTCTATTTCTTTTACAACATCACCTTGACCCTGGTTTCTTACTATCGGCCTCGAGAGGAGGAGGTATGTGAGACCTCCACCAGCCTGCAGTCATCCCTGAACAATAGCGTAAGCCAATGGAGCCCCTTCTCATCTTAATTGCTAATCTCAAGTTCCTTCACTTCTACCCGATGTCACGCACAGGTCTGATCAGGGGTCACCTCTGTGTCCCTAAGGGGAAGCCATGAGCCCAGTCCAGCCCAGCCTAGTCACTGGGTGTTGTACTGAGAGGGGGGAGAGTTCCAGGTTATTTTGGAAGCTGGCTGAGATCTTGGACAGTGAAAGCACCAAAGGGGTTGGGTGACAGAACTAATTCACAAGTAAAATGGCAGCCATGTCCTTGACAGCTTCTTCTTCTCTCTCCTCTTGTGCAGTCAGAGATCATAGGACCTTGACACCTAGGACTTCAGGGTCTAATTAGAAAAACAAAATTCCTACATGTCACACAATGGGACAGCTGGTCTCAGTGAGAGGGGTATCTAAGGTTGCTCTGTTGTTGTCGTCTTCATTCTCGAGTGAATTGGATGTAAGTGTGGCTGTGAAGAGTCCCCAGCCTCGCTTTCTCCTCCAGAGCCATCTGGATCCAGTGGCCGCATACAGGTCACGATGACTGGAGATGGCCCTGGATGCAGTGCAAGACCCGGCCTTTTTAAGTTAAGGTCTTTCCCAGGTCTCAATTTGACTGAGGCAACACCCATTCAGTGATTAAGGCTAGGTAAGAAATGAGGCAGACAATGGCCTCTTTACTTCGTCAAAAAGAGAAAAAAAAAAATAAAGAAAAGTCAGTCTGGGAAGATCCTCAGAGCCTGGCCAAAACAGAAACAAAGGCAGTTTATATTCACTCTGAGCCAATCAAGGTGAGAGGCTGGTATGGCTGGATCTAAAAGCGCTCTTGGGAATAAAGGGTAAGGAAAAGCAGGGAGGGAGGGAGGGACAGGCAGGCCGCCAAGGTCTTTAAAAGACAGAAGATTTTATATTTGCCATAAAGGCGGGGAAGGAGAAGACTCACGAAGAAGATCCTTTGTGGGCCATTATAAATTGACATCCTAACAAGAACAAAATAAGCGATCTGTAAAGGCCAGAGCCAAAGGTCCCTGCTGGGGCAGCCTGGATGAGTCACGTCCCCTCGTCTGTAACATGGGAGTCACTGGCCTGGATCTAGCTCTGCGAAATCTGCAAAGCACTTTGAAAGTGGGATCTCATTGAGCCTCTCAGCAGCCCTGGGAAGTCAGGGCTATTATCATGCCCACTTTACAGATGAGGAAATGGGCAGACTGAGGTTCAGTGACTTGCCCAGGGTCACACAGCTAGGAAGTATCTGAGACGGTATCTGAACACAGGGCTGCCCAACCACGTGTTTGTTCAGAGCTGTTGGTGTCCACCTTGCCTTATGGAGCTGTTGGAAGGCTCTACAGAGATGCTGAGATAATGGATGCAAACACAGTGGGGAAGTCCAAAGTGGGCCATTCACGTAATGGTGTTGATGGATAGAGGGATCCAGTGGAAGCTGGGAAGGTGAGGGGACAATATCAGCTCCATTTTCTTCATGGGGAGAGTGTCTGTGGTCTTGGAATAGAGCCGGATGGGCCAAAGTCGTTTCTCCTCTGGGTCTGGGGGCTTCTCTAAAGTCTAGTCCAACCCCTAAGACTGCAAACAGAGAGGATTCCACCATGAGCCGATGCCAGGTAGGTTCAGTAGGAACAGGGAGAGTTGTCCCACAGGAACCTGGCTCCCCAGAGAGTGGGAGGCAAACCTGATAGCCAGTCCTGACTTGGGGGTGAAGGGATTTGTTCAGCCACAGGTGGAGGCCACTGAGACCCCTCCCAGTTCAGCTTGTCTGAGGCTCTGAGACTAGTCCTAAACACTTCTGGAGGGCCCCATCACAAAGGCTGGCTCCCTGTGGGTAGGCCTATGGCATGACAGAAAGTCCCCAAAGGACCCTGACACTCTCCTTTTGTTTCCGCTTCCAGGCACTGCCACATCCACTGGCCCTGACGCACAAGATGGGATGGCTGCAGCTGATTGGGAGGATGTTTGTGCTGATCTGGGCCACATGCATCTCTGTGAAAGAGGTTAGTGGCCTGCACCCCGCCTGCCTGCCCAGCACATGAGCTCTGAACTGTTCTGGAGAGAGGGCCAGACTCTGTCTTTTCCTCCTCCTCCTGACATGGCCACCACGGGTGATGCTAACAAAAGCTGGCATTTCCATGGCACCAGAAGGGCTGCCTGGGACTTGATAAATCCCCATTTCACTAAGCTTCCAGGCATCTGAGGCACTGGTCACTCAGCGCTCTGAGCCTCAGTCTTCCTGTCTGTAGCATGGGAGTGGTATGGTAACCAGTGCCTCCAGGAGGGGGGAGCTATGAAGAGCTGGGAGGTCAGGAGGTCAGCTGTTCAGCCTCCACCTTTGTGAGAGAACTTGGACAAGTGTCCTTATCTCTTTGGGCCCCATGTTTCCCCTTTGTGGCAAGAAGAGCAAATTAACGACAAGAACGTTTCTAAGTTTTCTAATGTTTGCATAAACCTTTGTCCCATGCTCACTGCAACCCTGGCAGACGTGTACCAGAGGCAACATCTCTAGTTTGCAGATGAGGAAACTGAGGCAGGCTCTCTCTCCACTCTCTCTCTCTGTTGGTCTCTCTTGCTCTCCTGTCTGTCTGTCTGTCTGTCTGTCCCCTCTCCTCCCCTCCTCTCCTCTCCCTGCTAAACCATTCCCGGAACTTGACCCATCTTTTCCTTCCTCTGAGCATGAACATAAGCTGCCACCCATTGCTGGAGTGCATTCTCTCAGCTCAGGTGCCGTCACCTCCATGAAGCCCTCCCTGACTCCACTCCCTACCCCACTCCCCCAGTTCCTAGAGTTGTTTGATTTCTCCTTTGTCTGGCCTATATCGTGCATATCTGTGTCATTGTCTCCCTTGATTTTGCGAGGTCCTTGAGGGCAGGACTTCTCTCTGTACTCCCTGTTAGGGTTAGGGTTGTATGCCCGGGGCCAACACAGGGGAGACATGCAGGGCTGGGCTGGGGCAGGGATGCCCCTCCTCAGCTGGAGGCTTCTTCTCCTCTCCTAGGGCATCGCCATCTTCCTGCTGAGGCCCTCAGACCTGCAGTCCATCCTGTCTGATGCCTGGTTCCACTTTGCATTGTGAGTGTGCTCCAGGGTAGCTGTGCTTGAGGAGGAGGGGTGTGTGGAAAATGATTCTTTGCTAGGGACAGAGGGGCTGAGTCCCTGGAATAAGGTGGTAGCTGAGAGAGACAAGCACAGGTGATGGAGGAAGAGCATCGCCCAGTTTTGTGATGCTGGCACCAGTGGCAGGAGTTCAGCTAATGTTCCAAGGCCAGCTGGATCTGGAAGGGGAGCTAAGGACCACCAGCAGGGAAATCCTTTTAAGGCTGGAAAGAGGAGGTCCAAGAAGAGTCAGCAGGCGGTGGGCTGGTGGGGCTGAGGCTGGGGTAATGATAACAGATAGCAGGACCTTCTTTTGCTTATGATCCACAGCCTGGAAGGGAAGGGACAAAAGTAGCTCTCAGGTAGTTGAAGCCCAGGATACAGGACGATTTGAGATTACCCAGCTGCCCTGGCTGGGGGCCAGGCTGGGAGCAGGTGTGAGTGTACCTTTATATCTCACCCACCCCCCAATCCATGCCAGAGCCTTACCCGGAGCAGACACTCAGTAGATATTGCCTGGATTGGACTGGATGCTATTTCTGAGCCCCCATCAGTGACCTGTGAAAGCCTCTAAAGGAGAGGTGAAGGAAGGATAGCCAAAGGCTTCAAAAGGGGCATATATTCTGATGCTCAACTGAAGGAAAAGAGGAGAGTTTGCAAAGGACAGACCAGTGACCCTGACTTTGATTTCTGGCACAACTCTAGACCATATTGTTAAAGGGATGGGTGGTAATCATTTAGACAAGGAAGAACCTTTATTAAGAACAGGTCAGGCCAAATATCATTTGGGGATTTATTTCTTGGCAGAGTAAATGAGTCAAAGGGATTTCACAGAGAGGGGCTCTTGAGAGGTTCTTGCCCCACTTCACAGGGTCTCTCAGGCTGTTCTTGGGAACAATGGCAGGCCCATTCTCTCAGCCATTAGTGCTCAGAGATCACCAGGGGAGCACCCAGGGATCCAAACTTGACCTTGTGCCGTTCACCATCATTATCAATGACTTGGCTGAAGACATCCATGGCAAATTTTTCAAATTTGCAGGTGACAGGAAGACAGACAGGCAGACCACTAGCTAGCACAGGCAGGGCAGAACAGATTCAGAACCCCCAAAGCTGGCAGTGGGCAAGAGATTCAGACCATGTTTGAGAAGATGAGGCTTTATGAGTACAGAGTCTCATATTGGGACCCAAAAAGTCTCCTTTGAAGGTGGAGAAAGGAGGGGGCCCTGCGGGGATCACCAGTGTAATGAGGAAGCTAAGGTGGGGGAGGGACTAAGAGAGAGCACCTTCCAACCAGTCTCTGGTCAGGCCTCAGCAGATGCCTCAGATATGGGTTCTGTTCTGAGCCTCACAGTTTAGGAGAAACGATTTCAAGGAAGTGATTTGGACAGTGAGGGGCTGGTTTAGTGTTGAGTAGAGAAGACCGGATGGGGGTTGGGGGGACTAGGAGCTGGCTGCAAGCCTGGCTCTGCTTGGGTGCTGGGGGCAGAACTGGTGGCAGGGGGTGGGACTGAGGCAGGGAGATTTCTGGACAATTGGTGGGAGGAGCGGAAGGGGAGAGGGGCTGCCTCCTCCAAGGCTTCCAAGTAGAGACTGCTCGCCACTTGTCGGGATTTTTGGTTAGTTCTGAGTCAGACTAGGGGGCTGCTGAGATCTTGGCCAGTCTGGATTGTGAGTTACCCCCAGCCTCCCAGCTGACATATGCTGGAAGTAGGGTTCAATTCGATAAGCATTCATTAAATGCCTGGATAAATAGAGAGTATCCTGTTGAAGGGGAGAGGGGAGTGAGTGCTGGGTGCTGGGCCTACATTCTCTCAGAGAAAGCACCAAGCCCAGCTAAGTCGGTACCAAATAGATATGTAGTAAATGCAGTCCTCTGGGGGCACGCTAACCCCCCAGTGGGGAGGGTCATCAGGGAGGGTGTTTTGGAGGAGGCAGCTCTGAAGTGGGGGCTGAATCTTCCAGATCATAGGGTGAGGGCTCTCTGACCTCAAGACGCCACTCTCATCCCGTCAATGGCTCCAACAAAGCCAGGGATGGGGCACCCCCCTCTCAAAGGCCCTGGTGACTTCCTCAGGGCAGAAGCCTGACTGGGCAGCAATGAATAGCCCTTTCTTTGCTAACAGTGGTTCCTTCAGTCTCCCTGCCTGCCCTGAAGGAGCTGGGGAAAGGAGGCACAAGGGTAGGGGGTGGGGAGTTCTGAAGTCCAAGACTGAGGGGGGGGAGCTCCCAAACCCTCCTGCTGCTGTGGGGGCTGGGTGCCCAGAATGGGCCCTGGGACCTAGGGGGCTTGGTGCCACTCATCCTTGGTGAGCCCAGGGCCAGCCACCCTTGGGTGCCATGCCCATTCAAATCAATCCAACAAGCATTTACTAAACACCTATTTTGTGGTAGGCACTAGAGAAACAGAGACACAGAGGGCAAAGTCCCTTCCCTGGAAGAGGTTGGGGGGGGGACAAGGAGGAGGGAGAGGATAGCAGACCAACTTGTCCACACAGAATAAAGCGCAGAACACAGTGCCATGAATCCAAAGGAGGAGGTAGTGGAGCAGAGATGGGGGGATGTATGCCAGACCTGGGGAACCTCCTCGGTAAAGGCATGGAGGTGGGAGAAGGGAGGTCACGGTGCTGGGTCCCGGGGCTGGGGAGATGCCACCTGGGGGGCTCTCTACTGGGCGGTCCCTGGTGGGACTGGGATTCCTCATTCCCGACTGTGTCTCCCGCAGCTTCATCCAGGCTGTGCTTGTGATACTCTCTGTCTTCTTGTACCTGTTTGCCTACAAAGCGTACCTGGCTTGCCTGGTGTTGGCCATGGCTCTGGGCTGGGCCAATATGCTGTACTACACGCGAGGTTTCCAGTCTATGGGCATGTACAGCGTCATGATACAGAAGGTGAGCTGCTGCCAAGCTCAGCACCCACGTGGGCGCTGCTCCAAAGCCCGGCATAGAGTGAGGTCTGGGCCTCTGCCAACCGTGCGTAGCATGGAGAAAATGCCTCCTTCTACGTTTATTGTGAAGGCTCGGAGCCAGCTTGCTCGAGCACGCCAGGGAAGCTTCAGGGCAGTCAGGATTAGACTTCTGCTGAGTCTCAGTCCTCAAGCGCTCGGCCCGAGGGTGCAGAATTATGGGGTTCTGGGCACTCTGTGGCCCTACTCCAGGGGTGGGGTGGCGAAGCTAGGTCACTGTCCTCAGGGGCCGCGCAATCTTGCTGGAGAGGCCAAGAAGGAGAGAGAGGGACAGGGAGGCTTCGGGCGGGCAGGAGGCCTGAGGGAGGAGAGGGCCCGCGGAGCGCCCTGCTCCAGGACGTTCCACGTTGTCCCTTGTGACCCCTTTTCTTCCTTCTAGGTCATTTTGCATGACGTTCTGAAGTTTCTGTTTGTGTACATCGTCTTCTTACTTGGCTTCGGTGTGGGTAAGTGTGCGGGGTTTTCTTTCCTTGAAGAGCCAGCAACGTCTCAGAGAGACCAGCTGGCCGAAGCCTGAGGCCTCCCAGCTTTTGCTGGGGCCCACAGATTCTCCATCAAGGGGCCCGCTGGCTCAGGGACAGCTCCTCCAGGCCGGCTTGGCCCAGCACTGGCCGTGCACCAGTAGGCCCTTAAAGGCGATCATTGAATTGATTTGTGTGGCCAGCTTGGAGCTTCCCCGCAGACCCATTTTCAGCCGTAATAATGGTCAGTCAGCGAGCGGTTGACTAAGTATCTTCCTCAGTCTCCTTTGGTTGTTAGCAGAGTCTAACAGCTCGTGATAGGTGCGCATTGGGCTTGAGTTGGTACCAGGTGTTGGATTTGAGTCAGTGCCGGGGAACCTGAGATGCCACAGCGCGCCACCTGCAGGTGGTTCTTGGAGTGACTGAGCCATGGTGGGCGCGCTTCTCCTCTGCAGGCTCCACCCCATCACGTCCCCAGGGCCTGGATGCTCTCTGGCAAGTGGACGGGAGACGTCCCATCATTACGAAGCCTTCCGAGTTTTCCTGGCCAACGGGGGGCAGAGAGGGAAATACGCTCCGCTTCTCACAGAGGGAGCCACGCGGTTTACCGCCTGTCCCATTGCCCGGCACACCCCCATGGGGCGCAGCTCTGATCTCTCTCCGATCCGCTTCTCAGCGCCCCAGAGATTCGAAGCGCTCTTCTGTCAGCCCAAAGGCTCAACGTACTCCCTCAGTCCCTTGTTTCAGGGGTTTTTAACCTATTCGGGGGCATGTGTGATAGTCTGGTAAAGCCAGAATAGGAGATTAAATGATTTAAAATCAAGTGCATTTAGGGTTACCAAGGAAGCCAATTATGATACAGTGATCAGAACTTCAAAAAACAGTCCTTTGGCCTCTGGTTAAGACTTTGGTGCACTTCTTCAGCCAAAGCATCCAGCAGAGACCATTTCCCCAGCGGGCATTTAGGGTCAGTGCACTGAGGTATTCCATGGAGAGAAGGTGGTGCTTGCCCTCGGGGAGGGCTGCTTCCTACCTGCTGGAGAAATCCCAGGTAAACATCAGTATTAGAGACAGTTAAAGCAGAGTACAGTGACAGCGTCCAGGCCACAATGCAGTGTCAGGAGAGCGCAAAGTGGCCCGAGGTAGACGGGAATGTTTCTTTTCTTTTCTTTTCTTTTCTTTTTTGCCTCTTTTTTTTGGAGGACAAATGGGGTTAAGTGACTTGCCCAAGGTCACATAGCTAGGTTTTGTGTGTGTGTGTGTGTGTGTGTGTGTTAAGTGTACGGAGTATTTCTTGGCAGAGATAGGCTACGAAGCAGACCTTTATGAAATGGGCAGGATTTAGGGTCCGGAGGCAATGGATAGAGTGCCAGAGTCAGGAGGACCTGAGTTCAAATTTGACCTGAGACACTTACTAGCTGTGTGACCCTGAGCAAGTCACTTAACCCTGGTTGCCTCCGTTTCCTCATCTGTAAAATGAGCTGGAGAAGAAAATGCAAACCTCTGCAGTATCTTTGCCAAGAAAATCCCAAATGGGGTCACAGAGAGTCAGACATGATTGAACAGCAACAGGATTTGCTGCAGCAATGATTTGCTCTGATGACTTTCATGACTGACTTCTCAGTGTTTTTCAGTAAAACCTACTTGCTCTGAGGGACTTTCCCAGAGTGCTAGTTGTGTGGGGAGCAGGGAAGGACTCTGAAAGCTTCGAACATTTCTTCATGGCTGACAATCCTAACTCTTGATCTTGGATCTAGCCTTAAAATGATTTAATGAAAGAAATGTCCTCCATGCCTGTGTTTAGCAGCCATAGGCGCTGGATTTTGTTGGGGCTCTTCTGCATTGGCCATGTGATCATGTTTTTTGTTCCTGTAATAACTGAACTCAGACAGGGATTGGATTTGAAGGGGCAGAGAGGGATAGGGGATGTTCCCACCACAGGGGATAGGCTTGTTTTGTGGGGAGGGAAGGTAACTCTCTTGTCCTCCTTCCCGCCCAGCCCTTGCCTCCCTCATTGAGAAGTGCCCCCACAGTAACGCTGAGTGCAGCTCCTACGGAAGCTTCAGCGATGCGGTTCTGGAGCTCTTCAAGCTCACCATTGGCCTGGGAGACCTCAACATCCAGCAGAACTCCAAGTACCCCATCCTGTTCCTCTTCCTCCTGATCACCTACGTCATCCTGACCTTCGTCCTCCTCCTGAACATGCTCATCGCCCTGATGGGGGAGACTGTGGAGAACATTTCCAAGGAGAGTGAGCGGATCTGGCGTCTCCAGGTGGGTGGCCCTTGGGTCCCTTGGACAGGTGGGAAAACTGAGGCCCAGATGCCTGAGGTCATACAACAAGGTCATAAGAAAGCTGGGACCAGAAACCAGGCTCCTTCCATTGTGCTCTAGTGGCCCTTTCAGAGAGATAATGTCTAAGAAAACTGGAGCACCAGGAGAGCTTGGTTCCATGGTATCCCCTCCAAAGTGCATGAAGAAGGGGGTAGTTCCTCGTCACCACTGTTTCTTCATTCAAACCAAAGGGCTCTTTCTAGTGCCTACTACATAAGAGACACTAAGCCAGGTCTGGGAATAGAGAAAAGCCTAACAAGGCCTCCCTCAAGGAGCTGACATTCCGGGGTGGGAGTGGGGCAATACCATGGAAGCAATTCAGTGAATACAAGATACCTAGAGGAGGAAGAGAACAGTTAGCAATGAGGCTTCCTGATGAAGACAGCTAAGCTTTAATCAAGTATTGTGAGAAGTGGTGGTGAGGAGGGAGGGCATCCCAGGAAGGGAGACTGGCCAGTGCAAAGGCATGAAGACAGGAGATGGAGGGTCATGTACAAGGAATAGGAAGGATATTAGAAGAGGGGTAAGAGGGCCCCATGTAAAGCCATGCAGGGGGGTGAGGGCCATCTTTGCAGGGCTCCCAGCACTCACTGGTGTTTTCTCCCAGAAGTGATAGGGAGCCCACAAGGATGTATGTCTTTGGAAGGGGAGTAGCATGGTCAGACTTAGGTCTTAGGAAGACTTTTGTTGAATGTGAAACATCTGGTAGCAGGGGACTGGAGCTCAGCAGAGTGACCCGCCTGAGTGGCGAGCTGCTGGGATTGCTGGGAAGTATAGAGGGGGGAAGGAGCAAGGCCCAGGTCCTAGGAAAGGGCCAAAAAGGAGAGATTCCCCATAGAGGAGGAGGAGAAGGACCAGGAAAGAGCAGAGTCACTGATGGATGCAGAGAAGGGGGAGCATCCAGAGAAGGTGGTGCTGGTGATGCCAGAAGTTGCAGAGAGGTCCAGAAGGCTGAGGCCTGAGGATGGGCCACCTGACTCAGTCGCTGGCTCTGGAGAGGGCTCTTCCCTGGTGGGTCCGTATGGGGCTGAGGTGAAAGAGATGAGAGGACTGGGAGTCAATGGTGCTTTTCAGGAGTTTGGCAGAAGGAAGGGGGAGCCAGAACTAGGGGACAGCACCAAGTGAAGGCCTGTTAAGATGGAGAGACCTGAGCCTATGGCTGGTGCTTGAGCCACCAGGAGGGCTCAGCAAGGGAGGCCAGCCTGGATCAGGAGCTCGTTACCCTCAAGCCTGGATCAGGGATAAGTAACAGCACTGCTCTGTTACAGTGCTCCCCACTTTCTGGATGGGCATGGCCCCCATTGCCTCCAGCCTCGTCATTGTGGGAACGGAGAGTCTCCCTCCTAGGGAAAGCCAGCATAGAGCTGGGTTCCCCATCCCCTGGACTCTCCCCCACCCCACTCCCGGCTCCTGAGGCCACACTACCTCAGGCCGCTCAGGATCCTGAGAATATCTTCAGCCTCTTCTCCTCATCCCCTCCGGTCTCCGAAGACTGACTGCATGGGCTGGGCACTATGTCTTCCCTCAAGGGCCTCCTGGGCCAGTTCCAAGGTTTCAGCCTGTGCCTGTTTCTCCTCCCCAGAGAGCCAGGACCATTCTGGAATTTGAGAAGTTGCTGCCTGAGTGGCTAAGGAGTAAGTTCCGCATGGGAGAGCTGTGCAAAGTGGCCAAGGAAGACTTCAGGCTGTGTCTAAGGTGAGGGTGTGGGCCACCCCGAGGGCTGCCGGCAGCTCTGCCTGGCGTCAGACCTGAGCTGCTGCCTTGCTCTGGCCTGTTTCTGTGCCTCATCATTTAGGCTTTCTCAATATTCAGAGTCCCCTCAGTGCTTAGCACAGCATCTAGTAGGTGCTTAATAAATGCTTACTGACTTACTAGGTCAGCATTTATTAATCACCTACTGTGTGCTGTGAAAAGTGGGAGGAAGAGGAAGACCAAAGCCAATCATCCCTGCCCTCAAGGTGCTTACTTTCTTTTTTTTTTGGCTTTTTGGAGGGGAGAAGGCAGGGCAATTGGGCTTAAGTGACTTGCCCAAGGTCACACGGCTAGTAAGTGTTAAGTGTCTGAGGTCAGATTTGAACTCAGGTCCTCCTGACTCCAGGGGCTAGTAAGTGTTAAGTGTCTGAAGCCAGATTTGAACTCAGGTCCTCCTGACTCCAGGGCCGGTGCTCTATTCACTGCACCACCCAGCCGCACCCAAGGTGCTTACTCTCTAATGGAGGCAGCAGGAGCATGTGCTAAATAGGCTGGATTGTAGGAATAGACACAAGGTATGGGGGAGGGAGGCCATGAGGAGCGGCTGCACAGGATCAGGAAGCAGTCCATACAGACGGTAGCCCCTGACCTGAGTCTGGAGGGGATTTCACCAGGCAGAGGAGAGGAGGGAGCTTGTCACAGGTATGGGCTGTGGCCAGAGCTGAGGCCCAGAGCTGGAGGGTCAGGTGTGGGGATTGGGCCAGTGTGGGGGGCGGGGGAGTGATGGGCAAGGAGAGTCAAGGACTTTCAATGCCAGACAGAGGAGTTTATGGGTGCCCTGCTTGGGACATCTACTTGGGCAGCTTGCTTGGTGACTGGAGCATGTGAAAGGTTTCTCCTGTCTCCACGTACTTGGCCTTTTGCCTCCTTCCCTGGAGGAGCCTCAGAGATCTAGGTGCATCTGTGGCTTCCAGATCCTGTGGTAGGGGAGCCTGGGGGGTGGTAGCAGCTCTTGGGGACTAAGAAGTGGGTGGAAAGCTTCTCGACTGGCAGCCCACTTTCCTTCCCTCCCTCTGCTGGCTCCAGACCCTTCATAATCGGGAGGGGAAAAGAATCCCTTCCCAGGGTCTGTGCACCAGCCTCAGGGCTGCCCTGTGGGGTCCTCCTTCCCTACTGTGGCTCTGAATAGACTTCAGAGTGGGGCCTCATAGCAGCCAGAAGTCACCTGTGAGGATTTTCTCCCTCAGCTGGCCTCAGGTCTACCTTCTATCTGTGGAGAAGTGAATTGTGGTGGATTCGAGGGCCTGTGTGAGCTTGGAGAACTTGGCCACTACATGAAGGGCCAACGTCCCCCAGGGGTGGTGAATGTCCTCACTGGGCCTTCCCTCTGGTCTGAAGCTGTGCCCCAGAGGCTCGGCCACAGTGGCCTGGCTGGGGTAGTGCCCTCATCATCTCTTGTTCTGCCCTCAACTCTCTTCTCAGGGCTCTAGAGATCCATTGTCCAGCCCTGCACAATCTAGCCATTGTAGGGGACTTGGGGAGGTCACTGCCATATCCCATTCCCCAGCGATGGCTATGGCGCTGCCTGGCACAGACCTCAGCTGTGTGCCTGCCATCTCTCCTTCTAGAACCTGGTATGCATTCAGCATATTCAAGGCGGAGGAGTGCAGTTAACCCTTTCTGATGGGGCAGGTTGCCTTCCCATCTAGTGGTCCAAGGCAGCAGCTCTGCCAAGTTTCCTGGGGAAAATTGTCATGGGAAAGAGCTTGTCTGGACCTGTCTACCACCGAGGCTCCAGAACCAGATGCTAAGAAGTGGTGGGGGGGAGGGTTATCAATGAGTGCCAGCACCAAGCTGTAGTGTGCCTGCTCTGTGACTACTGCCCTGCCAGCTGGATGTCACTCTGGGAGAAATGTAGAGGCCCATGAGATGATGCCCAAGAAGACATGGGGGAAGGCAAGGCTTGGCTTGTCCAGCATTGTCTTTTTGGAGAGGTTCAAGAAAGGCACCATATTGGGAGAGCTGCAGGTCTGGGCAGGTGGGGAAGGAACTTATCCAGTGATCACTTTATTCCCTCCAGAGACCCTGCCCCAGGGACAAATGGACCTGGGCTACCAGTGAGCCAGTTGGGGAAATCCCAAGCCATGGAGGAGGCAGAATTTCTGGGTCACATAATGGGCCACCAGGGAGCTGCTGGGGTCCCCCACCATCCAACAGCCCAATCTAACACGACTTACTTAGAGTGAATACAGCAAGTGCATGCTTACTGTTTGAAGGCCGTGGGGACTCGTAAGGTAGAGGCCATGCTCCTGTGAGCAGAAGCCAAGCCGTGCTTCCTGGGCCTTGAGATAGTCCTGGCTTCTGCCTCAGCCCTCCCACTCTGCTAGTACCTGATACAGATGGGCTGGCGTGTCCTCAAGACACAGAGGCCAGAGGCACAGGCAACGTGCCTAGGGCCTTCTTGTCCTGCCCAGGCCCTCATAAACAGTGCATCTCAGTGGCCAACTTGTCCAGTGTCTACCTGCCTTTCTCCCAAGCCTTGCCCATCTCAGAGGCCATAGTCAGTCTCCCCCAAGTCAGTCTCCCTAGAAAAGACCATCCCCTGTGGAAGGAGGATATGCTTGAAGTGAAAGCTGGGTTTGAGGTAGGAGGGACCACGGGACGCCATCTTCAGAGTGGGACCTCATAGCTGCTGCCCGTGAGAGCCTGATCAGGAGCACAGGGAATCTTTCTCAGCCTGAATTCAAGAGAAAAGAGCCAATCCAGCAGAAGGGGGCAGAGCCAGGACACAAGGGCCAGGGTGCCCAGGAGAGGCTGCAGCCAGGCTGAGGGAAGGGCCTCAGGTGGATGGGAAGGGTCAGGGGCCTCGCCCACTTTCACTGGGTTAGCTGTTGTGCTTAACAAGCCAAAGTCCCTAGGGAAAGTTTGGGAATCTCTAGAGGGAGGGTTTGGGACCTTCACAAAATGTCGGAAGCTGGGAGAGATCCTAGTTGCTCAGCCTCAGGTAGCTCTTGGGTCTGGGAACCAGGACCAGGTGAGACCCAGTCAGCTGAGTCTGCCCAGCCTCTGCTATCCTGGGGCCCTGAGGAGCCCATGGGCCAACATGCAGCAAGCATCGGCAGTGGCAGCTGCCTCCTCCTGACCCTGCTGGGGGTTCTCTTGGCACAGACACTGGAGTGATGGCCTTTTCCTTCTCCAGCTCATTTTACAGATGAGGAAACCAAGCCAGACAGGGTCACCCAGCTAGCGAGCAAATAGGCTGGATTTGAACTCAGGAAGACAGACGATGCTTCCTGATGCCAGGCCTGGTGCCATGTGCAATGTGGGCCCCTGTGCCATGCAGACAATTGGAGGCCTTGGCTATGCTACGTTTAACCTTTAGGGTTAGGGTTGGGAAGGGCCGTGACCTGCTTGCTGGGCTCCAGGGGCAGGGGCACAAGTCTCTGAGCCAAGGCTGGATGTCCCTGGGTCCAGCACACCATAAAGGAGACTTTCATTTGGTAGAAGTTGGACTAGCTGGCCAGTGGGGTCCTTTTGACCTTGGAGCTCCCCAGGAATGATGATGGCTAACATGTCTACAGCACCTACTATGTGCCAGGAATAGCAACAGCTGTCTCTACAGCACCTACTGTGTGCCAGGCATGGCGCAAGGTGTGTCTACAGCACCTACTATATGCCAGCCATGGTGCCAGGCAGGTCTACAGTTCCTACTGTGTGCTAGGCATGGTGTGAGGCATGTCTACAGCACCTACTATGTGCCAGGCACAGCACTAGGCACAGCACTTCACAAGGATTCTTTTAATCCTCACAACCACCCTGGGAGGTGAGTGTTATTGTGAGACTCAGCTGACAGATGAGGAAACTGAAGCAGGTGGAGGTTCGATGACTTGTCCAGGGTCACACAGACTGTGAGTGTTTTAGGCCGGATTTGAACTCTGGTCTTCCTGACTCCAGGTCTGGAGCTCTGTTTGCTGTGGTTCCATTTAGATGCCCTGATACAGTAGGTGCTTAATAAGTGCTTCCTGTTGGGTGGGAGCAGCAGAGGAGGAGGCAGCCTGATGGCCAGGTCCCTCTGGGGCTGCGCCTTCCTCCTTGTGCGACCCCTCCCCCTCCTCACCGGCCAGCCTGGCCCCTTATCTGGGCCTCCTGCAGAGTAGCACCAGGCCCCACAGGGCCAGGGGGGAGGGGAGGAGCTTGGGGGCCAACCAGCAGCCACGGACAGCCAGGAATGAGGCCGAGTTGTCTTTGTCGTTTATACAGAATAAATGAAGTGAAGTGGACTGAATGGAAAACACACGTCTCCTTTATTAACGAAGATCCGGGGCCCACACGTCGTCTAGGTACTGTCCCTGCGGAGCTGGCTTGGATGCGCTGGAGGAGGGGGTTGGGCGTCCTGGCTGGGGAGGGGCTAGGCAGACTCGGAGGCTGCTAGCAGATCTCAGGCCTGCCTCTTCTCCAAGCTAGAATTCTCAGAAGGTATGTGGGCCAATGGGGAGAGCTCTGGGCTGGGCACTCGGAAGCCTGATGTGCTGTAGACCTCCAAACCAACTGAGCTGAGCCTCCAAACACTCAGCTCTCCTTCTGTCTCATTTCAGAAATGAGTATCCATCATGGAGCACCTCTCCTTGTCCTACTCCGGTGCCTCAGGGGCACAGAGGAGCACCTGGGCTCTTGGAGCATGCACTGACAAGGAGCAGGTTCCACCATGATGGAGAAGCTTTGAACCCTTGCCCAGAGCCAGCCTAGATAAGTAATGGGGAGGCTGGCCAGCCCCGTGGGGAGGGATCCTTGGCTACAGAGCCTCAGCCACTCAGGGGCCCTTCCCTTCTTCAGTGATATGGCAGGATGGTGGTGGTGGTGGGAGGAAGCCATCAGATGGTGCTAAGAAGCGTGCCTTTGTTGGACTACTGTCTTCAATGTCATGGGAGACCCTGGTCCTGTGACCAAGGAATGGAAACTAGAGAACATATTCTCTATGCACAAAATCAGGAGAGAGGGGAGATGCCGCTCCATGAAGGGGAATGGCCTAGGACTTCTCCTAGGAGAAGAGGATGGGATAGTGGGTAGACCTGGCTCCATTGTGTGACCAACATGACCAAAAGTGTCCTGCTGCCAGATATCAGCTCATCTCATGGGGCAGTGCAAGTATTTGCCAGAAAGTCACCGAGAAGGGCTGCAGCTTACTCACCAGCCATGGTGGAGGACGAAGAATGTGGAGAGATTCTCCGAAGTACCCGATGGTCCCCCTCCCATGAAAGAAATCTCCACTTTGATAGGAAGTTACTTTGATGTGGAGCTGGACATAGGGAGAGGTGCCCGAGACTACAGCTCAGGCCTCACGCTTGAGGAAGAGGGCAAGCACCTGTAGACTGTCTATGCTTCTTACCCACACACCCTAAAACCTTTTTTCAAGAAGAGAGTAAGGGGGTTCCAGGCTAAGTGAGCCCGTGTCACATCACACCCCAAAAGAAATGGATTCTATTTTAATAGACAGTGGTCTTTATGGAGGTGGAAGTCATTCTGAATGATGGCCCAAGCCCCAACTTGTTAGAGCAAAGATCAAAATTAAAATTAGGAGGGAGAATTTGAAAAAGGAGGAGGTAGCAGGTAATTAGGGTGACTCTACCCCCACCCATTTCAAACTGGATTGGGGCCCCCAATGGAAATGGACAGCACCCTGGACAGCAACAGAAGCTTAATGAGGCAGGTCAGTGGAGATGCCTTCTGTCAGCAAACATGCGATCCCTGCCCAGCCATGCCTGAGCTGTGTGGAGAGACAGCAGCTGAACACCACCTATTTCTAACCTGTCCCTTCAGGAGTTATGGAAGAACATGAAGGGTGTTACCTCATGAGGGGCTGAGGAGCAGAGGAAGAAAAGCCAGCTTGGCAAGAGACCTCAAGGCAAGGCAACCCAAGGGCATTTAGGGATGAAGCTGGAAAGAGGACCCACAGATGGAAGATGGAAACCGCCCGCAGACTCTTGACCTTCCAGCACACTGGGACCACCATGGCTGGCCTCCAGTCTCACCATCCTCCACGTTCCTCACGAGGCAGGGAAAGACATGCCACTGAAGAAAACCAAGCTGGTGGCAAAGGTTTTGCTGACCAGGCGCAAGCACTGCCGAGGAGCATTGAGGTATCGGCTCTCAGAGTAGAGGACAGAGAAGAGAGCACCGAGGGCGTGAAAGCATCTCAGAGTTACCAGAAAAGCAACCATAGAAAGGCCATCGGGCCCATGCTCCCAGCCCCATCTGGGCAGTGTCCTTGTGAGGAGAATCCCCCGCGAGCAGCTGGCCTCCTGGGCAGACCCCATCTCCACAGCAACACAGCCGAGAGAGAGATTTAGAGAACCCGGGACCCAGAGGGCTTCTTTTTCCTTATTACTGAGCAAGCCTTTACTTTATAGATGCTCTTCCAGCAAAACGTGCCCTGTGCACACATCAAGATTTTATATATAATAAGGGGAGAGAGAGAGAGCTAGCGAGAGAGACAGACAGACAGACAGAGAAAGACAGAGACAGAGAGAGACAGACAGAGACAGAGACAGAGAAACAGAGACAGAGACACAGAGACAGAGAGACAGACACAGACAGAGAGAGGGACAGAGAGAGACAGAGACAGACACAGAGAGAGACAGAGAGAAGGAGACAGAGACAGAAAGAGACAGAGACAGAAAGAAAGAGACAGAGACAGACAGAGAGACAGAGACCAAGAGACAGAGACAGAGAGACAGAGACAGAGACAGAGAGAGTTGGAGGGGGGAGGGTTAGGGTCACACACCCATTTCTCCTCTAGGACAATTTTTTGTATTAAGGGAGGCAAGACCAAGGAGATGACTTCTCCCCAAAGGCACTCATCACTATCATGGAGAATGTCCGGCTCAGAGTCCAGTCAAGGGTGGGTTCCTCTGTGTCTGTCTCTGACCCTGGCTGGTTAATGTCTTCTTAGACAAACTGGTGGCCCTTTGCTCCCGGCACCTCACCATGTGGGCACCAGACTTTGTGCAGACACCCAGTCAGTGGTCTCAGATCTGCCAGCCTCAGCCTCCCTAGGGGGTTGCTGAGATTAAGGTTCCTCCAAGGATGGTGTCTGGCTTCAAGTCATGAAATTTGGCCAGTACCAAATACTTGGGTTGAGGATCATCTGCCCAGTGGGCAATGGAGAGGAGTGGTCAGGCCACAGAGAAATGCCCAGCAGGAAGAGAGGGTGGCCCAGCCACAGGGTGCAAGGAGAGCAGCCCATGTGTGGCGTTCAGAAAATGGGAAGGAAGCCCCACCTGGGAAGACTTGATGAGAGCCACACAGGGATGGGCAATGATGTCACATGGACGAGTTCTAGGCCTCCACAGCAGGCAGGTCCTCAGGGCAAAGGGGAAGGTCTCACTTGGAAGCTTTGGACAGACAGCCAGCACTGATCCCGACTCCTGCTGACATATGCCAGTGAGTGGCTGTTCCTTTCTGGGATCACAGAGAGATGATGGCATAGGGGAGGCCAGACCCCCTCTGCCTCAATCCTCTTGGACTCTGCAGAGACCTCTGATGGCCCCCCAGGGCACTCATACCTGAAGAGGACAAGGGAGGACTGTCTAGGCCCACTGAGGCACCATCAGCCCAAGGCCTTAGGGCCTCTCCCACTGCTACTTATTTCCCTGGGGTCACCAGCCACCTCTGGCCTCCTGCAGCCAAGCGTGTCCCATCCCCTGCACTGGCGAGTGACTCCCAAAGGGCTGAAGAGGCTCATACAGGCAATGCCCATTTCCCTGGCATTTAGTGGCCCAGAGAGGTCACACAGAAACCAGGGGCAGGGGCAGGGTTTGAACCCTGATCCCTTGCCTCCAAATCCAGGGTCCTTTCCACTGTCAAGGATTCTGCCAGCCATCACCAGTGACCCCCTCACGTGCCCCTTACCCGCTGGGAGCTTGGCAGTTTCTTCCTTCCATACCTTTAATCTGTCTGTATCTCCTTCCCTCATTCCTCCATTTATGCATGTGTGCATGGCTTTCAGCACCCCAGTGGGGAGGCAAGGACTGGTATTGTCATCCTCTTCTTATAGGTGAAGGTGACTTGCCTCAGGCCACAGGACCAGCCTGAGAGTGGGAGCTCCAAGGAGCTGAGGCCCAGGGCCCTGCCCACTGCCCCACACTGCCTACTTTGTACTGATGTGGCATTACAAATATGGTAGGGAGGGACCTTGGGCCTCAAAGGGCCTGCCTGTGGAATGCCAGTGGTGGCCTGTGCCACCAGACAGGCCAGACTTGGAGACCAGGCCCAGGGCTGGGTGTGCGTCTGGCCACTAGATGTGGGTCTCGTTCTAGGCCCGTCTAAGGGACTTGGAAAGCTCTAGGGCTGGATCCTGTGGTGCTGGTGTGTTTAGATACCTGGGTGTGGTGGGGGGAGGGGAGAGGAGAATCAGGATCCTGGCCCTTTGAGGATTTCCAAAGTGACCTCTCTCCTTCCCCCCTCTTCTCCTCCCCTCCCTTCCTTTCTCTCCTCTTCTTCCCTCCCTCCCATCTTTTCTCTTTTCATAACAGATTTTAGCAAAGCCCAGGACTCTTCCAGGTACAACAGCAAAACCACCCTCAATGCATTTGATGAGATGGATGAAGTTCCGGAAACCTCAGTGTAGTCGGCAGTGGCCAGTGTGATGAGGCCTGGTGTGAAGGGGCTGCAGCTCCCAGGACCCAAGTCCTTGGGAATACGGCTTTGCCCCATGGGCCAGGACCTGTGGGCGCAGATAGCGCTGTCTCTGGTGCCTATGGGGGGTGCCAGCACATCTGGAGGGAGGGGCCCAGCAGGCTAGGCCCGAGTCTCTGAGACTCCACAGGTCTGTCTCCATCACTGGGCAAGACCCTCTACCATTGGTCATTTGGTAAAAGGCCTTATGGGCTCTCTGCCTGTTGGAGGCACAAACATGGCCTGGCCCCCAGGGGCCTGAGCTGAGGTCCAGGCAGATCCAGGGCCTCTGGCCGCAGTGGAGCCAACGTTGGTGGTGGGGGTCCCAACCTCCTCCTCCGGCAGGTGCAGGGCCTGTGCCCCATGACGGCTGGGGGCCTCTGCCTGACTGTTGGCCTATTGGACTCTAGGAGTCCCTGGGGGGTGGGGGGCTGGGCCACATTCATCCCATCTCTGTCCAAGTGGAGGAACCCCATAAGCCAGCAGAGAACCACGTGTTTAGCATAAGAGACATTTCACTTTGGAGTCAGAAGCACTTCATGGAGACCTGTCAGTGAGGAAAGTCCATGGCTGCACATTTGCACCCTCTGGCTTTGCCACTGCCAGATCCCACCAGATTTCCCCAGCTCCCATGGCCTGACACTTGGCTTCCCTAACCTCCTGGGGCCTCTTGGAGTTTTGGAAAGACAAACCCCAAAACCGTCTAAGAGATACAGCAGGGAGGTGACAGAACCCACCAAGATTCAAGGGCTTTAGGCAGCCACCTTAACAGAGGTGGGGAAGAGGGAGAGTCTTTAATTAATTTCAATTCAGCAGACACCGAGTCCCAGCTGTGTGCATGGCACCACGCTGGTGGGGGCTCCTGACCACAAGAACTTTCACTGCTCTTTCTCTCTGCTGTCCTGGTGCATTCCTTTGCCCCACCCCCCAACCCTTACTTACACTTAGCAGTCAAGCTGTGACATTTTCCCTCTATCCTGGACCCTCCCCAAAGTGAAGTCACTGCCCACTGGATGCCTGCAGGACTCTGCAGACCTACACTGGGCAGCATGCATCCCACCCCTCCCTGGAGAGAGGGCTGAGGGCTTGGAATCAGCAGGGAGGGCTCTCTCATCTACTTATCCAGGAAGGCTTGGGGTGTCAGAGCCAGGATGGTGGAACAGGAGATATCCATGGCTGTGTTGGCACTCTGTCCCCTGGGGCTGGATGGGATTGGTTCTGTCAAGGAATGTGGCCTTCAGGGCTTCCCCAAGGCTCTTATTCCTGACCCAGAGGTCCCCCCTTCCCCACATTTGCAGAGTGTGTGTGTGACTCCGAGCACAGCCCTGATTTTCATCACTCACCTCTAGTGTTGAGGCCAGAGGGGGAAGGGAGCGAGCCTTTATTAAGTGCCTGCTGTATACCAGACCCCACATGAAGTGCTTTACAGATATGATCTCAGTGGACCTGGCTGGGACATGTGGAGGATGGGCGCTTTGCCTTTGCTTTGTCTGAGGGTGGAGGGGGCTCCCTGTGTAGTTTTCTGGGGAGGTAGTGCAGTTGTCTTGTTGCATACACCATCTGCTTTCTGTGAGGAGTCGATGCCCTCCCTGTGTTTCTGTATTTGTTTTTAATCAACTTTACAGGCCCCCCTGGTGTTGCTGGGAGTGGGGGCTGGAAGTAAAGGAGATATTGTACTGTGAACCTATCTCTTGGAGGGGGGAAAAAGCCAAGTGTTCCCTGGTTCTGGAGCCCAAGGTGGCCAGGCTGCCATCCTCCCGCCTTTCACACTAGCCTCACGTGGCCAGAATGGGCCGGCCATTGGTCCTTCATTCAATTCTGATGGATGTTTCCTAACAGCAGGACCCCAAAGGGCCATCGGGGGTCTCCATGGCCACTCTGAGCTGGGCTATGTCCTGGGGGAAGCCCAACAGTGTGAAGGCCCTGCATGGGCTATTTACTTGAATCAGTAACTTGGGTTTATAGTAAATATTTATTTTGCTTTGGGACAACTGGCTTTCATTTTTCTTTCTTCTCAGACCCCAGATCCATGAAGGCCACATGGGAGGGGAGGAAGCCCACCAGGGCTGAGGCTGGGGAAGGGACATCTAGAGATGTCTGGGGGGTGTTCTTTGCCCTTGAGAACCAGAGAGTTGGAGAAACACAAGGGAGTTCAGGCCTTAACCAGTCTGCTGTTCCTTTCCAGGGAGGGGGGGCTCCTCTGCATCAGGAACCAGGGAGCATGAGCCCACCTGGTAGGGGGCAGGGGCCTGGCATCAAAAGAATGTCCTACCACTTCCTCCCCCCTCCCCTTCCTCTTCCTAATGGGCTGGGCTGAAAGGGTGGCAGAGCCTGGCAGCCTGACACCCCTTCCTAGGTGAGATCCTGTCCTGCTCTCAGATGGCTGTGCCTGGGGAGGCTGGGGCTGGCCTTCAGAGCTCAAGCAGGGAACGGCCTGTCCAAAGCCTCAAAGATCTTAGCAGTGAGCTCAGGCCCCACTTACTCCCCCTCCGATGGTTAGAGCTCCTGTGTCCAGGCAGGGGGTAGGGCAGCTCTGGGTCTGCTCTGAGGCTTTATAAATAGATGTGCTGGCATGAAAGGCCGGGCAATCAGTCTTGCCCAAGCTCTTCTGTGTGTGAGGCCAGGCACCAGCGGACACTCATGGCGGCTGGCCCGGGGGACATGGCTCTCTTGCACCATGCTGGTGTGCTGGAGTCTTGTCCGGCTCTCTGGCCCGTGAATACAACTTTACAGGCCTATTGCCAGCAACTGCCTTAAGAGCACAATCTTTTCTCCTCCCTCCAGGTGGCGGCAGGCAACTTTAGGGAAGAAGGAAAGGTGGAAAGAGGAAATGTCAGGGTTGAGACCCTGGTGGGAAGGGCTGGCAGAGTGTGTGTTCATGTGTATGCATGTATGTGTGCATGTGTGTGCAGGCATGCACATATGTGTGCGTGCACGTGCATATGTGTGCGTGTGTGTATGTGTGCAGGTGTGTATTGTGCATGTATGTGTGTGCGTGTGTATGTGTGCATGTGTGTATGTGTGCAGGTGTGTGAATATGTGTGCATGTATGTATTGTGCAGGTGTGTGTATGTGTGCAGGTGTGTGTGTGCGTGTGTGGGTGTGTGTGTGCACGTGTACATGGACCCTCCATTCTTTGCTTACCCAAATGACTTCCATATTGGAGGTGGAGGGGGAACAAAGTGGTCTGCTTCTTTACGTTCCTGGTGGGAGGAAAGGGGCCTTTGCAAAGGCTCTCCTCATCAGCCTTGAGTTTCACAACATTCACCCCAAGGTTCCCCAGAGGAGGAGGAATGATGGAAGTGGCACAGGAATGAGCCTGGGCAGCACCCAGCAAGTAGCACCCAGCCTCTACGAGGCCCAGATCCTCTGGGCTCTTGGCGGCTCATCCCAGCAGCTCGGCCCAAGAATGCCTGGTGGGCCACTGGTCCAGAGAGTCCAAGGGCTCCCACTGCCTCTGGCAGCCCCAGCTCAGTCCCAGCTGCCCCTCTTTCAGCCCCCTCCAAGGACTTCAGTCTCACTTCACTCTCCTTGACCAGTAGAAGAGCCTTAGTTTAGACCATGTCTCTGTCCCTCCTCTCCACTTCCATCAGTCACTGAATTCTGCCCCCCCTCCTCAGATGTCCTAGCTTGGCCCTTGGGATGGAGTCCATCCTCTCAAGCACGCCTGGTGGGGCAGACAGGCCGGATGCCTACATGGGAGTGGCTCACACCTAGGGTCTGACCAGCACAGACCATGTGGCCACCCATGGCAGCCAGAGTGCTAGCTTTGCAGACGGCCCGCCTCCAGTCTCTCTGGTTTGCCAAGACCTTCAGTCTACTTTTCTGAGATTGTCTGTCTGGATGGAGCCTCCTCCCCACTCCCATCCTGAAAATGGCATCCTCAGGGAGGGCTGAACGGGCAAAGCCCTTGGCCAGCATCTGGGCTCCCTGTGTCACACCCTTCTCTTCCAAGGAGTCACAATGGGAAAGATGGAGTATTTTATGAAGCATCTCACTCCTCCCCACCCCAGACACAGAGGAGGGAGGCTGGTTATCAGGAGTCAGGGCAGTGCTCAAGCCTCTCTCTGAGAGGCCTCAGGTTCTCATCTGCAGGGGGGCAAAGCCTTTCCCTCCCATCCCCTGCCCAAAGAAGACACTGAAGTTCAGAGAGGAAGCCTGACTTGGGCACAATCATTCAGCTTTTCTTCCTACAGCAAGTGTGGTGGAGGCTCTTCTCTGTGTAAGGCACTGAGCTGGGTGCTGGGGGACACCCAGAGGAATAAGGCACCAGCTTTCCCTCAAGGGGCCTGCCCCCAGGGGCCTCCCACCCACCCTAGGGGGACTGGGAGTTGAGGCTTCTGGCCATCAGAGTCACTTTGCGAGTTTTGGCAAAGGCTTCTCCTTTCTCATAGTAAGCAGCCTCGTTCACAAACACGGGGTAGATGGTGTCGTCTCCATCAAAAGGAATGATCTTCCCATCCAGCGTGAGAAACATGGGGTCCCCGGGATTCAGTGGCTTCCAGTCTTGATCCTCTCAGTGAAGGAGGGGGAGGAAATGAAACAATTAGGCTCCGTTTGTCTTCCCTTTTGGGCACTTCTAAGACCAGACTCCCCAGCACAAGGACAGCTGCGGATTTGGCACCCTTTCTCAGACACTGATACGACCCCTTGGGGTCTTCCATACCTGGACTCAACTGGCAGGAAGTTCCAGGATTCCTGGACCCATTTTACAGATGAGGAGGGTCCTGAGGTGAAGGAGGTCATTTGGAGTTGAGACTTTGTGATAATTTGAAGGACAAGTACCTAAGCTCCCCTGGGCCTCCTCTTCCTCATCTGTAAAATGGGGTGGAGGGTGGACTGGATCTACAACTGTGAGCTTGCAATCCTAGCACTAGCCATGCCAGGTCACCCAGGGAGCAGGAGTCAGGGCTCTGGTGAGTCTCCTAGGCTTGGCACTACGCCCCGTTCAACCTGGATTCTGGCAAAGGAAGGGAGAATTCTCCTAAGCAGACCTAGGTTCTGGTCCTGCATGAGGAGGGGGGCCTTTGAACCAGCTTTCTTTCAGTTCAGTCTTCTGCAAGAGGAGGAAACTGAGATCCTCGGATAGGAAGGAAGTACCTCAGGAAGCCAGCCATCATGATTGGTGAGACCAGAACCCAGGCATTCTCCCCCCCAGCCAGGGCCAGGATCTCAGCCTTCTGTCCCTTTACAACGTCCTACCCCATTTTAGTAGCGTCTGCTCTGTGCCCCAATCCAGTGTCTGGGCTAAGAGCTGGGCAGGCTGCATGCTGCCCCCTCCTGGGCCCCTCCTCCTTTCCCCATTCACATCTCCCTGGTTCCGGGAGTGCTCCTGGCCTGTGAGCTCTGGCCATCAGCCATCCAGGACAGACTCATAGGTGTCCTTAGGAAGACTGCCCCTCAGCCTCCATGTAGGGGGCCATCGACCCATCCTACCCCGGCCCCTGAAGCGGTGGCTGAGAGGGGGAGAGGGGCTGCTGTTCAGAGACCATGCCCAGGTTCTAAGCGTTCCTTGCTCAATGTTCCGCTCAGCGTCTGTCTCTGTCTCCCCTTCCCCACCTCAGCTGGAAATGGCTTGAATACAGAATACTGCCCAACTACACCACAGTAGTTCTTGGGCTTCCTGGCCTTAGACACAGAGGGCCAGCTCCAGACCTCCTCCCACACTGGCCGCCCTTCATTCTGCATTTGTCTTGTGGCGGCTTCTCTGTGTGTGGACACATCATCTCCTCCCATAGAATGTCAGCTCCTGGAAGCAGGGGCTCGCCAGTCTGATTTCACCTTGGTTTCCCCATGGCTTAGAGCAGAGCCTGGAAGCTAATGGACTGGGGTGTCCTTAATGAATGATGGCTGAATTAAATTGCATTATGAGGGATGGAGGGATGGAGGGATGGACAGAGGGATGGAGTGATGGACGGATGGAAGGGCCTCCCTCTCTTCCCCCCCACATCTGCCCTCTCTCTTCCCTTTCTGCTGTCTGAAGTGGGGTGATAGTGAGCACACATACCAAAACGAGCATGGCTTCTATGGCAGGGGTGCTGAGGGCCACAGGGACCCTTGCATCAGGCCTACAGATGCGTGACTCTGCCTGCGGCTGGGGTCCCTGTGAGTGTCTTGTGCTAAGACACTTAGTAGCTAGCTCTGAGACCCCTGGCAAGTGTACCTCATCTGTAAAATGGGTACAGTAACACATCTTCCTTCGAGGGTGGTTGTGAGAGTCCAGTGAGATCATACTTGCACAGAGTTTTGTAAACCTTCAAGCCTCTGTGACGATTGTTAGGCAGTGAGATGGCCAGGGCTCATGGGCTGTGGCAGAAGGAGCCCGCCTCCTGCCCAAAGATGCAAGGCTGGCGGGGTCCACGGGCCAGGGGGTGACGTGCTCTTGGCTCTGGGCTGCTGGACACTCTGCCCATGAGCACGCAGGTTTGGGTGGCAGGTTTATAAACCAGGGAACGGCAGGCAGGAAGACTGGGACGTTGGACAAGATGAAGTGTGGTTCAGGGAAATGTTGAGTCAGACCCTTAGGCCATAGACAGGAGGAGCCCTTGTTAGACCCACTTTACAGATGAGAGGGAAGTGACTGTGCCAGGGTCCTGTGGTGAGTCACGGAGCACATGCCTCCTGACCCCCCCATGCAGCACTGCAAACAGGGAAACATTTTGGGAAAAGACCTCTACGTGTTTCACCAACACAAAGCAGCTTTTCTTTGTTTTCAGTCTTAGGAAAGCCCAACCACCAGCAGTCCAAAGCAGGCCCCTCTGGCTGCTGCCCATTCCTTCTGTGGACCCCAAAGCAGGCCCAGTGCCCAGGCTGGACCATCCCTGGGGCCTGGGCAGGAGCACTTGGAGCAAGCTTTACCTGCAGGCTGGGATGGATCACAGCAGCAATCTCCCCACTTTCCTTACGAGGATAGTCAACTTTCTCTGTGACCTGGTAAACCTCCAGTGAACAGGCAGGGAATTCTCTTCCTAGAAAGAGACAGAACAGGCAGAAATACGACATGTCAACTGTATCTCAAGTTGCAGGGCCTCTGGCATCCTGCTTTGGGAAGACGAAGAGCAACAGGAGCCTGGCCATGATGGAGCAGGTGGCATCTTCTGTTCCCAGCTCCAGGGAGAGGGTGTGTGTGTCCTCAGGGCCTGGACCTGGCCTCCACTGTCCACTTCCAGGGGATCCACCTAAATGGCCAAATGAGGTCCCAGCCCTGAGAGATCACTGGGTGAGGCTCTACAGGCCTGAGAGGGAGGACAAGACCCAGCCCTGATGGGAAGTAGGGCTAGGTCTGAGAGTTCTGTTTGCCAAGCATCTTAATGAGCACCACAGGGTCATAGAAAGCCCCTTAAAGGACACCTGGTTCTACCCTTTTATTTTACCAATGAGCAAAGACTCCCCCCCCACACTTGGGGAGGGGGAGGGGTGATTTACACAGGTCTCACAGGAAGCAAGTGACAGATGTGGGCTTTGGGCCCTGGGGTCAAACTCAAGGTTACAGGATAACAGATTGAGGCCCAAAAGGTACCTTTGTCACTGTTTAGTTCAACACCATCATTTTGCCAGTAAGAACAGGTAGGTGACTTGCCCAAAGTCACACCAGGGAGTTAACTGGCAGAGGCAGAATTCAAAGTCCAAATCCCAACCCTCCCTACTGCCCTGCCCTGCTTCCCCGGCCACTTCTCCAATATCTAGACTCTTCAGAGTCATGCATTCCTCACTCCTGAAATCTGGTCTCAATACAGGACACACTACAAAAACAACTCTCTCATACTCCTTGACCTTTCCACATGTATCACATCTCCCACATCTGTCCCCTCCTCTCCAACCTCACCCCACCTGCTTTAGTTTGGTCACCCATATTCCTCCCTTTTAATTTTTAGAATGTGTTCTTTGGTCCACTAATACTTTAGAATTAAATTATTTACATCCCATTTTAGTTTGAATCTTTTCTTCAAAAAGCCCTTTATTGATTATAAATTTTCTTGTGTTGTAGTTAGAAAAAAAATAAGTTTAATATTTATGGTTTTTTTGCATTGATGAGGTTTTCTTTATAGCCAAGGAGGTAGTGCGTTTTTGTAAAGTGCTATCCACAGTAAAAAATATGTATATTCCTTCCTATACCCATTTAGTATTCCATTATTTAACTTTTTTCTTATTTTATCTTTTTGTTAAGTTTTTCTGGATCTGACTGGGGTATCTTGAGGTCTCCAACTCTTAGGGTTTTGTGGTACATTCCTCCCCATAATTCAATTAACTTTTCCTTTGAGTACTTAGATGCTATCCCACTTGGTACATATGTAGTAAGCATTGCTATTATTTCATTATCTATGGTGCCATTAAATGTAAAGAAGAGACCAAATACAAAATCCTCTGCTTGACATTTAAAGCCCTTCACACGCTGCCCCACTCTGCCCTTTCCTGTCTTCTCACATCTGACTCTGTCGTCCAGTGACACTGGCCTCCCTATGGAGTCTCACACAAGACATTCCATCTGGTCAGGCTGTTCCTCATGCCTGGAAGACCCTCCTCAGCTCTAGCTCCTGCATTCTTGAAGGCCCAGCTAAAATCCCACCCTCTAGGAGAAGACTGGACCTCCTTTAAAAGGCTGAAACCTGCCTTCTGCTGCTGACCCTGACTGGTTCTGTCTCTGGCTGGTCCTCTCTTCCACTCAATTCTGAACTCCTCCAGGGTGAGGTCCACCTTTTGCCTGTCTTTGTGTCCTGGTGCTCAGCATCTGCCTGGCACATGGGAGAGCTTCATAAATGCTAGTGGACTAATGGACTGTCTGTCATCACTCTTCCAGGGATTCTCAAATTCCCTCTTTCTACCCTGTTTTCCCAGGCAGCCGCTCTAGGTGCTCAGAGCCTTACATTGTCTTCTATTTTTCCTGATCTTTTGACTTTTCCTGGGTCTCCAGGGGTCAGGAGGCGCCACTCCAGATTTCGGGCTGGGTTTTCCCACCTTGTTCTAAGCGCTTCCTCTTGTTGCCCTTTCCTGTCCAACTCTCATTGTGTTTGCCACCTCATCTTAAAGCTCTCCCTTCATTTCTTCCATTCCTTTTAGGCCTCATGGCCAAGCCACTGCTTCAGAAATCCGAGGCCTGGCTTGTGGTTGTCGCTGGCTTTGGTGTGTTCTCTGGCAGGTCAGGCAGATAGATGGTCTTCTGCTGCCTGTCTGAGAGGTGTGGACATCTTTGGACAAGGTATACCTTCCCACTGCTCAAAGTTCAAGAGTAAGAAGGAACCTCAGAGGTCATTCAGTCTCTCATTTGCACAGACAAGGAAGCTGAGGCCTCTAGATGAGAAGAGGCCTCCTTAAGGCCTCTTAAGAGCCTGGATTCAAGCCCAGACCTGCTGGCCCTAAATTGCTGCCCATTCCTCTCCCACACTAAGCCAGACTCTGCTGGCTCCAGGCCCAGGAAGGGAAGGGGGGATCTCTGGGAGCCACAAAAACAAGATGGGGGGGACCCAAGAGGAGAGGATTCCAAAGCGTGGGACACAACCTGCGGTCCAGGGATGCAGATGCCCCTGGGACTGCGACCCCTCCCTCAGCACCCCTGGGAGCCCGGGCCTCAGCTACTGGGGCCAGCACAGTACTTGGCCTCTTCCTCCCCAGGGGTTTTCTCCAGGTGATCCCTTTGGTTTTCCATTGCAGGTCAGCTGGACAGGAAGCACCCTGGGAAGGGACTTCAGAGTCCCATGGGGGAGGATATCTGTCCTGACCCAGGTGGACTCCCCCTGGATGAATGAGAGCACTGGCCCACAACCCAGCAGAGGTAGTCCTGTTTACTCTCCTCTCCTGGCTTCCAGGATAAGTCAGCTCCTTACCTTAGATACACCCCCAGGCTGGACGGTGACTTACCCTCGTTGAAATACTGGATGAAATCCAGGGCGTGCTGTACTATTCTCCTCATCCAATTGAGAATATCAGCTCTGAGAACCCCCTGAGGCTGGGGACCGACCTCTACACCTGGGGAGAGAAGGCCCAAAGGGAGTCTCTGACCTAACACCTCCCCACTGGTCCCGTGCCTCCCTGTGTGTTCCAGGTGACCTTGGAGGCTGGTGAAGTTCAGCGATCCTGGCCACCATCTCCTGGCCAGGTTTCACTGCCAGCCTCCCCCACCTCTAGCTCTCTTGTATTCTTTCTCTCAGCTAGTCACCAATACACATGGTTTTATCATAGGTTTCCTGTATTTTCCCCTTGGTTTGCTAGATGAAGGTGACCTGTGTAAGTGGGCTCATGCGTGGATGCATAGGGCTGAACACGCCTACACCTGACCTCAGGGTTGTGTAGGTGCATGCAATCTCTGCACAAGGCAGGCTGTTGTGTCCTCGGTATGCGCCTTCCATGGGACCATCAGAGGCTGTGCACAGGGACCTCCACTGGCTCCTTTCTCTCCATCCCTCCGGTGCAGGTCCTGGCCCCAGCAAGTAGCTGCTACCCTAGACAGATGAGTAGCCCTCTGATGGGACAGGACAGAGGGCCAGAATCGAGCCTCAACCCTAGGAATGGGTGCATGGAGGGGGAGTGGGCAGGGAAGCCAGTCTGAAGGTGCTTTGGGATATGAGCAGTCCCATAATGGGTGCCTAGATGAGTATGGACTTGCTGGGCTCTCCTAGACCCACGGCTGAAGATGGAGAGGGGGAGGGGAACAGAATGCGTGGGGGAGGGGAGAACAATGGCTAAGCTCTTTGCTTCTGTATGAACTGCCCAGCTGGTGGCGCTGGTCCTAGCCTCGATCCACCAGGCTCTGAAAGGAGGACCTTGGTTGGTACGGGCTCACAAAGAATTCTAACCCCTTGGCTTAGATGTCTCGATTGCTGAGAGCCCCCTGCCCCCAGCCCATTTGGGGGAGACATTGTGTGTGACAATTCCTTCCAAACTAGCCAAAGTTGGAGCTGTCTCCTGTATTGTACCAGCTTAAATGCTCCTCACCAATGTCCCCTGAACAGCAGACTGTCCCCTCAGGACAGCGCCCCTGGGGCTGGTTTACAAATTAACTATTAAAAAGGCAAAGATTCCCAAATGTTGTGCTAGTCTAGGAATGTGCTGGTCTTGAGGAGTCCGCAGAGCAGGGCATAGAAGACAAGACTCCCTGGCCACTGGTTGGTTCTGAGATGGCAGCTGGAACCTTTTGCAGAGTCTGCCTGTTCTCCTGGGTCTGGATCAAGAGTAGGACAAAGAGTGTCCTCCCCAGAATAGACAGAAAAGCACACACCAAGACAGCCGGGGCAGACTTGAGGGTCCCCAGAAAAGTTCATCCCTTTCCCCCAAGCCTGGGCTTCCTGCTCAGGGCAGGGGGATCTGCAAGGGCCTGCTGCCAGATTCTTTCCTTTCCCTGTCCTGAAACCACGAATGAATTTATTCAGTTATGACACAAAAGAAATGGTGGCAACTTACCCACGGGATGCTTTGCCACAGAGCGTGTGGTGGCGTACTTCAGAGAAGGGTGATCAATGAGATACACAAAGCAGGGCACAGGAGCCAGGGAACTCTACAAAGAAGATGTGGAGAGTGTCACACACCAGAGCCACAGAAGCTGTGTGGATGGACAGGACTGACAGGTGCCTACAGGCCTTGGGAGCATGTGCATCCTGGCCCCAACGTCAGTGGGACCAACCACAGAGCATGTCAGAAAGAAGAGACCCCACAGAAGCCACACCTGAAAGGTGGCAGATGGGCCATGAGCATGGGTGTGTCCTGGCCCTGACATCAAAGGAATGTCCTTGTCCCTGTCCAATGGCTCAACCTTAGACACGGCTAGGATTTCACTGGTGGAAGTAATGTGAGAGAAGAGGCTGACCATCTGCTTTGCTGCTGTCCCCCAAGGACCAGAGACTTTTCATTGGTCTTGCAGATGAAAGCTTGCCTCTGTGTTGGTTCCCCACTCGACCATAAGCTTCTTCTGTCTGTATCCCCAGTGCCTGGCACATAGTAGCAACAAATCATTGATTCGTTCATCTCAAACTCAACAAGTCCAGAACAAAACTCCTTCTCTTCCCCCTAAACCCAACTCCCCTCCTCCCTTTCCTAGCACTGCTGAGGGCATCCCCACTCTCCCAGGCCCTCAGGCTCCCAAACCTAGAACGCATCCTGGACTCTGATCCAATAGGGTGCCAAGGCTTGTCGACTCCCTCTCTCTAACTCACCTCCTCTGCACCTCTGACCCTGTCCCCGCCGGGTGCTGACCCTCATTTCCTCACACCTGGACCCCTGCAGTAGCAGCTGAGGAGGTGGGGGTGGGGATGGGGGGGGTCTACCTGCTTCAAGTCTCTTCCCTCCCCCCCAGTCCATCCTCCATTCAGCCACCAAAATGATTTCCTGAGCACATCACCCCCTATCCAACAACCCCCCGTGGTTCCCTGTGGCCTCCAGGAACAAACACAAAATCTTTTGTCTGGCATTTGAAGCCCTTCATGAGCTGGCCACCTTCTCCCTTCCTGGTCTTCTTCCTCCTGCGCCCCCCATTTGCTCTCTTTGATCCAGGGGTCCTGCCCCCTGCCTATTCCAAGACTCTTCTCTCTCAGCTCCCTCTGTCCTCCATGTGTGGGACGCTGTTCCTCCTCCACTTGGCCTGCTGACCTCCCAGCTACCACCCCCTTTGTCGGGGAAGACCTCCCAGGCGCCTACCATTCCAGGTTCTTCCCTCTGAGGGCACCCCAGGTGGTCCTGCCTATGGCCAGTTTGTACAGAGCCCTTTGTTGTCTGTCCTGTTAGACAGTGAGCTCCTGGAGGGCAAGGCTTTGCCGTTCTTTGTGTCCCCAGTGTGAAGCAGAATGCCCAGATCATAGTAGGTGCTTAATCAATGCTTGTGACACTGATGAATGAGGGTCTATTCTATCAGCTGGGTGGGGCCTAGAGGGACTGCTGTGGGGCGGAAAGGAAGGAGCTCCCCTCTCCTTCCAAGAGTATGAGGGATTCTGGGTTCAGCCAGAAGAGGGGAGGGAAACAGGCAGAAGAGGGATCCTGCTGGTTTTGGTCCCTCCCTGGCCTGGCTCAGGGGAGGAAGGCATGAGCATCAGACTTCCAGGGCTCCCCTGAACCCCACTCCTCCCCATGGGTCATCTTTTACAGTCAGACTCATGTGTGGACTTCCTCATAGACATTAATAACCCAAACTTCTCATGTTGTGAGCCACAGACCACCCTCCTCCTCAGTCCTCTGTCTGCCGATGTTCTTGGTCACTGGTGTCAGCCAAGGGCAGGGGCAGCTTCTGAGAAGGCATGGCAGCTCCAGGGGGTGGGGTGGGGGTGGGGGGGCAGGGGCTGGCTTCCTTCCTGGATCCAGATTCTCAGCCCTGAGTGCCAGGCAATATACAGCAAGCTCTCTGTGATGTCCATTTGTGCCTATGAGACCTCGCTGGGGGCAGTGTGAGGTGGCCTTGACCCAGGCAGTGTGAGGTGGCCTTGACCCACCCCCTGACCAAAACAGGGGCTCCTCCTGCGGGACAGGGTGAGGGTGGGGAGGGATTTGGCTGTTCTATGACCTTGGATCCATCAGCCTCAAAGGAGACTCAGAACAGGCAGGGCAAGCATGTAGAGGGAGCTCCTCATGCTAGGGAGGCTGTTAGGCACAAGATCTAGATTCCAGGATGCCTTGGGTAACATCAGGGAGTGGCAGGGCTGCCCAACAGTTCATACAGACAAGACCAAGGGGGCAAAAAGCAGCCACTGTGGAGGGGAAGGAGCACACTGGGTCAGCAGGTACCTTCATACCCATATCAGATCGTCCCAACATGAGATTCCACTGACTGCACGAAGGGACAGATGCTTTAAAATCTCAGATTCTAAAGGGAGCCCCAAAGAATAATGTGAAAGTTACCTGAATGTAATGAAACATTTGGATCAGCAGGTCATTCTTGGAGCTCTCCAGAATGAGAGTGCAGCCCATGTTTGCCGTGGTGTTGTGGAGGTCGAGAATCACGTCGTAGGCGTCTTCACTCCCTTTGGGGCCAAACAAGCGCTGTATTTCCTGGGCCTGGCTGACTTCGTAAGGCAAGTCCTTGGTCACTTCCTTGCTGGGAACGGAAGAGGGAGAGGAGAGTCAAGACTACATCCTCTTAGGGACTCACCCCAGCCCCTCAGCAGCTTGGAGGGGACCTGGGGCCTTAGAAGGCCAGCTCCAAGGCCAGAGCCACGAGCAGTGGGTGATGGATGGGGACAGTGATCCCAGGGTCCCAGGAGGAAGAGCCTGGACATCATGGATCCTAGAAGTGATGGTTATCTCCTCCCCCTTTACCCTAGATCAGGTGTGTCCCTTTTCTTGTGGCGGTTTGTCCTTCCTTCTCTGACATCAGGAAGGTGATACCGTGACATGCAAGTGAATTGGATGTAAGTGAGGCAGGGCTGTGCAGTCACCAGCCTCACTTTCTCCTCTGGGGCCATTTGGGGCCAGTGATTGAGATATAGATCAGGACAACTGGCCCTGGATGCAGTGAGACACTGGCCTTTTTAAGCTAAGGTCTTTTTCATGTCCCAGTTTGAGGCAACACCCATTCAGTGATTGCGACTAGGTAAGAAATGAGGTAACTAGGTAAAGAGGTCCCTGCTCATTAACACGGCATTCAAGGCCTTTCACCAAATGGCTGCAACTTCCCAACCCCCCACTCTACCTCTGCAGCTGTGCCCTGTGCTCCACACAAAGAGGACCACTTCTGGAACATGCTCCAAGTACCTTTACTCACACCATCCCCTGGGCCCAGAACTATTCTCCTCTCCCCCCTTTTAGCCAGCTGATGTACCCCTCCATCTCTAAGGCCAGAGCAGAATACCCCCTGCTGGGGGGAGCACCCCACCCCCCCCCCTCCCCAACCTCTCCAGACCACTTGAGAACCCTCAGATCCAAGCTCGGAAGCTCTCGGGGATGCCCTCTGTGCCCATTATATTTACCTGTCAGTGCTTCCTGAGGGCAGGGCTTAGGCCTTTTCATCTCTGACTGTTCCCCAGTACTCGGCACGGTATACTGAGTATTGAGCAGACATTTCATAAATGTGTGTTAATAAATGAATGGATGGATGGATGGATGACTCATTCAGGTGAGAAAGGGAGGAGTCTGTGTACAGGACTGGATAACAGAGGGATGTCCCACTCCCTTCTGTCTCACTTAACACTCACCCAGTCAAGGCCCTGGGGTCAGAAGCAGGAGGGGTCTTGCCTATAGTGCAACCTAGCTATGTAGAAGATCCTAGGGAAGGGTCCCCTGGGGTGAGGGGAAGGCAGTGACCTCTCACCCCATTTAGAGTGCAAGAAAAGATCCAGGGACCCATCAGGGCCCAATGGAAGAATCCAGCCAGGGAAGCTGCCTGAAAACTTGGGCTCTGGTGAACGTGTGTGCCTGGAACTTCTGCAGGAGGCATTGGCTTGTACAGCATCATCAGGAACAAACACAGCCTGGTTATCCTCTTCTGGACACTTCATACTGGTGTCCTTCAGAAATCACGGTACCAGGAATTGACTATGGCTCCCCAGGTGTGGTCTAAACAGAACGGAGGACAGAGGGCCTGCCACCTCCTTATTCACAGTCTAACAGTGATGTGGGTGGAGTGCCACGCACTCATGCCCCAACCTTTTTATGGGTTGAACTACCCCCTTTGCCCCCTGCTTTGGGGTGTGTCGTTCTCTCCCGTGACCCCTCAGGTCTCTCCCCTCTGGGACTGGATTTCCTCTCAAACCAATCCCATCAAGACAGTTGAGGTCCTGCCTGAGTGCTAGCCTGTTATAGCAGGAACCCTGGTATAAGTAAGTATTCCCTCTTCCCCTTGGGAAGCTGCAAAAAAAAAATATCACTATCTTCATAGCTCCGAGCCCCCACTCAGACAATATGCTGTGGCAAAAAACTGTCATTTTAATTTCATCTCTCCCCCTTCCTGAAAGCTCCCCAGCCCCCTGCCTCCTAAGTGCATTCTAATAACCACAGGCACACACACAACGTAGTTCACAACTTTTATCACAATCTATGGCTTAAGAGACAAAGTAAACATTTAAAGGCAAACGGGCAAACACAATTTTAAGGAATAAAGGTAGGTGTCTCCTTAGAAAGAGATCAGGCTTAAGCATTCTCAAGAGAGAGAGGAAGGAGAAAAAACAAAAAGCTGAAAGGCTGCCATACCCTGAGAGGGCTTTCAGGAGGCAACAGTGATGCAATGTTCCCTGCCTGGGTCCCAGGGTCCCTCTGTGAGGCCTCTCTCCTTCCCAAGATCCCTAAGAATCATGCATTGCATCAGCCCCTTCCACCCATCTCAAGGCCAGGGGGTCAAGGTAGGGAACTCTGAGCAGGGGGGTACACAAAAATGATGGTCAGCCTTCGGCCCCTGCCCTCGGAGCTCCCTCAGCAGTGGGAGGGGATTTTCGGAAGGAGGGCACTAGGAGCCACAAGAGTCAGAAAGGCTTCAAACAGAACCACGCCCCAGACTGCCAGGCCCTTCTCAAAGCCCCATTGCATGAAACCAGAGCAAAGAGACACAAATTCATATGATGGGGGATGGGGGTGGGGAGAGCATCAGGGACGGCTCTCTGTAGGAGGTGACAGAGCCATCTCTCCATGAATCCCATTGAAATATAGGCACAGGAAACCATTAATGACTAAAGCCCAAAGCTCACCCTGCCTGTCTTCACCCGGGAGCCTTTGCAGCCCGCCACTCTGCCATGAGGCCTACACCAGGCTTGGCCACTGAAGGAGGTCTGAAGGAGGACCTGGATGGAGGCAGGGGGGCTTGTCCAACAGCCCACCCCCAGGTCCATCGGGCCTGACTCTCAAACCTGCCTGCTTCCCCTGCCCAGGCAAGCCAGTGGTCTACTGACTAAAGCCACTGCCCCAGCTGGCTCCCCTGTAGCCATGCTCTTCTAGGGACATTCTGGGACAGCCTTAACCTCCTGGCTTGGTTTTGGGGGTATGGGCTCCTCCCTGTACCCCCTGGCTGATCACCACAAGTACACTGGATTAGCTCTGTGGACGGCTGGCTGCCCATGCCATTGGTTCTGTCAATGTGGAGAGAGCACAGGCCTCCGAGTCTAAAGACCTTGGTTCTAATCCCCGCTCTGCCCTTTAAGCACTCTGTGACCTCTGACAAGTGGGACTAGGCTTGAGCAGGGGCCCTTCCCTGCAGCAGGTAGTTAAAAGTACAAATGGAACATGTGGATTATGAAGAAAGCCTTCTTTTAAAGTTGAGCAGACCCCAGCAAGCGCCCCTGCCCTTGAGGATCTCTGAGAGCCCTCCCAATTTGGCCACAGGATGCTCTGAGGTCCCTGCTTGATGCCCAAGTTCCAGGAAAGGACATTCTGTTGCCCTTACCGGCATACCTGGATGGGTGGTGGACAGAGCGCCCTGCCCATCATCACCTGGGAGGAGAACTGTCCAGTGAAGGTCAGTGAGAGACAGCCCTCCTGTGTGCTGCTGCTGTGATATCGCTCTGGGAGTTGACACCTGTCCTTCATGTCCTTCCATCCTCCCCCAGCAGAATAAAGCTCCTGGAAGGCACGGATCTCTTTGCATCTCTCCCCATCACAGGGACCACAAACCAGAACCCGGCTCTGACAAGGACCTCACAGCAAAGCCAGCAACCTTTACTTGAAATCAACACTGTCCTGGAAATCCAGCCCCAATCTGGCCCTAACTCCTGGGAGCCACTCCATTTACCTGGTGTTATGGCTCCACAGTGCAGTGAGTGGGCAGAGGGCCAAGACCTAGGCCAGGCCTGGAATGCGAATCAGCAACTGCCCCTGCCCTCAGGAAGCTTCCACAGGGCTGGCAGTGGTGCAGGGCCGAGGACAACAGCTCATACCCAGAGAGGTAATGACAAAGACAAGGAGAGAGTGCTGGGGGGAGCCTGTAGAGGGTCAGGCCAGGAGGGAAAGCATTCCAGGCATGGGAGTGGGGTGGGGAGACACTCCTCTACAGCCTGCTGACCCTGACAGTGAGAACAAGCATCGCCTGGTGCTTAGGCTGGGGGTTTGGGGGGACTCTAGGGGTCCGTGTCCTGCAAGTAGATCCATAGTCTGATGCCCAGCACAGGCACTAACAAAGTCCTTCCAGTTCGTGCTCAGGCTCGTGCTGTCTAATACAGCCTTGGAGAGAGTTCAGGAATGAGCACAGGTACAGCCTGACCCCGGCTTGTTGGTGACAGGGGCCATGCCAGACACTGGCAAGGGTGGGGGCTTAGACAGAATCAAAGGTCAATGGGGCAGGCGGCCTGGCCCCTTCTGAGCAATGTGAGCCACCGCCCTTCCCAGGTGGTCTCTGGTCACAGCCCAGAGTAGTGGGTCCCAAGTGCCCACCCCCAGGCTCACCCCAAGGGAAAGGCAGAGATCCCAGGAGATCACCACCCTACCCCACCTGCCCCTGGACACAAAAGCCAGCTTCCCAAATGAGTTTCTATTAAAAACAAGGTTTAAGCAATGACTGACCACAATCCCAGAGAATTGGGATGAGCTGCACTGCCCACCTCCTGCCCAAGAGGGTGGGCTCCGGGAGAGAATGCAGCGGATAGTTTTGGACACAGCCAATGTGGGAATTTGGAATTTTGATTCTGTGTATTTGTTACAAAGGTTTTGTTTTTCTTTATTTTGGGGGGGGAGGGAAGTGGGACAGAGAAAAAAACATTTTTTTTTAAGTTTAATTATAAAAACGTGAACGTCTGTGATATCATGAGTCTGATCAAGTAACTGGTAACTTCCAAAGGCAGACCATCTCCAACAGTGCCTAGCTAGGTACTTTCCAAAGTTCATGAAACCCTCTGGTTTATCATGAACGTGTGAAATTCCTTAGGGGGTGTGATTGGTCAAAGGCCAGGAAGGGGCTGACAAGGCACCCGGGGAAAAGCATGAGGGGAAGCAACCCTCCCCCCTGTCCCCCAGCACAGGCCTTACCCTAGATGGGCAGGGTCAAAGACTCGGTTCAGGTCACAGTCGATATACCTGGAGCCCTTCTGCACAGCCCGGGGGTTGGCGATAAAGGGCTTCACCTGGAGACCCGCTCTCTGCACCTCGGCGGCGTCTTCTTCCCAGAGTTTGACCAGAAGCACCCCCGAGAGTTCATTCCCGTGGGTGCCCCCAAAGATCGCCACCCTCCTCAGGGGGGTCTTGGCTCCGAGCAGGGCGGCCATGCTCCAGGCTCTCTTCTCCAGTTCTGCCGATTCAAAGAGAGGATTCCCAGCCACTGGATCGGGCAGCCCGAGGAGGCTTCCAGCGCGCCCACGGCGGTCTGAATAAAGTTCCTCCAGGGAAGCTGGCCCCGGCCAGCTGGCGACACTCCCTCCTCTCGCCCTCCTCCCCTTATTCACCATATTTGGGGCCTGAGAGGCAAATGCCAACTCTAGATCCGGCCTTTGGCCGGACTTGTGACTCCCTCAGATGGTCGGCAGCCCTCAGTGCACTCGCCAGAGTCTGAGCCTTGACTGAGGCCAGAACTGCACAGTCCCAGCTGCGGGAGGCCAGGGTCTCCACACACTCACAACGGGGTTACCGAAGGCCTCCCCTGGAGCCCCCTCCTCGGAGGGCCTGGCGCATCTCCACTTTCTGCCCAGTCACCACGATTTAGCACCTCGGGCACAGCCAGGCACGGGGAAAGGGGGGAGCAAGCCCTCAGCAGATGCTGACTGTGGACTGGTCCATGTCCCGATTCAACAAGGACTTGGATACTTTGGCTTGAAGAGCTTTTATGAGTTCATAGATTGAATCAGAACTCACTTTCTTGAATCTTTCCCCACATCTTGGTAAGGTGACTTGAAGTACAAGCCAGGATGGAAAACGTGCTAACGACACTAGGTGCTGTGCCTGCACACAGAGGCACAGGTGTCCCGCAGCTGCCTGCAACACTCCCTCGCAGACCGGATGAAACACGCTGGGGAAATAAACATCCAACAAAGGAAGTGCTGATGAAAGACCGAAGGGAGTCTGGGGCTTCCTGGAAACAGGGCTGTGGTCGAGCCTGATTCCACTGATCTAGTTCAACCCCTCCTTTAATAAGTGGGGAAACTGAGGCCCGGGGGGCTGCAGCAGCTTGCCTGAGGTCACACACTGACTCAGCAAGGCTTGGGACTCAAGTCCTCAGACTGGAGAATAACAAAGGAAGAGAACATTTATGAAAACTTTCAGGATTCCCAAGCACTTTTCACTTGACCCTCACAACCATGCCGGCCAGGAGGTGCTCTTTTCCCCATTTCACAGATGGGAAAGTGGAGGCAGACGAGGGGAAATCTGTCAGTGCCTGAGTTTCCTCCATCCAGTGCGTCTTCCGCTGAGCCTCCTGGAGTCCATTTGGTGCTGCCACACCATCAGAAGGGCTCCTCAGGGCAGTCACTGCTGAGATGGATGGGCGTGGTCTGAGGAGACATCATGGTGACAAGCTCATACTTCAGCTTAGGGCTAAGGGGGACAGTCATCATCTCATCATCATCTCACTTTTTCAGTATTGCCACATTAGGAAGCAGGTGCCAACCCCATTTTACAGATGAGGAAGCTGAGACCTTTTCTGATCTCCTGAGAGGCAGTTTGGGGTCCCAGACCCCTGAACCCTCTGGAGAAGCTCCAAGTTTCAGGGAGGGCCTGATTCCACATGAGAGTTTCTCCGTGGCGCCAGAGACCACAGGTCCAGTTTTAGTAAGCTCTGTAAGGGCAGTGGCTGTTCTGCTTTTGGCCTGGAGTATAGTTGGTACTCACTGGATTATTGACTTGCCCAGGGTCACACAGGTAGTAAGAGTCTGAAGGACTTCAGATCTTCCTGCTTGCAGGTCCAGCGCTCTCTCCCTGGACCACAGTGAGTCCTTAGACAGGGTGGATGGCCAGCAGCAGGAGCCCTCATTGGAAGGTGAGATTCAATCTCAGTTCTTATAGGCATGAGTCCATTCCTTGAGCCTCAAACAAATATGCAGAGAGGGTACCGGCCACTGCAGTCAGCCAGGTTTGTCCGTGCCCCGCATCTTCTGCCCTTGGAGATGATGAGCAGTTACTCATGGTTACACAGCTTCCCCCCATCACCATAGACACTCTATCTCTTCCTACCAGTCTTTTCTTTCTGCCTTCTAACACAGCTCTGGGACAGACAAAATAATTATCTCCATCCCAAATGGATTTACATTCTGAGACTGAGCGGCTAGCCCCATGGCCTTTACGTTGACCATCTCAGCCAAGCTGGAAGGCCTCCAACCTTACAGAGAGTCGGCTTCAATGCTGCTGGTGCTAACTGCTGGCCTTCTCCCTGAAGCTATGGGGTCTGGGACCCTCCTCAGCACAGGCACTGGCTGCTCTGTGGAGTCCTCTGGTCAGGTGTCAGCCAGCTGAAGCACCTCAAGCCCACTTGGATCAAGGTTCCCTCTTGGGGAGCAAGGCATAACTTCGAGGGAGAAAAGGGAAAGGGCAGCTTTTAACATGGATAGAATTTGTTTTCCCAGGAGGAAACAGACAGGGGAGCAGAGCACATTTCCAAACATGGGCTGAGGGCTGAAGCAGGAGGTCTTTCATGCCCTTGGACCAAATTAACTTCCTAAAGATGTGAACTCCCTGTTTGCCGGGGCCCTGCTTTTAAAAAAAAAAGCCAGAGGGTTTGATGGAAGACTTGTGGGAGCTGACACAGAGGGAAGGAAGCAGGACCAGGGAAACAACCTGTTGTAAGAATGCTGACCCCTGGGCAAAGACCACCGCCATGCCTGGGCGCAGAATGCTGAGGGAGGGCAGATGTAGGGGGCACTCGGGTGTGGGCTACTGCATCTGTTCCTGCTATCCTGTTTTTACTCAGGGATTCTCAAATGCATCTTTCCTGCCCTGATTTCTCTGCAGGCCTCCAGGCTTACCATCTCCAACTGGATGGCTAGCAGACCTCTCAAACTCAACAAATCCAACACAGGTCTCATTAACTTTCTCCCAAACCCTTCCCACCTCTCACCTTCACTAATACTGTAGAGCATAGGAGTAACCCTGGCCTCCTTACCCTCCCATAGCCTCAGATTCAATATGGTGCCAAGGCCTGTTGATTTCACCCCTGCAGCATCTCTGGTCCATTTCACCCCTGCAGCATCTCTGGTCCATTTCACCCCTGCAGCATCTCTGGTCCATTTCCCCTCCCAACATTTCTCCAATAGTCCCCTTCTCTCCTCTGAAACTGCCCCCACCTTGGTGCAGACCCTTATCACCTTGTGGCTAGACTATTGCAAAAGCCGCTGTGGAGGGTAAGGAGGGGTGCAAAGCTGCCTGCCCCAGGTCTCCCCCAACTCCAGTTCATCCTCCATCCAGCCACTAGATTTTCCTAAACAGCAAGTCTGATCATGTCATACACTCTCCCCCCCCCCCACATCCCCCTACTCAATAAACTCCAGGGGCTCCCTATTTCCTTCAGGATCACATATAAAAATCCTCTATTTGGCATTCAAAGCCCTTCCTAACCTGACCCTTCTCACTGTCTCAGGCTTCTTCCACCTGACTCCCCTACACATATTCTTCCATCCAATGACCCTGGCTCTCTGGCTGTTCCATGAACAAGGTCCTCCATCTCTCAGCTTGGGGTATTCTCTCTGTCATCATCACGCCTGAAATGCTCTCCCTTCTCCACTCTGACTACTGACCATGCTGGCTTCTCTCAAGCCTCAACTAAAGTCCCACTTTCTTCAGGAAGCCTTCACCAGTCCCTCTCACTTTCAGTACCCTCCCTCTGTCAGTGATTTTCTATTTGTCCTGTGTGTAGCTTGTTCAGACAGATTCATTTGCATGTTGTCTCCCACATTTGACTGTAAACTCTTTTAGGGAGGGACCATCTTTTGCCTCTTTTTGCATCCCTAGCACTTAGCACGATGCCTGGTAGGGAGCAGGTGCTTAATCAGTGTTGACTGACTAACTGCTGTCACCTCTCCAAGTTCCAGTTTCTTCTTTGGTAAAATAGAAGGGTTGAATTCAGTGGTACCTAAGATCCCTTTTTGACTCCAGATCCAGAAGGCTGAGATCCCTCAGGATCACTCATCCACTCCTGGTCAGCCCCAGCTCTGTGTCATCCCCTTGCCCTCCATCTCATGCCCTGGCCAGGACCACACTAGGCATGCCCCAGCCCTTCAGTCAAAGAGCCAGCTTCTTGGTGACTTTAAGAAAAATCACCAAATAGCTCTGCGTCTCAGAACTCCATGAGTTTCTCTGGAAAACCCAGTGTCTGGGCTGGTCAGACCCCTCAGGTCTTCCTTTGGGAGAGGACTAAGCTCGTCACCAGGGTGAGGATGACCAGGAAGGTTGCACCCCAGCCCCAATCAAGGCCACCTATATTAGCCCAGGGCAGGGGCTTGGAGACAGGGAGAGATGGGCGATAGGAAGGAATACCCCATATCTTCCCTTCTTTTGAACTTAATTCTCGTGTGAAGACAAATACATCCACCTCACTTACTGAGAGCGAGGGAGTGAGGGAGCCCCTACCACCCTATCATGCCTGGCTGCCCAGCACCCACCCCCCTCCTAGGCCGCACCCTTCTGAAGCAGTCTTGGACTCAGGGCAGTCTTTCTGAACCATGGCTGGGTCAGCTTCAAGGAGGGTCCCTGGCCTGGGAACTCACTATGGTCTGAAGCTGGCTCTCTTGCAGAACTTGGGCTGCAAACACCTAAATGCGAAAATGTATTTACTGATGCCCCTTGAGATTCTTCTCATCTCAGTTGGAAGATGAGTAAGGATTAAGCCCCTCGCCTGTGCGGGGTGTTGAGCGCCAGGGATGCAAAGCCTGGCCCTGCCCGCGAGGAGGGCACATTCTAGCGGGGTGTTTGCAGACAAGCTCTGGACAGGAGAGCAGGGAAAAACGGCAGGGGTTGGCTCCCGAGGAGGCGGGGCTTGGAGGAAGAGGAGGGTCCGAGGAACAGCCAGGAGGCAGCCCTGCACCAGGCTGCACCAGGCCTGTGAGAGATGATGGGGAGAGAGATCTGCAAAGGGCAGATGCAGCTGCTGACACATGCAGCGGTGGGAGACACTGCGGGCCCTGATCACTCTGATGGGGTCACACAGCCCCCCAGGGCCTGGCCAGAGCTCAGCCCCTGCCTCTGTGGCCTCCAGCAGCTCCCAGAACCGTCCATTGGGGCGCTATGGGGTCTCTGGGCTGTCTTCACCTCCTCTCCCTCCCTGCCTTGACCCTGGAGGGCAAGTGGCATTCCATCTCCGGCCTCTAGGCCTTTGCCCGGGCCGTGCCCAGTGCGTGGCAGGCCGGCCTCATCTCCTGGGGGGGGGGGGGCTGTTGCCTCTAGTTACCTCGGCTCTTTCGATTGGAGGCTTCTTGGGGGCAGGCTCTATCTTCTGGGCCGGCTTTTCACTGGCCTGGGGAGGGGGAAGAGGCGTGGCCTCTTAACTGACAGGTGGGGCTTGGCTTGGGAGAGGAAGAGAGGGGCGGGGCTAGTCGGGAGAAACGACGGATGTGGTGCGCGCGCGCGCGCTCAACCGTTGCGCAGGCGCGGTGGCGAGGGCTACTTGCGCCTCCCCGTCGGTCCTGCCTGTCAGTCAGTCGGTCGGTCCGGTCGGTCCGTCGAGGAGGGCGCGTGTTCTGAAGGGGCCGAGAGTGAAGCCAAAGGAGAGGAGAACGCGGCAGCCGCCATGAAGAAGAGCGTGCCGGGCGGCTTGGCCCGCCTGACCGCAGGTACGGGGCACGTGCAGTGAGCCCCGCCCCGCCCCTCCTCGCCTCGCTTCGTCTCGTCTCGCCTCCAGGGGCCGCAGGCCTCGAGGTCCCGCCCCTGGGCCGGCTCCAGCCCGAGGCCGTCTTCTGCGCGTGCGCCCCGGGCCGCCTCTGGTCCCGGCCTCTGCGCATGCGCCCGGGCGGTCTGTGGGCCCCGCCCCCTTCAGGACCCGGCTTGTCAGGACGACCCCTCCCCCCAGATCCCTGAGAGCATCTGGCTGCTGACGCGGCCTCTCTGTGCGCCGGGGGCGAGGGACAGCGCTCGTTCCCGAGGCTTTTCCCGGTACCAGGCTGTGCACCTGCCGCCGGTGGGGGGGCTCGGCGCCTGCAGCCGCGGGTGGCCGCCCCCCCCAGATCAGAGCCCGAGGCTCCACCTCTAGTCTCCAGCTTCCTCCCGCAGCCCCCTCCCATTCCTGCCTCCCACCTGTCCTGGCCCCTGGGGGGCGCAGCCAGCGGGCCGTGGGCGCATAGTAGGTGCTTCATGGGGCCCAGGCGGGGGGGCGGGGGGGGCGCGCCGGCTGACAGCTGCTCCGTCCGTCCGCAGGCTGTCTGCCCGTGCCTCTGTTCCATCAGAAGAAGAGGGTCCGGCAGCCCTTCACGTCCAGCCCGGCCAGCACGGTCGAGACTCCAGAGCTCCTCCCTGGGCCCGCAGGTAAGGTGGGGGGAGGGAGGAGAGTCAGGGGCCCGGCGGGGAGGGGGGGCGGGGGGACGGGAGGCGGGAGCGGGATGGGGGGGCGGGGGGACGGGGAGGGGGCGGGATGGAGGGGCGGGGGGACGGGGAGGGGGCGGGGGCCGCCCTGCTCCGACAGAGGTCCGTCCTTCCTGGCCTCCCCCCTCGCTCTTGACCTTCCCCACCCGGGCTTCCAAAGGCAGCCTCAGCCTCAGCCTCCCCGGGTGAAGGTGGGCCCCTTACTCACTTTGGGAGGCGGCTGTGCTTCCATGTTGTCCGTAGAATGACTGCTCTGACCGGCCCTGGCACCTCCCCTTCCTGGGCTGGCACCGCAGCTTTCTCGGGTGTTCATGAGCACGCTCTTTCCGCCCTCACCATCCCAAGTGTCGCAGTGTGACTTCTCAGCGTGACCGCTGGGAGAATCTGCCCATCTCACTGCCCAGCTCCATCAGCCCGCTCACAGAGTGACCGCTAATGAGGGCAGAGGAGATTTCTCTGTCCGGGGAGCCTAGACTTGGTGACCCGGTGATGCTCAGGACGCTGTGACTCTGAATGGGAATTCAGGTTCGGAACGTAAGGGACACATATTGGGTCCTTTTCAGGGCTGTAGGTGACTCTAGAGAGACTCTGACCTCTTACAGATGAGGAAACTGAGGCCCAGAAAAAGTAGCTGACATGTCTGAGGCAGCCTGCAGGCATCAGTAGAGACAAGATTGGAATGCAGGTCCCCTTACTTCTCTAGCATGTTGGGGACTTAGTATTGGAGGAAGATAGCAATGGATATAACATTGATATGGAATCCTGGTATCAATTATCCCTAATTAGCCCTACTTCCTGGTCTGTTATTGCCATCTCCATGATGATGCAGGGTGGTCCCATGAGGGTAGAAAAGGGTTGGGTTAGGGTTAAGGAGAGAATTAGGTTGGGGAGGTATAATTGACATGACTTGGAGGAGGGGGTGGGGTGAGGAAAGCAGATGCCAGGCTTTTCTCAGAGGCTTCCAGAGAGGCCTAGGAGGGTGAGGACCAAGAACAGACCTAGGCCAGAGATTGTTGACAGCCTTGGGGAGAGCAGTTCTAGCTGAGCAGCCGCATTGGAAGCCAAATTGTGCAGCGTTAGGTGAATGAGAGAGAAACGACAGAGCAGGCGGATTTCAGAAAAACCGATGCCAAGTGCAGCGAGCAGAACCAGGGGAACATCATACACAGTAACAGTATCGTATGATGACTGAGCTGTTCTCAGCAATACAGTGATTCAAGACAATTACCAAAGACTTAGGCTGGAAAATGCTGTCCACCGCCAAAGAAGGAACAGAGAGACTCTGAATTTAGATCAAAGAAGACTGTCGTCATGGAAACATGTTGTACATGATTGCACATATGTGACCTGTATCCCTCTGATCCAGTAAATCTACGGTTAGGTCTGTATCCCAAAGAGATCAGGAAAAAGGAAGAAGGTGCCACATGTACAAAAATCTTTATAGCAGCTCTTTTTGTGGTGTTAAAGAATTGGAAATTGAGGGGATGCCCATCCCTCACATTTGAGAAAAATAAACATGCACACGCAGCCTAATTTTGTCTTAGAATGAACTAGTAGTGGTGGACACCGTCAACTGAAGAATGGCTGAACAAGTCATAGTATGTGATCGGAATGGAATATTATTGTGCTGTAAGACAGGCAGGTGGATTTCAGGAAAACCTGGAAAGACTTGCCTGAACTGATGCAGAGTGAAGTGAGCCGAACCAGGAGAACGCTGTACACAGTAGCAGCAACATTGTACAGGGATCAAGGATGTTGTGAATGACTTAGCCATTTTCAGCAATGCAGTGATCCAAGATGATCCCAAAAGACTCAGGAGGAAACATGGTCTCCATCTCCAGAGAGAACCGATGCTGTCTGAATACAGACCAAAACACACTATTTTTCACTTTCTTCTTTTGTTGGAGTCTTTTTGCACAAAACGAATAATTGGCAATGTTTTACATGATTGTTCAGGTATAACCCGAGTCAAATTGCTTACCCTGTAAGGAAGGGCAAGGAGAGGGAGGGAGGGAACTCAAATTTGGATCTTAAAACTCGGAAAAAAAAACCCCACAGCGAATGTTAAAATTGTGCTTCGTGTAATTGGAGGAAAAATAAAATATTTTTTTAAATGCTTGTTGAGTGGAGGATGATGGAAGCAAGAGAGTCAAGAATGGAGAGGTGTGTGTCAAGTTGGTTAATCGTAGCATTCAAAGCTGGAGGATGGACTTGAGCCAGAGCAGGAAAGATGGACCAGGGGACAGAGAACAGTAGAGTGCCTGGGGCCTGCACTGACCACAAAACATAGGTTTGGGAGGGCGAGACCAAGGGAAAGATGGAAAGAGGAAATCGGGGTCAGAGGAATTTGCAAATTCTGGATATGGAGAGGAAACGCTTGTAGGTGACCCAGAGATGGGAGAGTAACCAGGCCTGTGTGGACCTGTCGGGATGCTGGCCACCCATCCATGCTTGTCCAGATCCTCCCACACATACTCTGCAGAGGGCCCACCCTGGGGTCAAGTGAGGGGACTTCTTCAGACATCATGTTGGTGCCCGGAGAGCCCAGGGCCATCCATCTGTTATCGATGCCTTGTGTCATGCCCAACCCACCACCCTTTCCAGTTGTGAAGCTCTTCGCTGCTGTTATTCATGCCACGTGGGTGGAATTTGCCCCAGTGGTGTGCTGCTGCTGGTGCTTGATACACAACGGATGGCTTTTCTCACCCACCATTTTGTTTCTCTGGGGATTGTAGTAGTCTGTCACTACTACACAGCCGGAGTGTCCCTGGAGGAGGATTTTCATTGGGAAGATGGGTGAGTGTTTCACAGAGAAGCTTGGAGTTATGACAAAACTGCATGATTCCCCAACTCAGTCTGCCTATTCTTCCTGGTTAAGAGATAGGCACCTAGAGGCTGGCTTATGGGGCAGCTTGTCCATCTGTAGGCCTGGTCTGCACAACAGGCATTTTCATTCACGGGGGATTGTTTGGTGTTGGTACTCCTACTGCTGAGGTTCTGTGGCATGGGGGGCTGGAGGGCTTCCCATCTCTAGGCAGGCTCTCTCCTATTTGGACTCCATGCTGGATGTCCATCATGACAGGGGCAAACTCCTCAGGCCAGCACAACCCCTCTTTTAAGCCTTGCTTGTTTGGTGTTACTCACCAGAGGATTGTCAGAAAGAAGGCTGATCCTTCACTCTGTACTGTCCTTCCTTGTCGTAGGAAGCAGAAGACAAAGGGGATTTCTGGTGAACCCCACTGACTCCATCTTGGGACTTATTTCCGGAGCTAGCTCTGGGCCCTTTCTGTTCAATTACGGATCTAGTCCAATGTCTTGTCAGAAAACTTTATTCAATTATGGGAATTGGGAGAAAATGTTATATTGCTTTGTTTGAACCTAGCCCTGTGAGGCTGGGAAATTGGATCCCCTCTACCTGCTGCTTAGAGACCTTTAACCAAGGACCTGGGTTGTGCTAACCAGAAACCAGGTCAGATCTGAAAATCGATACAAGAAACGTTCTCAGTCATACATCTCAAGCAACCTCTGTGTCTTATCACAGACCCCATCCTGATCACGAATTACTGCTTCCTCACTTCTTTGATTGAATACAGACACGTGGGGAGTAGGCCATCTCTTCTTCTGGTTTCAGGGAATTGCATTTGTTTGCTCTCCCCCTCCCAGCTCAGAAAGTCCCCAATCTTTCCTCCAGTTGGAAATCAGATAACCTAATTTTGGATCCTGCTTAATTGTTTCCTTTTAATTAACTGGTTTTATTTTATTAATTGTTTTTAATACATGAAAATCTGTCTCAGTCTGTATTCAGTCTCTGGACTGACCAGGAGGCCATCGACCTGTTTATTAGGCCTGTTTCACTAATAAATCAAGTAGTTTAGAGTGTTTCCTGCTAAGCTCTTCCCTTTCGCCCGTCCTTCCTTGTGCATGACTCAGTGTGTGCGGGATCATGAGCAGGCCCCTACGACACCCATCCCTCAGCTTCTTCATCTGTAACATGCAGGGATGGACTTCAGGGGCTGCCGTCCAGTTCTGAAGCCCCTTGTTTCACCAGAAGAGCGAATGCTACACTTTCCAGTAGAAGCCAGGAAAGTGGAAGCAAACTGGTTTCTTCCTGGGTTTCCCAAGACAGTGGTTTGGATGTTCATGGAGTGGGCATTTGGTGGGCTGAGTGGGGCAGGGAGAAATGAAATCTGCCTCAGGTGAATCGCTTCTCTTCTGAACACCTGCCTGTCTCCTTGGTCTTTAGATCTCATTTGGGAGATGACGAGGGCTGAGGTGCCGCCATTCAAGAAAGTGATGGATGCTGGGTAACTGACTTTTGGTGTTTACTGATGACTGCCACGTGCCTTTGTCTTGCGTTTCTAAATGTGTAGCTAGACCATTACTACTTAATATCAACATGTAAAAATGTTTCTTTGAAAGGCAACAATCTCCTGCTGTTCCTCATCTAAAGCAAGAGAGTGGGTTTAACCAAGACCAGCTGGGCGTGGCAGAAAGTCATAACTGGAGTAGCTGGAGGTGAGTGCAGGTCTGGGTCTCATTGGCCAAACCTCAGTCTCCTCATCTGAAAAATGAGGGTGATCCTAGGCTTATTTTTAGGGAAGTGCTTTGTAACATGAAGTACAGAATCAATAGGAATTCGCACTTATTAAGTGCCTGTTGTGTGCTGGGCACTGCAAGGTGCTCCTGCTCTCCAGTTGGAAGAGCCCTGGCCCCTGGAGAAACCAGGGAAGGCTTTGGGTAGGAGGCAGAGGTGAAGAACTATGCTGAGAAGAAGTAGTGAGACTGATAGCAGTAAGAAGCAGGGAAGGGAAGTCATGAAATGACAGGCAGGCAGCTGAGAGGGCTTTGGGGCAGCCCAAGGAGTCTGTGTGTCCTCCTGGAGGCCATCAGGGCCCACTGAAGAGCTCTGAGTAAGGGAATAGTGTGATGAGAGCTGGGAATTGGGAAATTGTTAGAGGACTAGGAGCCTGGTGAAAGGGGAAAAGGCCCTGGCTGGAGGAGTGGCCAGGGGAGCAGAGAGGACTTGGCCATATGGGGGTGGGGTGAGCCGGATGAGGGAGGTTTCTGTGTCTGTGAGCCAGGGGACCAGAAGGATGCTGGTGCTCTGCATGAATCAAGGGGTTGGGAAGCAGAGTAAGCGCCAGGGGAAAGTCAGTTAGGAGAAGGAGGAGAGTACTGTTTGAGAATGAGTGGGCCCTGGAGTGTCCAGTCAGTGAGGTCAGACTGGAACTTGGGAAGGTTAGACCTGGGAGTCTTTCTACCATGTAGAACCCAATAATAATGGAACCCAAAGAGGTGAAGAGAACAGCCAGGGAGAGGGCCCCGAGAGATGAGGAGAGGCCCAAGACAGACCCGAGAATGGTGGTCCAGGCCAACCTGGAGGAAGCAGGGTCTGAGAAACCAGGGCAGCCCGTGGTATTGGGCAGGTGGCCAGCAGTGTCCAGAGGAGCACACTGAGAAGAGGAAAGGTGAATGGGTGATCAGAGTGATGGTAAGAGGGTTTTCTGAGTCAGGCTGTTACCTCCAGGGATCATCAGGGATGTTAGAGGCCTCCTCTCTATTTTCTAATAGTTTGGCTATGGAAAGGAGAAAAGCCATAGAAGTATAGCTTGTGTGTGTGTTGGATGAGGGGTGGGCATCAACTGAAGGTCTTTAACGGATCAGGCAGGCAGGCCCTGAGGTCTGCGCCTGGGACAGATACAAAGGGTGAAAGAAGATCCTTACTGAGGGAGACAGTGAGCGCACATACAGACGTGGACAGCACTGGTATAAAGTTAATACAAATGCGAAAAAGATAGGGCTTGGGAGGGGTACAGCAGGTCCTCCGGGCCCCCCCCCCCCACCCCGGGGCTTCAGACGCCCCGAGGTCGCATGGCTTTGTAGACAGGACAGGAGCCCTTGCGGACCTCCATAGGAGCGCTTTGGAGCCTCAGTACAAACAGTCATGTGTTCACAGGTCTTGGGTACACCTGCATTAGGAAGGCTTGGGCCTCTGGAGCTCAGGGGTCATTTTCTCATGCCTGCGTTAGCCAAGTCATGACTTATTAGAGTTTTACCCTGTTCTTTGCTCGGTGACCAATGGGGGAAAATCATGTGATGTTAGATTTCCCGAAATGCCCTGTGTTTCCAGTGTTTGCTCATATTTGGACCCATGTGAAAACCTAGCTGTGTACAAAATGGCCACAGAAATGTGGCTCTGGGCTCTATATGGGGCTCATGGTCCAAGAGCAGGAAGTTAGCCAGTGTGGTCTTTTGTTCCACATGATGCCCATGCATGCCCAGTGCTCCAGAATGTCTCTATGGGGCGGAGGGGGGGCGTGACGGGGTATTGCCAGTAGGAAGCACGATTTCTTTGTCCTAGTGCTTCATCCTTGGGAATCGTCCTTCAGCTCCCTTCAGGGCATGAACACAAGGGGTGCACCTAGAGGCTTGGGGTGGGGCACTTAAACTGAGTTTTTTTATTGAAGTTTTTGAAAATGAGAGAAGACATTTTAAAAAAACCAATTTCAAAATTGTCTCATGATGTTCCAGCCATAGAGAAGAGAGCACAAAGGCTTGGGACAGAAATGAGTTTGTACCTCAGAGGAAAAGCTCGTGCTCATCAGCCAACAATGGGCCCAGTGCTGGCCTGGTGACTTTGGAAAGGAATCAGAAGCAGAGACAGCAGGACCGTGCTCAGGGAGCAGATGCCCAAGGGCTGGGGAACAGCAGCAGCTCGTGGCATGTGGTGAAGTACCCTTCTCAACCGAGTCATCTGAAGAGAAGAACCTTTGGTAGTGGCCCAGAGGGAAAAGTCACTAAGGTAAATTGCAGGCTTTGCCTTCTCTGCAGCCCCAGCCCCCAGCCTCAGCTGCTCCCAACACTGAGTTCTTAGTGCCCAGCTCCCTGACTGACTGGCTAAAGATGGAGTTGGCTCCATGTTAACCATGACAAGCAAAAGCTTTGGGCTGTTTTAAGTTTTGCAAAGTGCTCCGAGAGACATTTCATTTGATAGAAACAAATACCAAACCATAAAGGTAAGAAAGGTTCAGGCCCTTGGTACCAGCTCCTGTGGACACGTCTGATTTACTAACCTCAGATGCCTGAGACCATCAGGACCTTGGTATCTCCCACTCCCTGGGGACCCTTTAGTAGCTGGCAAGAGTGTAGGTGCTTTAGAACAAGACTGGCCCTGGCTTGGGATTGGTTGCTTCCCATAATTCTCCAAATTGCTGGTCATTCGCCCTTTGCCTTGGGAGGTCCACTTCTCCAGGTTGTTCTAGACTAGCAGGGGCCCTGCTTCCTAGGTGACCTCTCAAGCCAGAGGCTGCCAAGTGCTGGGCCTGAGCTCTGGCAGGCAGCAGGGACTGGAGGAATCTCTGGGCGTGGGGGGGAGCTTCTGTTCCTACCCCCTTCTTTTACAAAGGGGGGAAACATCCTTTTGTTCTTCTGCTAGGAAGTGCCAGGGTGCCAGCTCATGATGAAGGAGGATGACCCTTCTCTTAGAATTCTCCCTGCAGTCATCGAAAGTATGAAGCACTGGAGGGAGCGCCTGCCATCTTACCCACTGCTCTTTGAAGTGTTAGGTGAGTATGTGAAGGAAGTGGAGAGGGGAGGGGGCAAGGAAAAGGTAGTCTGGGTCAGAGGGCAGGAAGGGAGGGAGAGAGAAGGGAGGAAGGAAGGAAGGAAAGAGGAGAGGGGAGAAGGGAAGGGAGGAAGGACAGAATTGGGGCAGGAAGGGAGGGAAGGAGGGAAGGGAGGAAGGAAGAGAGGGAGGGAGGGAGAGGGAAAGAGGGAGGGAAAGAAGAAAGGAGGAAGGAAGGGGGGAGAGGGGAAGGGAGAAAGGAAGAGGGGGAGGAGGGAAGGAAGGAAGGACAGAATTGGGGCAGGAAGGGAGGGAAGGAATGGAGGAAGGTGGGGAGGGAGGGAGGATTGATTGATTTATTAAGCACTGTGTGCCTGATCCTGGGCTAGGCTCTGAGGATACAAAAACCAAAAATGTCCAACAATTCCTGTTCTCAGGGAGCTTGTATTCTCTCAAGGGAATGTTGAATGTTAAATCTGCTGATGTGCATTGGAGTCATAATTTAAAAGAGAACTCCCTAATTGATTTAATGACCTCCTTTGTCCCTGTGGGATGAAGGATCCCTTGGGAGCTGCCCCTAGGGCAGAAGGACTCAGTGAGCCCTAAATCTGTGAAATGGGGTCATTGGTTCCAGCCCAGTGGCAGTGTTCAGCCTGAGTTCAAGCAGCAGTCACCTGGGGAGATGACTTGTTAGTCACACTGAAGGGGACCCAGCTGTCCTTGGAGGATCCTCGGATCTGTCCATAATTTGATGAGTGGCTTTCAGGTGCTTCTGGGGCCTTAGTGTTCTTCCTCTGGAGCTGAGCTGGACTGAGCTGATGTGGGCTCTCCAGACCTAGCCAGGTAGACGCAGGCCTCCCGCCCCCAGTGCCCCTCACCAACTGGGCCAGACCTTGCAGGTGGTCCTGGCAGTCACCTCTGGGCCTTGATGGGGCCTCATTGGAGAGTCCAGGTAGAGTCTAATCGTTACAGCTCTTAGATGTCCACCCTGGGTTCTAAAGCACTTTCCTTTGCAGTAGGAGCATTTGGCAAGATCCAGTAACCCTTAGGACGATGGGAAGATGGGAAGTTTGTCACTTGGCACCATGTACACATTAAGTCACTCCTGGCCATTCCCTGAAGCCCAGTGTGAGCCTCCATAGGCATTCTGGATCTGATGTACAGCAGCCCTGCTGGTCTGTGTGATTCCAAGCCCCATTTTTCCCTGGGAGTCAGCTCCTTTCCAGAACAGCCCATAGGGAGTGGTCAGCCCCCAGTCCAGTAGTGGCCAATTCTGCAGCCCAGCATTTTGGTGAAAGCTGAGTGCACAAACTGAACCCTCTACGTAGGCCAGGACCACAACCCGAGCTCATTCACTCAGGATTAGGGGGTGAGTGCTCTCTCCCCAAGGCTTTAATAGGCAAGAAATGCTCCAGGAAGCCCCTCCCCAGGCTCAGGGGCTCACCAGGAAAACCTGAGGAAGCACGCTAGGCCAGTGTCTGAGCCCACCCTTGGCCTCTTGCAGATTCCCCAGTGTTTGTTGGCTTGGCCCCCATGACTGGTTCCTAGGCATCCCAGCCGACACACTGAGGCAGAGAAATGGGCCAAGCATCTGGAGGCTGAAACAGGCTTTGTGGGGGCCTTTGCTTCTCAGAGATGACTGTCTGACTCTGGATGTCCCACCCCCAGCCCTATCTGGGCCCTTTGCCAGCCCCAGTATGGTCAGAGCCCAAGGCCCCTGTAGCTTAGGTGGGTCCTTTCCTGGCGGTTAATGTGTGTCAGACAGTCACGGTGTTCATTTCCTCCCTGGGGTCAGCCGTTCTCGACTCAGCTGTTACGTCAGGTGCATATGGGGCCAAGACTTTTCTCCTGAGAGACAGAAAGAATACTGTGCCTTGTGTGTTCTATGAAATTGTGAGTATTTATAAACGTTCAGCTTTTATTGAAGGGGCCAACCAAAAAGTGGAGTGGAAAACTTTCCATAAGTCCAGAGATGAAACAAAATCATGTTTTCCTTGCAGATTTTTATTAATGGTATCACATCATCTTATAGTTGGAAGGAACCTGTTCAGAAAATATACTTTATACACACAAGTCCAGTCATTAGTGGAGGGCCAGCCTAGGGCTGTGGCTGGGGAGGAGCCAGGGGCTGAGATCAGTCCTGCTGGAGGGCCAGCCTGAGAGGCTGGATTCCTCCTGAGGTGGATCCTGACCAGGTGCCAGGCCAGGCCTCCTACTGAACAGCTAAAGAAACCAAGGTCCCCTCCAGTGCTCCCACTCTGGTCTGTACAATGTTCTGCACACTCACTCAGCTCTCATCTCACCTTTACAAGTATAAGCCACATTTTTCCTGACTTGAATCCCTGAGTTTCAGAGTTGGAGGGGATCTCCCCATCCAGACCTGCTCCCCACCTCCCAGTTGCGATCTCTGGGGAGGGCAGGGGCATTCCATTTTGGAGGCCATGGAAGTATCGATGGAGAGCCAGAGGGAAAAATGGAGGCCCTGCAGGGGTGAGTAGTGTGCCCAAAGCCCCACAGGCAGTGACTGGCAGGATGAGGACAGCAGGCCAAGTGGGCACCTTGGCCTCCATGCCAATGCTTCCCCCAGGGCCTCGGCTGCCACCTTCTTCCTTCAGCTTTTGGGGCCCCTCCTGTTTTTCTTGGCCTGGCCCATCGTGATTCCCATCCTCTTCCTCTCTCCAGATTGTCCATCTCCTTCCTAGAAGGGGTCACCACAGAGGGAGCCTCCCTTCCAGATGTGGTCTGAGCAGGGCAGAGGTCAGAGGGGCTGGGGGTCATGGCAGCTGGGAAGATCACCCAGGGCTTTCTCATCATCCCAAGCCTGACCCTGAATGATTCAGGCCAGTGCTGCCCATCATGTGCGGTGTTGGTGTAGGGTGGGGAGAGCTGGCCTTGGAGTCAGGAAGACGAGCCGAAATCTGCCTTCTGTCCCTGTGTGACCCTGCCTGAGTCCCTTAGCCTCTCTAGACCTGTTTCCTTATCTGGATGGGCAGCCTCTGAGATTGCTGCTAGCTCTAAACCAGTGACCTTGTGAAAAGACTGGCCTAGGATTTGTTGGGAAGGGCAGACCTCATCTGTCATGCTGCTTTATTGCCAGGACCGCGAGCTTCCGAGGCTGATAAGGGGTCAAGTGCATCGGTGCGTGGGCAGCTTCGACCCAAAGAGGGGCCTCCTCCAGTGTGTATCTGTCAGGCCTGCGTCTGCTTGTGAGCAGAGAACATTCCAGGAATTTGTCAGGACCGCGGACGCCAGGATGTCCTACTACGCCAGCACCAGGAGTGAGATGTGAACGGGCAGACCTTCACACAGGGAGGGCTGAGTTATTTGGAAGGTGGATTTTTCAGAGATTTTCAGTTATTTATTACATAGATCCAGGTCAGCCTGTTTACAGTTGTATCATCTTTTGTAAATAAAGTGAGTTTAGCTTCAGCATTTCCTTGGTGTCATGGTGTGGTTGATGGAATAGTCAGTTACCCTTCTGCGCCTCAGCCCATGGGATTCTTGGCCAGATCCTCCCATTCATCCTCTGCTAAGAGTTGGCTCAGTGCCCCCGAGGCCATCGTCCAGTCACACATCTCCTGTTGGAGCCGGTGATGGTGCAAGAGAAAGGCCTGGGCCTGGAGGCCCAAGGAGGGTGGCCTTGCTTGGAGAATGACCAAGAGCCATGGCCCTGGGATCAGGAACCCTTGATGGGAGAGCAGGGCATCTAAGCCACCTGACCTGTTTTTGCTACCTGGTTCTCTGTCTCTTGACTCCCAGGATGGTGGTGAGAACAGGCCCTCCATGGCACAGGTCTCAGCCCTTGTGTCCTCACATCCATCCTGCACGTGTGCGTGCATATATGTGTACATACATATGTGTGTATGTGTTATACACACACGCCATCTAAATGCATCCACACATTGACATACACTTCAGTTTATGGATGCCAAGTGAAGAACCGAAGAACCCTGTGTAGGGAATCCTGTCTGAACTCTGATCAGGACTCCCTCCATCACAGTGCTGGCAAACACCTTTGGCAAACACCTGTTTCCCTGTTTCATCCTTCATTTGGCATTGGCCCACATATACACTTTAAACATGGGCATCCATCCATTGGGCAGTGCCACAGCATGCCCGCCATCACCAGAAGTCCCAGAATACCCCAAGGTGCCCAGGTCCTCTCCTAGAGGCAAAGGTCAGAGCATAATGGTCTGCTCATCACCCACTGGCACAGACCTCCGGCCCATGTAAGATCCTATCTGAAGGGTGGAGGTAGACTGGCATGGGGCACACTTAGGGCAGAATCTCAGGTCAGTGTGATAGCCTTAGCCCAGCACCTGGTAACCCAGAAGCGATGGAGCTTCTCTGGGGCTCCCTCCAGGAGCCAAAAGATCTTCCATCCCTTCTGACACCAGGCATCTTCTCTGGCTCACATTCCCCATGCCTTCGAAAAGCTCTCTTCCTCATCTCCCTCTCCTGGCTTCCCAGCCAAAACCTCAGCCCCTCTAGGAAACACTCCCCAGACCTCCTTATTTCTAGTGCCTTCTCCTTGTTGATGTTTGTCATGTCTGTGGCTTGTTTGGGCCTACACATTTGCATGTTGTTTCCTCATCAGACCGAGCTCCCGGAGAGCAGGGACTGGCTTTTGCCTCCTATTGGATCCACAGCACAGCATGTGGTAAGTGTTTAATAAGTGGTGGTGGTAACTATGACTCATCATCATCATCACCACCACCACCTCCACCATCATCACCACCACCATCATCACCACCACCATCATCACCACCATCACTACTACCATCATCACCACCACCATCACCACCACCACCACCATCACCACCACCATCATCACCACCACCATCACCACCACCATCATCACCACCACCATCACCACCACCACCACCACCACCACCACCACCACCATCATCACAACCATCACCACCACCAGCACCAGCACCACCACCATCACCATCACCATTATCACCACCACCATCACCACCTCCACCACCATCACCACCACCACCACCACCATCACCACCACCATCATCATCACCACCACCACCATCATCACCACCTCCACCTCCACCATCATCACCACCACCTCCACCATCATCACCTCCACCAGCACCACCACCACCACCCTCATCAGCATCACCACCTCCACCATCTATTTCAGAAATTTTCTTGGGATCCCAGTTTGCTTTGGAATCAAAGGCAATATGGCTGACTGGTAGATTGTGGGCCATTTCCCTTTTCTGAGACAACCAGGAAATTCACTCATCCTCAGGTCTCCCCGTCCCCATTGTCTCTCAGAGACCAGAGCCATGGCTTCCCAGCCCTGCCAGCCAGGTTCATGTGGGCCTGGTGTCCAGTCCCTCGAGGCAGTCATAGCCAACACTGCTGGAGTACTTCGAGGCTGGCAGAGTGCTGTACACATAGGATCTTGTCTCAACCTCACAACAGCCCTGGTAGATAAATGCTGCCATGATTCTCATCTTAAACGTGAGAAAACTGAGGTAGACAGAGATGAAGTGACTTGCCAAGGGTCACTCAGCTAGGAATTGTCTGAGGCTGGATTTGAACTCGGGTCTTCCTGACTCCACTGGGCCACCTTACTGCATAGCCTCTTATTATCTCTTCATTTGCTCTGGGCATGTGAGTCATTTTCATTTTGTCATTTCTCTTTGGCAAAGAAAGCAAAAACAAAACACAATGTGGTAACCATCCCACTGTGCTCCATTGACTGTGGGTTCCTGCCTCAGTTTTTCCCACTGGCCTCCACACAGGAGAAACTTGAAGCCTCCACTGATGATCTGCTGGCCTCCCTAGAGGTTACCATGGCAATACGCCAGTGGGCATTGGACCATTACCAAACCCAGGGGCAAAAGGACACCCCCAGGTAGGCCTGAGTGTCGATGGAGATCTTTCACCCTACTGAACCCTCCCAGAGTTCTTCAGCTCTGCCACTGGACCCTTTCCTGCCATCTCTTTGGTCAGTTCAGTGACCTTCCAACCTCAACTTCTACCTCCTTTCAAATCCATTCTGGCTTCCACAGGATATTGCTAGGTAAGGTTCATCTTACTGCTGAGATCACTGATGGGGGCTCGGACTCCTCCTGCCCTTGGTGTTCCTGGAAGAGGAGAAGCTATTTATACTCTGGACCTTCCTGGGCCCCTTGTCGGCTAGTGGAGGGGAGAAAGAATAAGGTGTTTGCTTCCCACAGGTAGTTAATTGGGACAAGACCCCCAGACCAATCCAGATGTTCCATCACTGCTTCAAAGTCTGGACCTCTCCCATCTGGAGGTCCCTGGAAGGGGAGGGGCACCGAATGACCCATGAATACCCCCCTCCCCCACTGCTCTGGTAAGTCACATGAACAGCTTGGACCAGGTCACTTCAGACCCAGACATTCTGCTCTATTCTGGTTAGATCTGCTCCCCTGAATGTGCCTACAGTTTCCCCAGGGGAGGGTGTCCCCAATAGCTTGACGCAGCTTTTCAGCACCATTTATACTAAGGGCCTGCACCCACACCCACCCACACACACACACACACACACACAAGTGGTTAGACCTTCCTGCCCATACTGTCCCTAGTTCCCCAAATCCTAGGTGGTAGTTACAGATTGGAGATAATTTCCTGGTTTCCATGACCATCTGTGATAGGTTCTGAGCATCCCCTTGATCTTCCTAGAGGACATCCAGGCAGCAGCCATAGTACCATAGTGAGGCTGGAGAAAACTGGGCACGAAGCCCACGTCAGATGTTTGCTGTGTGGCCGCAGGCAGGTCATCTAAATTCTGTGCATCTCAGTTTCATCAGTTAGAAGATGGGCACAATACCTACAGCATTTACTCCACACGGTCGATGAGGGATTAAATGAAATGATATATATAGTGTGTGTAAGCTATACAGTTGATATAAATGTCAGTTCTAGTTATGCTACCCTGGAGACTTCCAGGTGTGGAACACTTAGCAGCTTCTTGTCCTGGTAGTCAGGACACCCTGGACCAATTCTTCATTGTGTGGACTCAAAACTACCCTGCTGAGGCCACTAGGGGGCGCCACGGCGCTGTGGTCCCGGAGTTACAAAGCCCTGAGTTCCAACGTAACCCCAGAGATTTCCTAGCTTCAGGATCCCGGGCAGGGCAAGTCACTTTACCTCTGTTTGACTTAGTTTCCTCAAGTGTAAAACGGGGGTCATAATACTATCTCCCTCCCCGGGTTGTTGGGACAATCAAAAGGGATAATCATTGTCGAGCGTTTCACAAACCCCAACCTGCTCTAGAAATGCTGCCTGTTACGTGCAATTCTCTCAAAAAGACATTCAAGGGAGATGAAAAGCCAGACAAAGAGACACAAAGAGAGTGAACAAGGTGACATGTTTTATTTTACAGTGTCAGCTAATGGAGGATGCCAGTATTTTCAACACCTCTGAAATACTCATTCAACAAGCCCAGAAAACTGTCCTCATCCCCAAGATGGCCACCAACTTAATGCAGAAACACAGTATAGACAGCACGCCATTTAGTTACACTTGAAACGATTTTTAATCTAGAAAAAACAACCCATGAATTTGAACCTGAACCAGTAAGTTTCATTGTTTAAAAAAGAAAAAGAAACAGTTGACGCAATTGGACTTACAGATACGATCTGTTTAAAAAGTGATTTATCAGCATTAATCAACATGTGGTGATTAGTTAAATTAAGAACATTTTCTTTGAAAAACTTAGTGAGATGAATGGCAGCATTAGTTTTGGAAATGCAAAAATATTCAAAAATGGAAAGATGCAAGTTGACTTTACATTCCGGAAAATTGAAATTGAGATTTCCCACATAATATGTGAGAAGTCGTTGGGTACATTAACATTCTGGAGAAGCTGGCTTGTAATTATAAAGGAATCGACATCCATGAAGCTTATTAAAGGTAAGGTTACCAGCTTCGGGATTTCTAAGGTCAGCACAGTAGCTAATTTTGTGCTAATAAATCACTTTTCCCGACCAGACACGAGGGAAACCAGTGTAAACACTTTGCTCACTACAAGGAGGAATCACACAGGATGCTGGGGCGGCAGCTGGTCTCCATCCACCATTCTCGGTGGCCGAGGATGCTTTTGTCGCATTTGAAAGCACGAATGAATAGGTTCTACTAGAAAGGCACAAACCGGTTAGGGAATCAAAGTTTGTTTCTCTCTTGCCCTTCCTAGGAGCAGGGGCAGATTCTCGGCTGCTCCAGACCTGTAGAAAGGGTAGCTTCTTCTGAATGAGACCCCCAAATGTCATCTTGGTTTTTCTGGACTAGGTGGCTTCAGGAAACAAAGTTCTTTTTCCTACGAAGCCAGGTGGGAAATAACCTGACATCGTCATTATTCCTCTTCCTCTTGGCTCCTCCCCATCTTTTGTGCTCTTAACCACATCATTCAGCAGCTCTGAAAACAAGAGCTCAGAATGTGTCACGTGCTGTGACTACACCTGAAGAAAGGTGGGACATGTGTGTGCATTCATGCTCACACATATGTATGGGTGCATGTGTGATCTGTGTGCATTGTAGACATGTGTGTGAGCATGCCCGTGCATGTGTGTGCACATGTGTGTCGTTGGCTCCCTGCAGACATCCTTCCCCTCACTCATGTGGCCCAGCCCTTCTCTGAGCAGCACAGCAAACTCCCCCGAATGTTTCCCCTTTTCACCGCATGATTTCCCTTCACTTCTATTACCTCATATGAACAATATGCCCCTGGGTGTTCATGAGAACATCCCTTAAAATGGTGCTAAAAATAATTATCTTCTTCAGTTTGAAATCTGAGGGGTTCAGGAAGCTCTGCTGGTAAAAATGCATTCACCTCTATTGCTTTGTTCCCAAGGGAGGCTTTTCTCTGCTTAGTGTCCCTGTCCTTCCCTATCATTTCCTCTAGTTTCCTTCAAGTACGTTTTTCACATGAAATAATGAACAAAGAACCCATTTAGGACTCAGAAAAATTGTTAACTGTGATGATGGATTTGATGGATCCAGTCACAGGTGTGATGCACCATCTCAAAAATGCACTGGACAAGATTTCTGGTTAGTATTAAAATAGGTCCTACGTCCTTCTTGGTTTAGGAAACTGGACGCATATGTCCTAATAACTAGGGAGACAGGACCACAAAATCTTTTTTCCCCAATGAGATATGGCAATGGCATGAGCTTGGAACCCAATTTCTCTCCTGGTTAAGGCAAATGGTGTGTTTGTTGGACTGTCCTGCAATAGAAAAACCAGTGTGATTCCATACAAAGATGAGACCCTCAAAAAATGCTTAAGATTTCTTGAGATGAGATAATGCAGCCATCACACACACACAGACACATATGCGCACATTTGCACACACACACACCCACACCCACACACACACACCCCAATCAGCACAGATGTGCAGAGGCCCATGTTCTAACACTAGTGGAAAGATGTTTGTGTTTTTAGAAAATCTCTCCCCTCTATTGAAAATGGCAGCCTTTTTTGCCCCAATATCTTTCAAGTTGGTCCCAAGAAAATCTACATGTCATCAGTCAAATCTCTGCCAATATTTAACCTAGGGGTATAATTTGCAAAGTCTTTTTAAGGAAAATTTCAAAATAACCAATTGAAAACCAGTGTGATACAATGATAAGAACCCTTGATTATGAAGTCATTGGACCTGGGTTTGAATTCTGCTTTGCTACTCACTGCCTTCTCTGGAAGACTTTGGACACAGTCTTTGCCCTTCCTGGACCTGGGCAGCTACTGAGTCCTCATCCGTAAGATGATCAGATGGCATCTAAGATTTCCCATGGCTCTAAGGCCTGGGAAATGAAGAGCAGGTAAGCCTTTGTAGACTTTTAACCTGTTTTTCCAAGACCCACCTACCTCTATCTGGCCATGCATAACTCAGGGGGCTTCTTTCTGGCCAACACAGGGTTCCTTTTAGCTATCTGGAGAACTTATTCTTTAGACACGACAAAGCACCCTGATGGTAATCATAACTGGGCTTATAAAACAATTTAATATCTAGTCACCAATGAAAATGAATTACTTTTCAAAAAGATTGACCATGTTTGTGACATAAACTGGGAGGTAGACACTGCCCTCTGAGGCTAGACAGGTGTGGTTTGCCTGACCCTTGTGGCTAGAATCTCTGCCTAGAGAAGGACAGAGGCTCCTTAGATTCTTGGGAGTTCTACTGCAACCCCAAACTTAGGCACTCCTGTTGATGGAAGACGGTCAGGGCAGTTTGGGGTGCTGGAAACAGAGCCCCTTGTTTCCATTACATTTGTTTGTTTTAGCAGTAAAACAACAAAAAAAAAAGATACCCCTATACCTTCTGCCCCTGGTTTTAGATGAGATGTCCTTTTGTTGGTACCAACTGCTATAAAATAGCAGGCATCGGGGTCGGTGAGATGTGCTCTTTGGGTGCATACTTGGCAAAGAAGGGCAAGAAGCCTGACAGCATGACCCCCATGATGGCCAGTGTGTAGCCCCAGCCAATCTGGCAGCTCCCAGCATTGTAGACGCCAGCGTTGGCACAAGAGTTCTTCACAGAAGCTGAGCTGAGGCCCAAAGGGTAGATCAGGAGCCCTGAGGCCATGATGAACACTGGAAGGGAAGAGAGAGGACCCCATTATTTGTGGCATGGGACCTGGCCACCTCACATCCAATACAAAAGGTCTGCAGGGAATGTTAGTGAGGGGTCCTTTACAAAAGCTAGATACCTGCCCCATAGGCTGAGTATTAAATTCCCAGAATGGTCCAAGTATCAGCTTCCAATTCTCCCTGCCAAGACTGACTTGTAGAAACCAGTCACCAAAGATCACCAAAAATGTGGGATGGGTCAACAGGAAGAAGAGAACAGGGAAAGGGCTGGAGAGAGACTTCATAAAAACCATCAGAACATTTCACTTGAATTGGAATGTTTGGTTTTGTTTTCTAAAGATTTTTACAGTAACCTATACATTAGAAAAAGAGGTAAAAAAAAAAAAACATTCAGAGGATAAATGGCTCCAGCTGGTTGTCTATAAAAATAGAATTCTGATGGCAAAATTCACCAAATCTGGGGGGGGGTGGGTGGGTCAGAGGTATATTGTCTGACCTACTCACATCTAAATGAAAATCCCCTTTACAACACCCCTGATAGACCCTTGACCATTTGGCCTCTGCCTGGAGCCCTCCAAGGGAGAGAAGCCTCCCTTCCTCCCCAAATAGCTACCCTATTTGGGTAGGCCCCTGAGCACTAGGGGGTTCACACACCCCATCTGCCTCTCCAGTTTGCCCTCAGCCCCACCCTCATTGATGCTCCTGATTCTGCTCTCTGGGGCCAAGCAGAATCTTCCTTTCCTGATGACCTTCTCTCCCTCCCTCCCTTCTTTCCTTCCTTCCTTCCTTCCTTCCTTCCTTCCTTCCTTCCTTCCTTCCTTCCTTTCTTTCTTCCTTCCTTCCTTCCCTCCTTCCTTCCCCTTCTCTCTGTCCACTAAAGGTATAATACCCTTTCCTGGGGGTGCTTTGCCCAAAGGAATAAATTTTGATGTCTAAAACCTCACAAGACATCTTGGGGTTTACAGGCTAGATTTTTTTTCTTAAAGACCATGCCTTAAGCCCAGATAGCTCTGGCTTTCATTGATTGGTCAATAGTAGGTCCCAGACCAAGCCCCACTTGGTCATTATTTGGGCCCTGATTACCTCAGAGTCAATGCAAATAACAATTGTTTCTGTTTTGGCCAGAAATCCCCTTGAGGGTCTTTCCCTTCCAGATTGACTTTTTTTTTTGACTAGGTAAAAGAGATCTTTCATTGCCTCATTTCTTCCCTAGCCTTAATCACTGAATGGTTGTTGCCTCAGTCATACTGTGAGACCTGTTAAACACCTTAGTTTAAAAAGGCCCAAGTCTCCCACTGCATTTGGGGCCATCTCCAGTTGTCCTGATCTATATCTGGCCACCTGACCTAGATGGTTCTGGAGGAGGGAGTGAGGCTGGTGACTTTGCACAGCCCTCCCTCACTTAAATCTGATTCACTTGAAAGTCATGGCATCATCTCCCTGATGTCATAATTCTATGGTCCTCTTCCGCAATGAAGGACAAAGAACAACAATTATCTGGAGACAATTCTAATGTCTCCAACAGTCATCTCTTCTCCAGGCTCCCTCAGAGACAGATGTTACTTTTAAATAGACTCAGTGTATCTTATCTTTGTAACATTGTTGCCTCTGCCAGTCCAGGGAAAGCTCCTGGAGGGCAGGGTCTCTTTCATTTGTGACTTTGTAGCCCAGGCAGCTTGGAGGGGTGTCTGGTGCCTGGTAGGGGCTGAGGAGATACTTAGCAGACATTTGTCAATAATCACTGGCAGGTATGCCAAACAGCACACTAAGCACTTTGCATTGAGTATCTCCTTTGGCCCTCACAACCACTCTGGGAGGCAGGTGCTGGTATTATCCCCACTTCACAGATGAGGAAACCAAAGACACAGAGACTTGCCCAGGGTCACACAGGTAAGTATCTCAGGTCAAATTCGAACTTGGGTCTTCCTGTCTCCAGGCCTGGCCTTAGATTCACTGACCTACCTGCTCTTTGGTCTCCACTTCCTATCTTGGTCACCCCCCTCTGGACAGGCTCTGGTTTGGCAACATCTTCCCTAATATGTGGTCCCAGAAACGAAATTGGGAATTACTCTGATTAGAAACCATGAAACTGGAAATCATTCTAATCAGAAACCATGAAATTGGGAATCACTCTAATTAGAAGCCATGAAACTGGAAATCATTTTACTTAAAAACCATGAAATTGGTCAAGATGTCAAAAAAAGCTACATGTTCATTCGGCTGCCCGAGGAGCTCTGAGGCCTCGCTCCCTTAGAAGAGCACGCCCAGAAGGTGGCCGAGGGGTCAAACAGTGCCCACAGCCAAGGACAAGCCTCTATGCATGACGTTGTCAGGCAGGTTCAAGCCTCCAACAAATGTGGAAGAAACATGTTTGGAGCAAGAAAAGCAACAGTGAGCAAGGTCAGCGTGGAGAAGATGACTTTTTTTGTTCACTCACTGACGAGCCATATATGAGGGACATGATATTTCAAGGGATCAGATAGAGCTGTCAAGTGTGGATGTGCGCTACCTTCAGAGAGCCAGAACTGAACGTCTAGAGGCCACCCGAACTCAAGGAGGCCAGAGCTAAGCTCTGGACCTGTGTCCTTTGCCCTCTCCTCTTCCTAACTTCTGGATTGGCGGTGGTAGGTGACACCTTTCTCTCAGTCACCCAGGCTTGAAACCTTGGGCTCCTCTTCTGTTTATCACTCCCAACCCCAATAGTTGCTAAATCTTATTGTTTCTACCTTCATAACATCTCTCCAATCTGCCCCCTCCTCACTTCTGCCCCCTCCCCCACCCTGAGGCAGACCCTCATCCCCTCACATCTGGACTATGGCAGTAGCTGCTGGGGGGGGGGGAGCCCACCCGCCTGTCTAAGGTCTCCCCCAACCCCAGTCCATCTTCCATTCAGCCTCGAAGGGGCTTTTCCTAAGCCCAGCTCTGATCCTGTGTCAAGCAAAGTGCTTGCCATTCAGAGCCTCCTAACGAGGCTCCCTCTCGCACACACACCCCCCCCCCCCTCCCCTTACAGACCATCCCCAGAGCGCAGACTCGGATTCAGGACCATCCAGCCCTCGTCACTCTAAGCGCCCTCCCTCTGTTCCCGATTTTCTGTTTATCCTGGTTTGTTCGTGCCGGCCGCCCCGCTAGACTGTAAACTCTCGAGGCCAGGGGCCGCTTGGGCCTCTTTGTAACCCAGTTGTTTAGCACAGCGCGCACGTAGTAGGTACTTAACGAATACTTGCAGACCTGATTCTGTGAATGCCTCTGACCTCCGGGATCAGTGAAAGAGCTGCCCCCTCGGCTCCCCGCCCAGCTCCTTCAGCTTCCTTCCTCCGCCGAGCTACGGACGCGCCATGGGGGTGGGCGCGCTCCCCCACTGCGGGTGCCAACACCGGCGGATGCCTCCTGTCTACATCGCCACGGATGGGTGCCCGCCTCCTGGGGCTCTCGGTCCTTTGAGGGGGCGAGGACTCAGAAGGAGATGCCCAGTTCGGTCCCTTGCTCCGCACATTACCAGCTGAAGGCCCTTCAGTATTTTGGTCACTGAGTTAGTAGCCGCTAGAGGCCACTACCGCACACAGAGTGCCGGGGCCTGGAGTCAGGAAGGCCTCAAACACGACTAGCTGCATGTTCGCCTCTATCTGCCTCAGTTTCCTCACCTGAAAAAGGGTGATAATAATATAATCTGCCTCCTAGGACTGTTGTGTTAGTTATCACATGGAAAGGGCTTTGCCAAACTGTCAGTATTATTACAGTAACAGCCAGAATTTCTAGCATCACAATCATTTGTATTAATCTACGAAGGGCATCAATGTGGAAAACCCCAAAGAAAAACCGATCACTTGCAAGAGGGGCCAGGAGGGACATCCTGACTACAGTGAAATGTGGCCCTCACTCCTCCTGGCCTTGTGGGAAATGAGGGCGTTGGCCCAGCCCGAGGTTTGGCGGTTCTGAGGGCAGTGCAACCCAACCCAGCCCAACAAGCCAGCCACACCCTCGCTTGGCAGGGGGAGGGGGGGGCCTCCCTTCAAATGTTGCTTTGTGGGAATTAAAAATAACTCTGGCTTCCCTCCCTCAAAGCTGAGATACTTAAGCTGCATCCAAACAGGCCCTGCTCCCTGGGGGCTGCTGGGGGAGGGCCCACTTTTCCCCTTTCTCCTTTACAAGCCCCCAGGGGCAGCACAGCCCAGGGGTCAGAGGCACCAGGAGTCAGGAAGTCCTGCCTCTGAAGGGGACACTGTATGGCCTGGGGCATGTTGCTTCCCTTCTCTGGGACCTGGGCCAAACTCAGGCAGAGGTGGAGGTGGCCCTGATGATGGGAGTTTCCTCACTAGCAGCTCTTGCACCCCCAATACCAGAGACTGGGTAAACGACAACCACAACTTACCACTGCACTGCCCTTCCCTTGTCCTGCAAGGGTGAGCTACACAGAGCCAGCCACCAGGCACTTCATGACCCACCAGAGAAGTGTGGGGCTGGGGCAAGCCTTTCCTATGATCCCTGTAGGAAGGCAGCAACTGAACAGTGAGAGAAAGCTCTGGGGGTGGAAAGAGAGAGGGCCCCCGAGGTGAAGGACCAGGCTGGACAGAGCAGGACATCAAACAGTCAAGGCTGGCCAATGGCGGCTCCTGCTCCTCCTCTGGGGAGGAAACCTTCTGTCTGGATCCCTCCCCCTCCGCCAGGTCAGGGTCTGTTGGCAGCTACTTTTCCCCCAGTCTGTGATTGTCATTCAGTTCAACACAGCTCCCAGGGCCCCAGAGCCAGGGGATGGGGATGTGCAGGCTTCAGAGATATTTCTATTCCAGTGCTTCCCAGTCCAAACTTGGCAGGGCCTTCTGCAAGAAGCAGCCCTAGCACATTATGTCAGCAAACAGCAGAGAAGCCTGTTTCTACCCAAGCACACAGTGTGATACTGGAAAGACCAGAGGCAATAATGTCCTCAAGTGACTGCAAGCTCTCTGTCCCAGGAGGAAAGCCTCCCAGCAAGCTGGTGATCCTTGATCACAGGCCCAGTACTCCGGCAGCCAGTTGCCCACAGTATGACTCCACAAGAAAGTAAATGGGAGAACACAGACATAGTCCTCAGCTGGTAGACAAATTCTCTTGTGATTCCACAGTCAGAGGATTGAGAAAGGGAATGTGAGGTCCCCTTCCCCTAGCCACGGCTGTGTAGATGGAGGCTACCTGGATCTTCATGAGGGAGACTGCAGAGGGCATTCATAAGGTCCTAGAATTCTCTAAGGCTCTTTGGATGTCAGCACAGTCCTTTGGCCAGACACTGTGCTCAGGACCAGTCCATGTATCCTATCACTACCCTCTGTCACTGTGCTTAGAGGGGTGGGTCCCAGGACCCTGGCATCTGGCCTAAAGGCTCAGTGACTGCTTGGGTCTCTGGGCTGGACCAAGGTGGGTTTCTCTTCTCCTTCTCCCATGGCATGTTGAACATGATCAGAGCCCTGCACTCACTTGGCCAAAGTCCAGGGTCTTCTCCTTCCATGGGCCTTGTTGTCTACTCCAAGGCAGACTCCTAGCACCAGGCACTGACTAGAAAGCAAACACAGCTGGCTCCTGGGGGCCAGGAGGCATGCAGGCAGAGACCACTGTCTATCTGCCCTTGTGGTACTCCAGGCTCCCTAAAGCCTTCTGCCCAGCCTCCTTTGCCATCTCCCTGGCCTTTGTCCAAGTGGGGCATTGACATAGGTACTGCTCTCCCAGTTGGGAGTCATGGTTTTCTGACACTAACTAACTGGATGACCTTGGAAGTCCTTGGGCCTCTGTATTCTCATCTGTAAGCTGGGATCTTGGACTAAGGGACCAATAAGACCCCTTCCAGCTCTGATATTCTAAGACTCCCTCTCCTTCCCCCTTGCCTGTCTATGCTTGATGCTGACCAGTGGGAACAGCCTACAGTTGGGCCATGTGTTGGGAGAGTAGCTGATGCACCAGGGAGCTTGTGGCTGGGCTAATGACTCCGGTGCCTCCTAGGCATCCAGGACACTGGAGGAGACTTCGATCCTCATCAAGGAATTCACCTTGTTGGGGGGGCTTCCTCCTGAGGGAAGGTGGAGGCCAAAAGGAGGATACCCTAGGCCAGGACAGAGGCTGCCTCCAGGGACCAAGGAGGCCAACTGTAGGGCCAGTGTGCCCATACATCTCACTCTACACTGCCCTCCCATGGTTTCAGTGTTTCCTCAAGATCCATCACTCCCACCAAGATCCCTCACCCTGCCTTCTCTCCAGTGCTCCAGGCTCACATCTCCAGCTGTTCATCGACTTGATCAGCAAGTCCTGTCCATGGGCTTCTTTCAGAAGGCCTCTCAGGCCTTGTCCCCTCTCTTACCCTCCACAGACTGGCCCAGGCTCAAGCCCTCATCGGATCCCTCCGGGATCAGCCCAACAGAGACCTGACTACTCACATCGAACCATTCTAACCTGATCAGAGTAGCTGTGCTAACACACCACAGTCATCATGTCCCTCCTTGGGTCACAAATATTCAGTGATTCCCCCGAGAACAAGCTGCCTTGCCCAAAGGGATTGTTTTATTACTCTTTGTACTCAGATCCTTGGTGCCAGGCATGAGCAGGCCTTAATGCTTTTGACTGTGATTAGCTGTTTCCAGTCCATCCATCCATCCGCCATTCAACAAGCATTTAGCTCCTACAGCATGCCACACCCTGAGCCAATACTGACTTAAGGTTTGCTGAAAGCTTTACAATGACCAAAGGAGGGGGTGGGTGGGAGGCAACCACATGGTAACGGCTTAAGTCTGCAGATGGAGACCAGAGACCTAGGCAGAGAGGTCTAGAGCATTCCCTGTTGTAGAATCCGGTTGAGAGACCATGATTCTCTCCCTGAAGTGCTCTCTCATAGGGAGCCTCTTCTGGGATCCCCTCCCCTCCCCCCAATTTCCAGGCAGGTTGTAATCCCAGGGGGTTGACTACTCCTTCAAGTTCAAAGAATATTCTGTAGATCTTAGTCCTAAAATTTCAGTTTAGGAGCCCCCACCAGTGAGGCCACCTTTAATAGCCTACAGACACAACTGGCTCACAACAAAGGTATTTACTAAAATGGCAGAGTGACAATAGTAGCTACAAAATATCCACTTTCCCCCCACCCCCACCCCGACAAATAGGCATAATGCTCATGGGAAGGAACTGACATGAACTTGGAGAAGGCAGGCAGTGAGGGAGTGTGGGGAGCACGGAAACCAGTGCTGCATTGCTTGGGATGCTTCCCCTGCTGGGCTGCCTGCTCAGCTTGGCTCTCTGGCCTTGCTTCTTAGCTCCCCAGCTCCACTCTCTGTTGCCAGGGATACTCATCTGTTGAATCCATAGCCAACTCTCTTCTCTACAGTCAGAGAAGCGGCTTCCTGCCTTGAATGCTGCTCCCAGGGTCTATTTCTGTCTGGCCAGGGAGTCTGCTCCCCACCCTGAAGGCTTCCTACTCCTCTATTCCAGGCTTGGGGGGGGGGGGGGTTAGCTTTCCCAAGGCCTCCCCTTCAGGGTCATGATCAGAGCGCTTTCAAGCCAAACCCAGCTGCCCTTCCATTCAGAGAACTCCTTCATACTTCCCAAAGGGATGACAGGGCCAGACACAGTTTTGCATTTCATTAGCATATAAATAATTTGTTGCCTTTGTTGTTTGCCTGGGTTTGTGATCATATCAATTATCTGTGTGCAGTTGGGGGTAGGGGTAGGGGATCAACCAGATTCCAGCACCTCCACACATGGGAAGACTGTATTCTGCCAGCACTAGCTCTCTCTTTCTCTCTCTCTCTCTCTCTCTCTCTCTCTCTCTCTCTCTCTCTTTTTCTCCTCTCCTTCCTTCCTCTTTCCTGCTTTCCTTCCCTTCCTTCCTTCCTTCCTTCCTTCCTTCCTTCCTTCCTTCCTTCCTTCTTTCCTCCCTCCCTCCCTCTGGGCCCCCTTGGGGCTGAGAAAGGCTAGGCCCTGGATCTGGGTGCTCAGCTTTGTTTTACCTTCAAGGATAGGAAAAGACTGGGGAGGGGAGTATTCTGAGTGTGACTGGTCTATGTCACTGGAGTTCACCCCAGACCAGCGAGTGGTTTGGTTCACCCTACATAGTGGTCCCACGTTGGGCAGACATAAGCTTGATCTCTATCCTAGCCAGACTGCCCTGCCTCTTTCTTCACAGCAAATCAAAGCCAGACTCCAACTATGCCCTCTCAGGACCCCCTCCACCGTGAGGACGACTCATCTTATGGAAAAGGAGCTCCATCCTCTCCCTAGGCAGTGCCCTAACCTCAAGAACAGAGCATTTCCTTATCCTTAGTCAGACCCTAACCTGATCCCTGACCTACAGCACGACCCCATCTTGTCCTGGAGGGAGCCCAGATTCCTCAGTGTGGCACAAGGGCTTGGGACTGACTCTCCACCCTCCAAGGGGGTCCATCTGAGGCAGCTTCCACTCTGCCAGACAGAAAAGGCCCCAAGGCAACAGGAGAGAGGAAATGGGCAAAGGTGGGGCCCAACCTGCACACTCATCAGAGAAGGCTGCTCCAAGGAGGGAGTCTGCCTCAGAGATGGCTGGTGCTTTAAGGAATCTCAAGTCCCCTCATTTACAGGAGGACAGTGAGATCGCCCAGCCCAGTGACCCTCTGTTGGCCCTCTGAGAGCTCTGCTCTTAACAAAGGCAGCTCCTTTGAGGAGCTCAGAGACATCCAGAAAGGGCAGCTGAGAGCTGGCCAGAGCACAGGGAGAGGAGCCTGGCGCCTGGGCTGTTATGGGCACTCACTGAGGAACTCAGGATTGACTTTCCAGCAGCAGAGCTGGCCCTGGCACACATAACTCCTACAATCAATTCTGCCAATGAAGGGAGGCAGGCACAAGGTCTAGGGAACCATTCTTCAGTGTTGTTTGCCAAAAAAGCCACGCATGAGTCCTCATCTACCAGCAGCCCTGACGTCCCTGGGCAAGCCTGAAGGCAGGGACCAGTGTCAGGACTGATGCCTCAGGAAGGCAGTAAAACAGTGTGCCTGGCCCCCACCCCAGGACTACTCCCTTGCACCCAGGTCCAGCTGGGGTCCCTGTGCAGCAAAGACCCAAGGAGAAATTTGTGGAGAGGGTGAGATCTGGGGGGCAGTGGGCAGAACGTGGCCTGGATGGATGTCAGAGCCCCGTCACCTCTGCACTGGCCACCCTCCCTCCTCACCTCTGCCTCCCAGAGTCCCTTCTGCCTTTTAGCCCTCCTGAAATCCAGCCTCATCCCTGAGCCCCCAAAAGCTTGGGGCTCCCCTCCTCAACTACCCCATACTGAACTACTCAGCTTTTGTCTGTATCTGTTGTTGCTCAGTGGCATCCTGATCCTCGTGGCCCCATTTGGAGTTTTCTTGGCAGAGATCCTAGGGGTGGTTGATCATTTTCTTCCGTAGGAAACGGAGGCAAACAGGGTGAAGTGACTTACCCAGGGTCATCCAGCTGGGAAGTGTCTGAGTCAGGATTTGAACTCAGGAAGATGGGTCAGCCTGAATCCAGGCCTGTATACTGTGGTGCCCCCTATTGCCCCTCTGTATTTATTCAGTTGATACTTCCCCTGTCCTTACTGTCTCTCACTCCCCCGCCCCCCACTGACTATCAGCCCTGAGGAGTGGGCATTGCTTTGTCCTCAGTACTTGCAGCCCAAGCCCAGGGCTGAGCATGCAGAAGGGGCTTAATAAATACTTGGTGACTGAGGGATTGATATGCACCAATGCCCTCAGTCACTGAGCAAGGGCCTCAGTGCTGAGCCCATGGGCAGGTTCTAGGGAGAAGCTGAGGCAAGATGAGAGGGGCAGACTCAGCTAGTGACCATCCCCTGTAGGCATGGGGCTGCTCAGCCCTGCTCTACCCTCAATGGGTGAATTAAGCTGCTCCCCCACCCCCACAGTGCCCAGGCTGGTGAGGGGGCAGCAGAGAGGAGGCCTCACACAAGCCTGGCCAGATCCACGTAGAATCCACGTGGCTAGGTCACCTCATTCCTCATTTGGGAACCCCCACTTACATGAAGCCAATCCTCAGGGAGCCTGAGCTCATAGACTTCTGAGGCTGGGCAGAGTCAGTCGGGCAGAGCCAGCACCCATCAGAGGGGCTGGGCCTGTTCACCAGTGCACACAGCAGAAACAAAGGCCTCTCTAACCCTCCCAGCATCCTTAGGCTGGTGCCAGCCTTGCCCAACCACACCCTCTGTGTGCCCCTTCCAGAAGCATCCTCTCCCCAGTGCAGACCTCAGGCCGGGGCCTGCATAATCTGGCGTCCAGAGTTGGGTCAGAACTGGTGCCTGGGGCCATGGAGGCAGGACACCAGCAACAGGGTTCCTCTGTTATTCCCCCCCTCTCCCGCCCCAGAACCAGGAGATCAAAGAAACCCAACAGAACCCTGGGTCCTGTAGGTCAGAGACCAGTGGAAAGCAGGGATGAAAGAATTACTGGAGGAAGGGGAAGATGAAAGGGAAGGAAGGAAGGGGAGGGAAAGGGGGACCTGGCCTCTCTCCCAGCCTCTACTGTCCTAGAGCTTCCAACCTCCCTGGTGGCTGCTCCACCCAAGGCTGAGGCCAAGGCCATTCAGGGGTGGGGTGGAGGCAGCCTCAGCCTCCTGCAGTGACAGCCCTGGGACATCAATGCTGTCAGCACTATGGCCCCATCCTACAGATGCAGAAGTGAAAAACCTCCAGCCTCCAGCCCATCCCTGGCTCTGCTCCCCCTCAAGATGGCCATTAGGGTCACTGTAACCCCATTCAGACACAGGCTTCTTGGCTAGGTCGGTCCATCCAGGTCAAGAGGACTGGTGGCCAAGTGCATGCTGAGGAAGCCACTGGGGATGTGGCATTGCCCTGCCTCTGGTAGGCCCTGCCCTGAGCTAGCAGGCAAGGATGAGGTCCCTTTGGAGTGATCCACAAAAGAAAATGTTCCCCCAAAGAGGAGCATCCCCAAGGGGGATGGGCTGTCTCAGAAGGGAGTGAGCTCTCCATTCCTGGGAGGCTTCAAGCTTAGACTGAATCATCACTCTGAAGGGATGAGGCGTGCTTTATGGTGGGGAGAGCCAGAGCTGATGACTCAAGACCCTCCTTGGTCCTTGCCAGCCTTCCCTAAATGCTGATCCTCTACTGACCTTTGGGAGAGAGCCCTCAGTCCTTGCCATAGGGCACCTCTGCCCTCTGCTTCTAGAGGGAAATGAGGAAAGCAATGAAGCCCCAGATGGAGCAGGGGGTAAGGCCAACGGCCAGGCCTAGGTACTTGGGGGAGGGGGAAGAGCTCACCTGCTGCCATCTGCATATATCCGGCCAGGGCGCAGACTCGTCTCTCCAAGAGCCCACTGGGGAGAAAGACAGAGGCGACAGCCAGCAGAGCACTGAGTGCCAGAAGCACACAGCCTCCCGAACACAGCACGGTGCTGGTCTGTGGGGACACAGAGAGGGAAGCAGCTGAGACATGGGCTGCCCAGGTCAGTGAGGGACAGACTACCCAGGCTAGTGAAGGACAAGCATGGGCCCAGGGTAGGAGACAAGGGCTGTCTGGGTCAGCAAGGGACCAGGACAAGTCCCAGGGATCCAGGGTGGATGCCTCTAGGCACTGTAGACCCACCCTCACCTCAGGGAGCAGGGGTCAGGATGGCTCCAGAGGCCGAGATGGCTGCCTCACCCCCATCACCAACCTCCAGTTTTCATTCACCCTTCAAGGCCTTGCTAAATGCCACTTGTGCCCAGGAGTCTTCCCTGGTCCCCAGAGAGGTCACTGCTTGGTGCCCACAGTTCCCTGGATCATATCAACTACAGCAGAAAGTGCCAGGTGGTGGCCTCACCATGACCCAGGATGGTAGGGCCTGTACATACCCTGCTCCCCACTTTACAGATGAGTCAACTTAGACCCCAAAGCTTAGATGATGGGCCCAAGGTCATGGAGCAGGCCTGGAATCTCTAGCCTCTTTCTGTTCTGCCCCCCTCACACCTCAGGGCATCCACAGAGAGGGACGATCACTCTCACCTTCTTCCCTGTGATCTCCCTGAGGGCAGCCAGAGCTCCCTCATATACAAGGGGTAAAGCTTTGTATGCCCAGGGGCAGGTGGGTGACTGACCCACTCTCCTCTGCCCTTGTTGGACTCCATGTGGAGGACTGTGCTCAGATCTGGACCCTGTGGCTTATGAAAGGCATTGACAAGTCAGGGTCAGTGGCAGGGAAGGGCAGCCTGAGCCTGGCCCTTCAGCTGAAGGACCTGGGTGTTCTGATCTTGGAGAGAGAAGGCTTGGGGGCTGGGCGGGGCTGGCAATGCTAGTCCCCAAGGTCAGAACCAAGAATAAGAAGAAGCTTCCAAGAGGCTGATTGAGGTGGAACAAACTTCCCCCAACTTAGAGCTCTCCAAGGTACTATCTCAGGGGGTGCAGAAAATGGATGGACCACTATCACTCAGCAAGGATGTTACAGTGAAGACTCATTCACATATGGCTAGTACCAAATGATCTCTGAGGTTCTGTTCCTGTGACTTCCTCTCCCCCTGATGTGGATTCCCTTTTCTACCTTCAGCAAATAGTGTTTGATCCATTGAATGCCACTTCCTTAGAAGCCAGATGCCCATAACAGAGAAGTCTCCCCTGCCCATGAGAATCCACCAGAGGAGGATAGTGTCCCCAGGCCCTCCTGTTCCCTGCTGGGCATATGCTGCTGGTGGGCAGGGTCAGCCACTGGCCCCAGACAAGCACCCTTGGGAGCACCATGCTTTTGGGATGGCCATCTCCAACAGCTTCTTCTCAGTCTTCATTCTCCTCAATCTCTCTGCAGCCTCTGACACTGTCCATCACCCCCTCTTCCTTGGCACTCGCTTCTCCCATCTGACCATTCCTTCTCAGTCTCCTTTGCTGAATCTTCATCCACATCTCACCCACTAGTTGTACGGGTCCCACAGGGCTGTGTCCTGGGCCCTTGTTTCTCTTTTGGCTCTGTACTATGTCACTTGGTGAGCTTAGTGAAGGCTCAGCTCTCAAGAATTCAATGATCGACTCTGGGAGATGACAGATCTATTCGTCCAGCCCTGACCTCCATCTCTCATCTCCAAGCCCATTGGACTTCCCAACTGAATGTTCTGCAGACTTTCAAACTGGATATCCCAGTCACTAAACATAAAACATCTGAAACTGAATTGGTTTTCTTTCCCTCTGAGGCCTCCTTTCTTGCTAACTTTCCCATCACTGTCTGGGGCACCCCACCTCCCCAGACGAGAGGCTCACAATAGGTGCCACTCTCAGCTCATCACTCTCTCATTCCCATATGTAACCTGTTGCCAGATCCTTCCAAACATCTCTCAGATATGTGCTTTCTCCTCTGCCCCTGCCCCCACCCCAGTGCCTGCCACCCTCCTCACTCATGCTCGGACTACGGCAGTAGCCTGGGGTTGGGTCTGGCTGCCTGCAGCCTCTCCCACATCAGTCCATCCTCCATTTAGCTGTCAGTGATTTTCCTAAAGTTTAGGTCAAACCATCACTCCTACTCAATAAACTTCCATGGCTCCTTAGGATCAAATATAAAATCACGTTGGCATTCATAGCCTAGCCTTCTCCTACCTCTCCAGTCTTCTTACCTACCTACCCACTCCTTCCCATGTTCTCCACTCTGGTGACACAGTCCCCTGGCTTTTCTTCACACAAGACCATCTCCTTACTCCAGGCATTTTCCCTGGCTGTGCTCACTGCCTGGAGTACTCTCCCTCTTCCTCCTCTCTGCCTCCTGGATCCCCTGACTTCCTTCAGGTTCCAGCTCCAATCCTGCCTTGCTCAGTTTTCCTTATTTCTCCTGCTTCCCTCTGAGAGCGCCCCAGTTCCTGGCTCTATCTTGTTGCTACCTTCTCATTCGCAGTTTGGACTGTGAGCTCAAGGTGCGCAAGGACCAGTTTTTGCCTTTCTTTAGCTCCCCAGTGCTCAGTACAGGTGTTGGTATGGTGTCTGTTGGCTGGACTTGCTGGCCCCCTCAGAGGCAGCAGTTCCTGGACAGGGACTTGGAGAAGTCTGTATGTGCAGGGGCAGGACTCTGGGAGCGCAGCCTCTTTCCTCCAGGTAGAGGGGAGCCTGCCAACTGTCAGTGCCAGCACTCTCTGGTTTGGCCACAGCAGTCCTCCCCAGCCCCGCTCCCTCCATTTTCACCTCCCAGAGATTACCCTGTCCAGCTGAAGCTGCCCCCACTCAGATGCTTCCTTTTATAGTCCACTTCGGAGTCAATAGGGTTACCATGGAAACGAGCCAATAAAATCCCCTCTCAGGCCCCCCCCCCCCCATGATAAATCAAAGCCAGTGGATGAATAGGCTGCTAACAGCCCATAGAAATACCCTGGCATCAGCCTCCAGTCCTGGAGCCAGGATGGGGGAGGGGCCCTGGCACTGCTGTGCACCTTCCCCATGTCCCCTGGACCTGGCATTGGTACTGGCTGGGGAGCGGGAGGCACCTCCATATGTCCCCAAGTCATTCCCATCCCCTGCCTGGGTATGCACCTTCTGCCCGAGCCAAATTGGGTTCCCCACTGCCCAGATCAGGCCATCAACCAAGACTTGAGTGTCTTCTGGACAGGCCACCCACTCCCCTCCCTTTCAGTCGTCCTTTCTTCAGTTGTCCCTCCCATTCAAATGTGAGCTCCTTGAGGAAAAGACCATCTTACTTGCTCATATCAGTCTCAGTGCCTGGCTGATAGTAAGAATTTGTGACCATTCATCCATTTATCCATCTGTCTGTCCAGCTCTCTATCCATATGTTCATCTGTGCATTCATTCATCTGTCCACCATCTAGTTGCTGTCTGTCTGTCCATCCATCCATCCATCCATCCATCTACCCTTCCATCTATCCATCCAACTATCATCTCTGTCCATCTGTTTACCCACCCACATTATCTATCTGTCCATCTTTATCTTTGTATTTATCTGTCTGTCTGTCTGTCTATCTACCTATCCATCTATCTGGGACAGCTAAGTGACACAGCAGATAGAACACTGAGCCTGGAGTCAGGAAACTCATCTTTGTGAGTTCAAATCTGGACTCAGACACATATTAGATGTATGACCCTGGGCAAGTCAATTCAACCTGTTTGCCTCAGTTTCCTCATCTATAAAATGAGCTGGAGAAGGAAATGGCAAACTACTCCAGTATCTTTGCCAAGAAAACCCCAAATGGGATCATTGAGAGTCAGACATGATTGAAAATGACTGAACAATAACAAAAAACCTATCATCTATCTATCTATCCATCTTTCTTTCTTGTCTATAATCTACCTTGAAAGACAGAAGTGGTAGCAAGGAGAAAGAGCATTCCAGGCAAGGGAACCAGCCAGGGAAAAGGCATGGAGGTAGGAGAGGGAATGGCTCATCCTAAACTTCCTCCAAGGAGGCTAGCTTGGTTCCAAGGTGTGGTGAGTTTGAAGCCAGGTCACAAAGGGCTTTGAATGCCAAGTGAGGGAGGGTGCGTTTGCTCCTGGAGGCACTAGAGAGCAGGGCAGTGACAGTCAGATGCAGACTTTAGGGCCATCTCCTGCAGGAAGGGACTTGACTGCAGTGGTTGCCGCCTGGGCAGAGTACTGCTTTGGACCATGGAGTTTGAGATGCCTACGCAATGTCTGATAGCAGATGTCCAGCAGCAGGTGATGGCAGGGGTCTAGTGCTCAAGAGAGGGGCTGGGGTTGGTTAAATCAGTCTGGGAATTATCGACATGTAGATGCTAATTGAGCCCATGGGACTGGAGGAGATTCCCAGAGAGAAAGAGAAGAGCCTTCCTGAGACATACTGAGCAAGCCATTTCAAGTAAGTAAGGAGGTTGGTGGCCAGACTAACAATGACTGAGGAACAGGAGAGGATGGGACAGGAACAGAGGCAGGATTTTCTAGCATGAACACACAGGATTATGGTTTGAGGGCATGGTGGCATCTAGGCTTCCCTACTGGGGAACCTAGGGGAGAAGATACCAGCAGCTAAGGAGAGAGTGAAGATGAGACAGAGCATAGGCATGATGGTGAGATGGGAAGAGATGAAGTCAGGGGCATCCATCTGGGTGTCTACCCACGAGAAGGGTCACATCATCAAAGACAGAAGGGGTGGCATGGGGGCTTTAAAGAGGGAAGTTGAGGTGAGGAGCAGCCAGTTGGGCATAGGATAGAGCCAGTTAGGCGAAAAGGAATTGCCTTGCTGTGGTCAGGGCCCAGTGGGGATTAGGTCACATGTGTAACAAATCATGTAATTGCACCATGAAGAATCTCTCTCCAGCTCCAATGGGCAGCACATGAGGAGGGCAAGCCAGGGTTGGCATCTGACAATGAAGAACCCACAAGAGGCCCACTGGGCAAGCAGGGAAAGCCCAGAAGACAGGGCACAGAGGAGCTGGCTAACTCTAGGGTTAAAACCAGTAAAGCAGGAAAGAGAAGGCAAAGCAGGGGTCCTATGGGCGGGAGGGGCCAGGAGTCACTCTACTGTACCTCCCAGCTACCCTTACTCCTAGCCCCAGGCAGGTCAGGGCTTTCACTTTCTCTTCTCCCAGCTTCATTATCCTGACTCTAGCTCTGACACTGAGATGGAGACCTAGGTGGTAGGTTTCCCATTTCTCATGAGCTCCTGGAACCCCTCCTCCTCCTGTGGCCCTGGCTCCAGTCTACTCCTCCTACTGACTTCTGGATATCCACCAACCTAAAAGGATGCCAAAGCAAGTGAGCCCTGTGCCAGAAAAAATGTGACTAAGTCAGTGGCATCAACGTAAGGCCATGAGATGGCAGAGTAGCGAGCTCCCCACAAACACCAACATTTTGGCAGGGAGTGGGTAACTTGCCTGTCTGGCAGGAGAAGGGGCCTCAGGCACTGCTCTTCAGCTACTTGTACTGAGCTAACAAGGTCAGGAGGGCCTCCCTGGCTAGCCTTTTAGACCACTAGACCATTCCTCCTGAGAGCGGAGGGGCAGCCCCTCTGAAACAAGCCAGCCACCCAGAAGGAACTGGGAGCAATGGAGTTTTACCAGATGAATCTAGAAGAGGCCACCAGACAGACTGGGGCTTAGGAGTCCAAGCATTTATCAAGCTCCAAGTGTGTGCCTGGCATTGTGCTAAGCCTTGGGGGTATAGAGAAAGGTAAAAGACAGTCCCTGTCCTCAAGGAGCTCCCCATCTAGGGGCAAACTACACACAAACACTTCACAAAGGAGCCCTATGCAGGACAAAAAAGACAAAGCCCTGGAATTAAGAAGGGTGGAAAGGTTTCTTGTAAGAGGCCACCCATGAGGGAGATGGACCAAGGCATGCTGGGAGCTGAGATGGAGGCTCTGGTTCCTGTAGTAGCCAGGAGGCTGGGGTCACCAGACCCAAGAGACCAACTTGGAGAGGGAGAAGACTGGAGAGGCAGCAGGGGGCCGGTGATGAGGGCCCTGGAGACCAAAGAGAGGGACCTCGGAGTGATATGGTGGACACAGTTAGACCTAGGTGGGAGGAGGAGGATCCAGCTGAGAGTGGAGTGAGTGGGCCATGGACACTGGGCTGCAGTGAGGAGACACGAGGCAGGGGGTGAGGCCATCGGGGCTACAGTAGTGGGGCTCCGGAGGGATGGAGGAAGAGGAAGAGGAGGAAAGGGGGGACTACAGTCTGAGGGTGGCTGGACCAAAGCTACAGGACAGAATCATCAGTGGGAGACATCAGGGCCAGCTCTGCCACCCTGGGGACACAAAGAAGTCCCGTGCCCCACCCTGCACACCCTAGCCACAGCAGCCCAGTAGGGTGGGGCCAACAGCTCCCTGGGACTGGAGCCCCAGGATTCAGGCCCAGCTGGGGAGGGGGTGCATCAAAAAGAAAGGCCGGAATCCCCGGGGGGCTTTGTTGTGGTCTCCAAGAGAACCCAGCTGAGGCTGAGGAGAAAAAAGAACATTGTTCCACTTTCTAATGAATAATGCTGGGCCAGGCCACTTGAAGTGGGCAAGCCCCAGAAGCCCCCAGATGAATCTCGCTTCTCTCCCAGGCCCTGAGACTGAGCCGTGAGAGTGGAAGTGGGTGTCTGAGGCTGCCCTAGCTCTGGCCTCCTTGGGAGAAGCATCCAGGAACCAGGGGGTGGCCCAGGAGCGCTGACCAGCAAGGACCCAGGAAGGCCGTGGGTTTCAGTGGAGACAGGCCTGGACCTGGATGCAACCAATAGACCATTTATTCCCTGGGTTATACCCTAAAAACGCCCCCTCCCAGGGCCTCTGTGGACTGAGCTGACTGGCTGAGCCGGCCTCTACAGTCTCTGAGGCTCAGAGCTTGGGCCCGACAGGGCAGGCACCCAGCTTCTCCCATCTCTCTGTCCCAGTACTTAGCAGGCCCTGGCACACAGCAGGGACTTAAGACTGCCTTACCTTTATACCATCCCTTGAGGAAGGGGCCTGGCCCTGCAATACTAGGAGTCTCGCTTTGTGCCAGCTGGGTGCCCAGCCTCATGCCAGGCTAAGCTGAGATAAGATGCAAGCAGCCAGATCTGGGGGCAGCAAGTGGCCAACAACGTCACACAGGCTGTATTTGGCCTGAACCTGAAGGTCACACAGCCCCTCAGGATCAGAGCCAGGGTCTGACCCTCCAAAGCCAGCGCCCCATCTACCTGGGCACCTGCCACTGCCTCTGAAGTAGGGGACCAAGTGCTGAGGGTGCCTCCCACTGAGGCTCAGCTGGATGTTTCCCAAGGGGAACCTTCATGGCAGGAGATGGTGGGGAAGGGAGTCACTTCCCTGAGCTCCCCCTTCTGACCTGGGAGGGGACCCCAGGGTGGCCCGTTCCCCATGCAGGCTGGCATGTGGCAGAGCCTCTGAAAGTCCTACTCAGCCCAGCTCCCTCCCTGGAGGGCCATCAATCTCCTCCCTTCCCTTCAGAAGCTGAGATGTTCCTGCCAGGATCCAATGCAGCAGAAACGCCCAGGACTGGGGAGATGGATTGTTTATCCCCAAACCAATGAAGGGCCCCCAGTGGGGCTGTAAACCTGCCTTTAGGTGGGATGATTTCATCTCTGAATGGCAACAGAGACCTCTCCAACTCTACGGCAGTGGCCTCAGCCACCACTGAGGTCCCCAGAGGGGGTCCTGCAGAAGGAGACCCCAGAACACTGCCCAGGGTAGCAGATGGGCAGATGGGTTTGGAGGGAAACGTCCTCAGAGAGAAGAGAACTGTAGGCAAGCAGGCAGCCTCAGTTTTGGAGTGGACCTCCCAGGCACCCAAGATTGCATTCCTGGGAGAGATCTGAATACTGCCAGCAACAGGGAACTCATTACTTCCCAAGGTCCTCCAGTGCATTCTTAGAAAGTAACTTCTGAGGTTTTGCTAAGATCAGCCTCTCTGTGGCTAAACCCTCTTCCTCAGGATAATGAGGACCCAGGCCATACAGCCCGGCCTTGGCTCTTACCTCAGAAGGGAGGACCTCAGAGAGGGTGGTAGGCCAGAGGATTGGCCAGGGGTGAAGCTGCATCTGGCCCCAGGGGTTTGGAGTATGGAAGCTGGTATCTGTATCCTCAGGGCCCAAAGTGAGCAGGCAGAAATCTATGAGGTTGGTGACCTTCCCTCTGGCCCCTGCCCCGACTTTGAGGCCCCCAGCCTTGCCTCCTGGTCTGTTTGGTGGCACCTGTCCTGATCACCCAGGGAATGGGGCTCTCTTGAGTGCCAGGCTAGAAGGGCTTGCCTTCTGCCCTGCTAAGAAGGAAGGAAATCAAGCCCCAACAACTCAGTGGCCACAGAGAAGGAGGCAGAGAAAAATAAGAGACAACTTTCTGGTCCCCAAATGCCTCAGCCTCCTGCCAAGTAGTGACCTATAAGGTCATGTGCCCCCAAGGCTCACAGTGCAGACAATCCTGGAAGGGATGGAGGACATACTGCCTGGGATGGTGGGTAAGAGCTGGCCAGACTCCACTACATGAGACCTTCCTCAAGTCACCGCACTTCCTCAGGCCTCAGTTCTGTAAAATGAGAGGGCTGGGTGAGGTGACCTCGGAGGTCCCTTCCAACAAGCCCCTGCCTCAGGCATTGGCCATTTGGTGGCCATCATGTGTAAAAGGGGAAGAGTCATGCCTACCATGCCCTCCCTATAGGCTCCAGTGAGCTTGTGTCTAACTTGAAAGAGCAGGAGTATCTGTTGAGTGAACCAGGAGGCGATTGCCAGAAACCAGGTGCCAAGCTGTGCTAACCATTCATAAAAGGGAACGGAACCTTTGGGGTGGGGCAGATCCAGTGCTTAGACCTGGGAGACAGAGAGGGGGCAGACCCCTCTCTACACTTAAGTGCCCAGGTCTGGGGGGGGGGCAGAGAAGGGGTCAGACCCCCCTCCATAGTTAAGTGCCCAGGTCTGGGGCGGGGCAGAGAAGGGGCCAGACCTCCCTCCATGCTTAAGTGCCCAGATCTGGGGAGGCAGAGAAGGGGTCAGACCCCCCTCCATAGTTAAGTGTCCAGGTCTGGGGGGGCAGAGAAGGGGCCAGACTCCACCCTCTGCACTTAAGAGCCCAGGCCTGGGGCGGGGGCAGAGAAGGGGCCAGACTCCACCCTCTGTACTTAAGTGCCCAGGCTTCATCCTGCCAGAGAGGAAGGAGGAGGTGGGACCTGAGGGGGGGAGGGGGCATTAGGGCTTCTCCTGGGACTCATCCAGGTTTCCTGACGCTGTTTACCAAGGGTCTCTTCCCTTCCCACCCAGGGCCCAGGGACTTCTCCAAACAGGATGTGACTTTTGGAAAGAATGTGAGATGGGCAGGAGGGCAAGGTCCCCCCCTCCCTTCACTGATTGGCCTCTGAGAGCTGCCTGCCCTCCACTAGCAGAGATGCCCAAGGGTGTCCTAAGGCTCAGCTCCTAGGGGGCTCTAGATGCCACACCTGTCCCTTGGCACTTTCCCTACCAACCCTGGGGTAGTGCCTTACCCCATTAGAATGTAAACCCTGGGAAGGCAGGCTTTCTGGTCTTTTGTATTCCCAGCACTTAGCACAAGTGCTTGCTGAGGCCCAAGGGCAGATGGGCCAGCCAGGGAGCCACCTGGGAAGCACTCTGAAACCCACATTGGGACTCAGCCACAAATCCAATTTTCCCTCAGGGAAGGCAAGGGGTCCTTGCCCCTGAGGTGCCCCAGCAGGGCTGTTTGGAAGAGCCAAGCTGGAAGTCAGGAAGACTTCAGATACTTAGTAGCTGGGTGACCCTGGGCGAGGCCCTTCATCTGTCTGCCTCAGTTCCCTCACCTGTTAAATGAGCTGGAGAAGGAAATGGCGAACCTCTCCAGTATCTTTGCTAAGAAAACCCCAAATGGGGTCACAACAAGTCAGACATACTCAGCAACAACAAGACCGTGCCCAGCCAAGGCAGTCTGAGGGGCAACCCAGCTCCTGAGGGGTGTCCAAGAGTGCCACAGAGGGAATGGCCTGCTTCTCCAGCCTCTCAGTGACCCCAGTGCCAGACAATCACAAACAATTATGGCACATGTGGTCTAGATGGAGGGGGGCCCGTGGCCTCTGTGAGAACGAAGGAGCCAGGAGCCTACAGGGATCAGAATGAAAAAGAAAAGAGTTGTTTGTTTGGAATCCTGAATGCTCGGAGGGCATGCTCCAGAAGGCTGGAAAGGCAGCTTAGAGTCCTGTGGATGGGGGCTTTGAATGCCAGGCCAAGGAGACTGACCATTATGGAAGAAGTAATGGGGAGCAAGGAGAGGATCCAGCATTTGGCAGCAGACTAAGGAAGGTGAGCAGTTTAGGAAGCCACCTGACAAGGGGGGCCTGGACCAGGAACCAGAGGAGAAACTGGGAGGAGGATGGGCAGGACTGATATCAGATTGTGTGTAGAAGGGGAAACAGAGGGAGGAGACCAGGAGAGATTACCCCCAAGATTCCTGTCCAGGGGAATGCAGGTGGGGAAGGGAGTCAGGAATAAGGCTCAGTCACCACTGAAATCCTGGCTGGGCCCCCAAACTGGGCTGGAACCCCCCCTGTGATGTCACCAAAGTGTCTCCAGGGAACATGGGCGAGAACACAGGTGATAGCTCAGATCCAGGGCCTCCATGGGAGCCCAAGGAGAGCCGCCTTCCAGGGGAGCCCATCTAGGTTGCCCTGGGCAGGGCTGGGGCCTCAGAGTACCACGGGACTAGAATACATCATCCAGTGTCCTACATGTACAGGAGAGGAAAGTTAAGGCATGCCAAGAGAGCGGCCAATCAAGGGCAGGGCCACTATTCAAAGCCAGGGCATCTGACTTGGCTCTCTGGCCAGCCTGCCAGCTCCTGCCTTAGGACTTCCTCTGCCTGGCTGACAGAGCTGAGCCAGTCCAGGCTTCCCCAGGGGTGGGACAAGGCCATCCCAATTTGGTCTTCTGGGCTCTGAGGGGAGGGACAGGCACCTGAAGAGCTACTGAGCCCACACACCTGCCAGTGGCATCCTGCGCAAATTTTCCAATTCTCCTTCCACCCTGGCAAACATGTGCCTCAGGATGGGGCTGCTGGCTGCCCTGGCCTGGCTGGAGAGGGAGCCTGGGGTCCTGCCAGGCTCAGAAGACCTGTGGGGGCTCTGAATGTGCCCATGGCACAGCCCCTTCCCTAGCTCCTGATGCTGTTGGTACGTGCCTGTGTGGAGCAGCAGGGACCTGCTGGTGTCCTGTTTCTGCAGCAAAAATACTCGGGCTCCAAGGCTATTTTTAGAGCTGGGAAGGGACCTGAAGTGAATGCAGAGCTCAGAGCATCAGTGAGACTCCTTCCTTATGCATGTGGGATGGGAAACCCGGGCTGTGGAGAGGGGCTGGATCCAGGGCCAGACTCCCCCCACCTCCACCCAGATCAGGGACCCAGAGATGCCAGGAGGGAGCTGGGGCCCAGAGCCTACCTCCCTTCCTCATTGTCTTACAGGTGAAGCTTCTGAGGCCCTGGACAGGTTCGCCCCTTGGAGGGCTGCAGGAGGAACCATGCTCTCACAGAGAGAGGCCCCCTCTGGCTCCTGAGAGCCAGGCCCCCTCCCTCTGCTGCCAGCCAGGACCCTCCCCGGTACAAAGGGCTTGGCTGGACAATCTCTTCAGAGCTCCCTTCCATCTCCAGCCTGCCGCTTTAAGGCTCTTACCCATTCCCTGCTCTTTGCTCAGAGTGTGTCCCCAGTACCTCCCATGCCCACCCCCTGCCCAGTTAACTACCTCGGTTAACACTTCCTGCCAGAGGCCTGAGGCTCTGTCCCTTCCTGGCTGTGTCCCTGGGCAAATCATGCCAATGCTCTTGGCCTCCATAAAATGAGGGTGCATGAGCTGGAAGGGGTGGGGAGGGTACCACTGCAACCCAGAAAGGGCTACAAATGGGTGAGTTGGCACTGGGGGTGCCCAAGGAGAATGAGAGACCTGGCCCAGGGAAGGAGAACACAGATGTGCTGTTTTCTTCTGCCTTGCTGTGAGGCTTACCTCACTGCCCCCCCCCCCCCCCCACTGAGGGAGATACAGAGTTTGGAGGAGGCTCAGTTCTTGCCCTCAGGGAGCTGACACAGATGCTGGGGGAGGGGTGGCCCTGTGGTAGGGGAAGGCTGCCTGGAGGAGGGGGGAGGGGCATGATATGAGCAAGGCACAGACAGAATGGACAGTCCCCATTCCACGAAGAAGTGGGTCTGAATTAGAGTTAAGAGTGTGTGGTAGGGAGTCATCTAGAAGAAGGTGGAAAAGCAAGGGTGTTACCAAGGCTGCAGGGCCTTGAATGCCAGAAGTCTGAACTTGTCTCAGTGGGAAAGGGAATGATGGAAGGTTTTAGAGCAGAAGAGGCGTGATCAGATCAATGCCCAAGAAAGATGAGCCTGGCAGCAGTGTGTGCGGTGGATTGTCAATGAGAGAGAGAAGGCTTTGATGGTCCCTCTGATGCCCTGGGCAGGGGTTGGGGGGTTGGGGGGGCGTGAGAGACGGCTCAGGGCTGGTCATTGAGAGAGAAGGAGAGAGTCCAGGCCAAACCTGACTTCTTAGTGGCCACAGCCCCAAGTCCTGAGGCTGGAAGAAGAGCAGCTTTGGAGCTGGGGGTAGTGTGAGCAGCTGACTCCATCCCGGCCCTTCCAGGCTGAGCAGCTGGAGGAGAACAGCAGCCAGGGGACACAAAACCTCCTCTCCACCCTTGAGATCACATCAGAAAACTGGGAAATGAGGCTGTCAAATTCAGAGTTAGACAGGAAGAAGACAGGAGAGGAGGAGGCAGAGGTGTGAGCAGGGGCCAGAGGAGACAGGCAGAAGCAGAGAAAGAGGGGGACAGAGGAGGCTCAGGAGATGCCACTGGAGCCAAAGCAGACAGCGCAAAGATGGGGGTGAGCAGCAAGCAGTGAGAAGCCAAGAAAGCAGAAACCATAGAAGGCACTCCTTAGCAGGGGGCTGGGGCCAAGGGACCTAGGAGGGAGGGAGGCAGGACGGAGGGAAGAGGGAGGGAAGGAGGAAGGGAGGAGAGAGGGAAGGAGAAAGGGAGGAGGGAGGGAAGGAGGGAGTCAGGCAGGAGGGAGGGAGGGAGGAAGACAGGAGGGAGAGAGGAAGGAGAGAGGGAGGAAGGCAGGAGGGAGGCAGCAGGGAGGCAGGCAGGCAGGGGGGAGGGAGGGAGGAAGGAGGGAGGAAGGAAGGAGGTAAAGAGGGAGGCAGGAGGGGGGGAGGCAGCAAGGAGGGAGGAAGGCAGCAAGGAGGGAGGTAGGACAGAGGGAGGAGGGAGGGAAGGAGGGAAGCAGGAGGGAGGGAGGCAGGAGGTAGGGAGGGAGGCAGGAGTGAGGAAGGAGGGAGGGAAGGAGGAAGGCAGGAGGAAGGCAGGAGGGAGGGAGGTAAGGAGGGAGACAGAAGGGAGGGAGGCAGGAGAAAGGCAGGAAGGAGGGACGCAGGAGGTAGGTAGGAGGGAGGGAGGAAGGAGGGAGGTAAAGAGGGAGGCAAAAAAGAGGGAGGGAGACAAGAGGGAGGCAGGAGGCTGGAGGGGAAGGCGTCAGCCCCAGAGACAACTTCCAGGTTAGCAGTGATGGAGGGGGGAAGTAGGGCAGCACAGAGGCTTTGAACTTGCAGACTGGAGATCCTGAGAAGCTCAGAGGGAGAAGGAACCTCAGAGGCCACTGAGGCCAATCTCCTCTCTGGCCTCACAAAAGGGGTGACTCATGTCAGCTCTGAGCCCACTGCCCTGAAGGCAGCACTTGGAGGATGGACAGTTCCCCTGGGCAGAGAGGTTTCTAGCCCTCCAGCCCTTCCTCAGTCTTCCTCTTTGGTCCTCTTAGCCTACTGGCTGTTGCTCCTCCCTCTGGAGTCCTCCTCCCCACCTCCACCCTCCAGCAGAATAAAGGGGATCCCTGAGACAATCAGCAGGTTCTTTGAATCCTGGGGCCCAGCCCAGCTCTCACGTCCTCCCTCTTCACAGAAAATTATGTGGCTGGACCTGGATCTTCTCTCTGTCCTCCTCCCCCTCCAGTATCCCCAGGGAACAGCTCCCTGACTCTAGCACCCATCTCTCCCTCCTATCTCTTCCTCCCTCTGCATAGGGCTCAAGGCCTGGGGAGGAGGGTCCACTTCTCCCCAACCCCCATTGTACCTTTTTCATCGGAGTAAAAAGGGTGGCTGAGGAACCCCCCTCCCCCCTCCATACAGACATAGTCCTCTCTTTAGGAAAAGCCTCCTATGTGGAAGAGTGGGGCGGCAAGCTCCAAGGCACCGAGCTGACTTTCCTCTTTAGCCAATAAGCTCACATCCCAGCAGGAAGAACCAGAGTGCAAACTCAGTCAGGACACCCCTGCCTAGTGCCCAGCACCAGGGCACCCACAGTCGGCTCCCCTGGGATTCAGCCCTGCCTGGAAAGGAACCCCCACCTGTATGTCCCCAAGAAGCCTCCACCTGGGGAAGGGGGCTGGGCTGGGTACGGAAACTCCTCCCCTCAACAAGGCAAACATGTAAGGAGGGCTGGACCGAACCTGCCCTAGTGAGCTGCAGAGAGGAAACTGAGGCAGGACAGGGAGAAGAAAGGTTCTGCCCAAGCTGGCCCAAGGAGGCAGCAGCAGCAGGACCAGGAGGGGCACCCAGCACTCCCTGGGCTCCGTGGGTACTCCTTTTTCTCTCAAGAGGTCACCCTGCGCCCGCCAGAAAGCCTAGGCTTTTGCCAGCACCCGACTAGTGAAAAGGTCTGGGTGATGCGCATGTGTGTGTGAGGGTGTGCAAGCGTGAGTGCACGCACGTGTGACTGAGTGTGTGTGTGTTTGTGTTGGTGAGCCTCTACGTGTTCGTGTGCTTTAGCGGATCGGGGCTTGGGGGTGAGGGCAGCGGCGAAATGGGTGGGTGGGCCGGCGCTAGAGGGTGAGGGCGGGACACCCCCGGCCACCAGGCTGGGACGAGGCAGAGCACGGTGGCACCTACCTGCCAGGCGCTGGCCGGGATGTCTCCGAAGCTGCGCAGGCCCCCGAGGGCGAAGGGGGCGCAGGGCCCTGGGGCGGGGGCCAGGCAGGGTCCCAGCAGGCCCAGAGGCGGCGGGGGGGTCGTCTTGGGGCCGCGGGGTGCGGGCGGCACGATCCACGCCGGCGACAGCAGGCCCAGGGCGCACAGGGCCGCGAGGCCGCACGACAGCAGCGCCCAGAAGCCACCCACGCCCACGCCGCGCGGCATAGTGGGCTCGGGCCCCGCTGCCCCCCACCCCGCGGCCCGCCCCGGACCCCCGGCCCCGCCCCGGCCCCGGCCTCGGCCTCGGCCGCACCGACAGACGCACGGACGGACTGACGGGTGGCTGGATGCGGGGCGGCGGCGACCGGAGCTGCGGCACCGGCTGGTGCTGGCGGCGGAGGCTGTGGCGGCTGCGGCGGCTGCGGCGGCCGCCCGCGCGCGAGTGGAGGGGCGGGGGCCCGGCGGGGCGGGGCTGCTGAGGCCTCCCCCGGACCCGCCTCCGCAAGGGGAGGGGGACTCCCGAGCGCGGGCTGAGGGCTGCCAGGAGACGCGACAGGGGCTCGCGTGGAAGGCGCCCCCTCCCCAACATCCCTCCCTCCCCGATATCCCCCTCCGACCCCCTTGTGGTGCAGGGCGTGGACAAGCGCTCACTCACTCAGGCTAGGCAAGCGGCAGTGGCTTTGATCGGGGTCGCGGGGGAGAATGTCCTCCAGTGGAGCGCTCGGAGCTCTACTGGCTCCGCTGCTGTCCCGAGGGAATGGTACCCGGCTTCCACAGAGCTTGGCAAGGAGAGGGTCAGCTGCGGCTCGCCCCACCAGGGGGCGTTGCTCTCTGCGGTCCAGGGACCTGCCTCGCTTGCTTTGAAAGGCTGGCACCTGGGAGCAGGGACGTTTCTCAACTATAGCAAGTCACAAAGACCTACCACTGAGGCTTCAAGGTCAAGGGAGAAGGGGGCGTGGATCAGGAAAGGGAGCGTCATTCCCGGGACAGCCAGGAGGCTAGTGTCAGCGGATGGAAGAGTACGTGGCAGGGCCGGTGGAAGAAGCCTGGAAAGGTAGAGGGGGCCAGGTTAGGAAGGGCTTTGAATGCCAAACACATCGTTTTGTATGCAATCTCAAAAGCCAGTGGAGTTTAAAATGGAGTAGGGTTAGGAGAATCCCTTTGGTGGCTGAATGGGAGATGGACTGGAGTGGGGAGAGACTTGGGGCAGGGGGAGCCCCCTCCCACCCCCTAGCTATTGCAATAGTCCAGGTCTGAGGTGCTGAGGGTCTGCACCAGGGGGAAGCAGCATCAGAGGGGAGAAGGGGGTGTATTCTAGAGATGTTCCAAAGGGGAGGTCTTGGCAAGAGATTGGAGACGGAGGATGAGAGATAGCGGAATTGAGAGCCACCCAGGAGCTAGCCAGAGGGACTGCCCTCTACAGTAAAAGAGACGTCTGGAAGGAAATATCCGAGGACACACTGTCCAAAATGTCCAATAGGAGTTGGAAACTGGAGTCTAGAGGTTAGCAGGAAAATTTGGGTTTCTGAGTAGATTTGAGATTCATCAGCATAGATAATAACTGAACTCATGGGAGCTGATGAGGTCTCTAAGCAATATAGTCCAGAGGGAGAAGAAAAGAGGGCCCAGGACAGAGCCTTGGGGGACACCCATGGTCATTGAGTGGGACCTGGATGAAGATCCAGCAAAGGAGAATGAAAAGATGAGCAGGACTGTGTCCTGAAAACCTGGAGAGAAGAAAGTGTCCAGGAAAGGAGGGCAATAGACAAGGTCAAGAGATAAACCCTGAGAAAAGGCCATTGGCTTTGACCCTGAAGAGACATTAGTCAGAAAAGAGGTGTAGACCAGCATCTCAGACCACACACTGAGACAAGCTCCAAATGGGCATGTGATTTAGATAAGCAATGACATCATAAACAGGAGAGGGGCAGACACCTGGAGACCGGCTGAGGAGCAGAGAGGAGTTCACGGGAGGGGAAATGAACCATTTTAATTACGTTAAATTATACATTTCTGTAACAGGTTTTGTTTTTCTTTCTTTCTCAATGCAGGGGAGGGGAGGGAGAGACTTCAGAAATGGAATGGATTTTTTTTAACAAAAAGATCTTTAGTAAGTTTGGAGAGAGCAGTATCAGTGGAATGATATAATTGGAGACCAGAATGCTGAGGGTTAAGAGGAGCATGAGAGGAGGGAAAGCAGAAGCAGCCATAAGTTGTAAACAGTTTTCTCAAGGAGTTTAGCCATTTGTCTATTGCAAATTTCTAAGAAGATGCTCTGGAGATATTTTAAACTCAAGTCTGAAACTGAACTGGTGATCTCTCTCCCTCAACCCTTCCCTCTTTCAAAGCTCCTATCTCTCCTGAAGGCAGCATCCTTCCAGGACCCAAGTCACAACCTTAGTTTCTTCCCCAGCACTCCTCACTCTTCCTTATCCCACGTATCCAGTCAGTGCCAAATGTGCCACTGCTACCTCTACATCTCTGGCATCCAACCCTTTCTCTCCCCTCCCCCACCCTCCCCCTCTTTCTCCTCCATTATTTCAGCAGCCTCCTGATGAGTCTCCTTTCTCACTCTCATCAGTTCCGCACACTTGGCAAAGTCATTTCCCTTAAGCTCAGGCCATTTCCCTCACCTGCTTCCCTCCACCAACCTCAGTGGCTCCATGTCACTTCTAAGATAAAATAGACCTGTCTGTTTCACTTTAGAAGTCCTACACAACCTGACCCTGACTTACCTGTTCAGCTTCACTGAGCACTCTACAATGCAACCAAATTGGCCTCTCTTTTCCTCAAACACAACACACCATTTCCCATCTCGGTGTTTTGACATTGGCCCATGCCTCAGATGCCCTCCCTCCTTCCCTCTGCCTCCACCTTTGAGATGTGGCCGAAGCACCATCATCTTCTGCAAGAAGCCTTCTCCATCCCCAACTGCTCTCCTTTTCCCTCTTGGGTGACGTTGATTTCCCCACATTGAATGTGTGCTATGTGCACTTACATGTCCTTATTAAAATGAGGCAGAATTGTTTTATTCTTTGAATTTGCATCCCTAGAACCCAGCACAGAGCCTGGTGTAGAGGAAGTACTTAAGAAAGCCTTGTTAATTGGAAGGACACAAGTATCCTATGCCATATTCAATAATACAGTATAACAGATGTGTGGTCTGAGTATTAAAGATCATACTATGAAAATAAGAAAAGAAGCGTTATGTCTGACTCACAGATTCTGAGCCAAACAAGGGGCAGAAGCGATCACAAAAGAGAATATGGATGACTTTGATTTCATGAAATCAGAGAGCTACTGCATGGACAGAGTGAATGAACAAAAGATGAAGAGAGGTGGCTGAATGGGGAGAAAATACCTTTGCATCACATTTCTCTGATAGCAGTTTGGTTTCCAAGATATAGAAACTCTATGTGTGTGTGTGTGCATTATATATGTATGTGTGTGTGTGTAACCAATAGCCATTCAACGCTTGACTAGTGGTCAAAGAATATGAATAAACAGGACCCAACAGAAGAATGGCCAAGTATTCACAACTATGTGAAAGAATACTCCAGTTCACTAAAGATAAGAAAAACGCAAAAATAAGAGAAATCTTGAGGTTTCACTTCACATTCAGAAAATTGTTCAAGATGACAAAAGATGAGAACAATTATTAACATTAATTAATTGATAATAAGCAATATTAACATTAGAGGAATTGTGGGAAGACAGGTACACTAGTGCATTGTTGGTGGAACTGTGAAATGGTACAACTATTTCAGAAAACAATTTGGAATTATGTAAATAAAATGACTAAAATGTTTATACCCTTTGACCTAGAGATTCCACTACTGGGCATAAACCCAAAGCAGGTCAGTGATAAGAAGAAAGTTCCCAAATACATCAAGACACTTAAAGCAGCAACTTTTATGATATCAAACACCTAGAACCAAATAAATGCCCATCGCTTATGGCACAAGAATGTGATAGTATTTTATTGTGCTGAAAGAAATGATGAACACAGATGAGAGATGCTCCCAACCTACCCCTCTACAGAGAGGGTAGGTCCAAAGATGTAGAACATTGCACATTTTTTCAATGTATTCATTAACTATGCTGATTCTCCCTCTTTTTCTCTTTGCCTTCATAAAAATAATACTTGGTATATGGGATGGATCCCTGGGAGGGGAAGAGGGGGAAGAAGCAGGGAAACTAAGGAGATTTTATTTATTTATTTATTTTTATTTACTCATTTACTTTTAATTTACAAGATTCAGTTCCACAATCACTTGAGTTTCAGATTTTCTCCTCTCCCTTCCCCCCCCCTCCATGGTGGCATGCAATCATGTATAGGATCTGCAAATACTTT
>CM053591.1:202549373-202564851 GCA_028646515.1 Pseudochirops corinnae | reverse complement strand
CTATTTTATGGGTATTTTGGGGTGGCTATGTGAGAGCTGCGATATGTTGCTCCTGCTACGCCGCCATCTTGGCTCCGCCCCCCCCCTCGGTGTTTTCTACTATAAACTCCAAAGCAGCAGAGGAGAGAACCATAGGAGCCTGAGGCACTATTATATTTCCCCTAAGCATGAAATGGTCTAATTATTCTAATAGAGCCTGATGCTTGATTAAAGGAGATTGAACAGGAGAATTCCTTGATTGCTCCCATAAACTTCCCAATCAGCTTGATGATATTAGGAGCCGACTCCCAAATGACTGGCTGCCTGAGACTCTGGGGAGAATGCATCCTGGGAGGGGGTGGCCGTGGTGGTGGAGCTTCCCTGAACTGCTATAACACAGAGACACAAATAACTTGCCTCCTCTGCTGGCTCCTTCCCTTTTGTTTCTTCAAGCTGTGTCCTTAGCAGGGCTTATGTTCATATGTGCAGGCATCTCCTTCCAGGACCCATTGATGGCTGGCATGGGGTGGGGCCACATGGGAGCCAAGAATGCTGGGCCAAGCCTGAAGCGAAAGCTTGGAGAGTAGGCTTTCTGAGCCCAAGGGGGTAGCAAGTGGGTTACTAACCAAGTTCTTACAGAAGCACAAGGTGGAGGCAGCCAAGAAGAGGACATGTGTCTTGCCTCTAGCACGGAGGACGGGGGTTTGCATCTCCGGTGCAGCAGATGCCTGGATTGGGTCTAGTCAGAGAAGGGAGTTAGGCACCGGTAGAGTTGGGTAAGTGGCCTCATGGGTAGCCTTTGATCTGAGAGTCCTGGCCAGTCCATATCCTCGGAGTCATCCTTAGCTCCTTTCCTGCACCAGGGGCTACTGGGTGTGTCTTTCTGTAGGGAGGTGTCCGTTGGATGGCCCCAAACCTGCTGCCCTGTAAGCCCATCAGTCAAGTTGATTGGGAAGCTAAGCAGATAGATGAAGAAAGTCACCTGATCGAATGTCTTCACAGAGATGCTAAGTTTGCTGCATTTTCAGAGGACACCAAACGGGGGGTGACGGTTCGCACACTGGAGGGCTGTGGGCATTTTTGAGGGTCTTGGCAGCCTGGGAAATGGGGCTGAACCCAGGACAAGGAAGTACAGGGTAGCTAAATGTAAGTTTTGTCAACTTCCCAAATATAAAATGGAGAAGGAGGGCAGGATGATGTGTGGTGTGTGGGGGAAAGTCAGGAATGTGATAGAGCAGGCGAGAAACCTTGAGCTTTCCTTAAGAGAGCCAGGAGGTAATGGTCCTGCTGTCCTCTGTCCTGCCCAGAATGGGGAGGGCTCAAGGCACTCCATTGTGGGCACCAGCTCAGGAAGAATACTGAGGAGCTGGGAGAGCGTCAGAGGAGTGATTTCTGGAGTCTTGAGTGCTTGTGGTCTGAGGGTCAGGCAGAGGAATCCTTGAGAATAAAGGCAGTCAATTCAAAAAGCATTTCTTAGGCCCCTACTATGTGCCAGGCACACAGTAGGGCAATGAGGATCCAAAGGGAAAAAATCGAAGTTGGTGCCATTAAGAACTTTATATCCTGTGGAGGGGAAGGACCTGGAATAATAGAAGGGACCTCCCTGGGCTTCTGGGAGGACCAATGAGACACCAAGGGCTTTGCAAACCTTGTTGTCCTTGCTGGTGTTCAGTCCTGTCTGACTCTCTGTGACCCCATCTGAGGTTTTCTTGGCAAAGATACTGGAGCCACTCTCCATTTTCTTCACCAGCTTTCTGTCCAGGTGAGGAAACTGAAGTGAACAAGGTAAAGGGACTTGCCCAGGGTCACACAGCTAGTGAGTATCTGAGTGCGGATTTGAACTCAGGCCCTGCTCTCTGTCCATGGAGCCACCTAGCTGCCTCTGCATTATATTAATGCTAATTATTCCCATTTGAAAATGAAACTATGGTTCTATAGAGGCAGGAGGATGTGGGGTCAGCCAATAAGAAGGCCCTTCTGGCTGAGCAGCAGTTTGTGGGAAAGAAAGGAGTCTAGACTAGGGCTGGACAGGCCTGTGAAAAGCTTCGAATGCCAAACAGAAGACTTTCTTTTGGTCTTAAAAGTAGCTGGGAGCCACTGAAGTCTATTGAGTAGTAGCATATACACTGAGCTGTCACAGACTAGGGGAACCCTAATCCACACATTGGACCACTAAGGGTGCACCACAGTGCACTGAGCGCCTGGAGTTGGGAAGACCCGAGTTCCACTCTGACCTCAGACACTTTCCTTCTGTGTGACCCTGGGAAAGTCATTTAACTGTTTAACTGTAAACTGTTCTGTTTGCTTCAGTTTCTTCATCTATAAAATCAGCTGGAGAAGGATGTGGCCAAGCTCTCTAGTCTCCTGCCAAGAAGACCCCAAATGGGTCACACAGAGTTGGACAGGACTGAACATATAACCCAAGGACAACCAAAGTGGACAAAGAATAAGCGCCTCTCCAGAATGCTTTCAAGTTTGTGAAGCACTTACATATGGAAAGACATTGCCTGGTCCTCACAACCCAGGGAGGTGGGAGCCCGTTTTGTCTCCGTTTTACAGATAAGGAAACTGATGCAGAGAGTTGTGCCTTGCCCAGGGTTATACATCTGAACCATCCCCTTTCCCCAGCCCCGGGGAGCATCCGCAGACTCGGGGCTCAGCTACTGGCCCCTGGGAGTGGATGGGGGCTTAGAAAAGCATCGGAGAGGGCAGGAAAGGGGAGAGAGGAAGCCCAACTCAGCAAGGCTGATTAAGTGCCTGGGCTGGCCTGGGTGTGGGGGACTCCTCCCACTCCCGCCCAGGTGCCTTTCTGGTCGCCCACTCGTGGCATCATCTCCCTATACTTTGGGAAACGTCGTCAGTGTTTTCTGTTTACTTATGTATTTCCATCTCCCCTCCCCCATCCTCTATCTCCCTTCCCCTACCCCCCCAAGTCCCGCCTATGGATACGGGTGCCGTGTATTCAAGAGGAGCAGGAAGCTTGGGAGCGTTCCAGTTTAACTGTCACCTGGAGAGAATTAACTGTCATGGAGACAAACTCAGAGGCACAGGAAGGACTAAGAATTTCTTTACTAGAAAACGAGAGAGTGGACAGAGAGCGGGCCGAAGCGTCTATGAATATCTGGCTGTATTAATACATGGACATGCACCCGGCAGTTGGAATCCGGGCTGCTTTCCAGCTGACCCAGCAGTGATGCCCCCAAGAGGACCCAATGAAGGCTGATGGAGGACTCACCTGGCAGAGATGCCACCTTCGGACATGAATTGGGTGGAGCTAATGTGGTATCGAATGGCTAAATCGGATTAGGGGAACAGCTGCAGGTTCCTAAAGTGGGACTGGGGTCAGAGAGAAGAAAGACACCCTCACGCTGAGGAGTTTGCTCCAGCATCCTGAGGGGCAGCTCGAGCAGCCTGGCTCAGGGAGAGGGGGCCAGAGTGAACAGCACCAGAGAAGAAAGTCCCCACAGACAGCAGAATGTTCAGAGTAGCAACTTTGGGAGAGCCAAGGATTGGGCACAGAGTAGGCGCTCATCATTTGGAGAATGGTTGCACAGCAGTGGTCCATGAATGTGATAGAAGGTGACTACTATAAGAAATGGAGTGTGTGAGGGACGAATGGAGAAGCCTGGAAAGACCAACACGAACTGATGCTGAGTGATGTCAGCAGACCCAAGAAAGCCACGGAAAGGAAGAACAGCCATGACCAAAAACGCAGAAGCGGAGGCTGCAAACTCACAACAAGAAATAGGAGAAGACACCCTCGCTCACCGCTTCGTCCAGGGGGCCATGAGCGCGGAGCGCAGCACCATCTTCGCAGGTTTTCAATGTCTCGGTAAATCTTGCTGACTTCCTTCCCCTCTTTCCCCTCATTTTCCTTTTATTTTTTTTCCTTAAAAATAACCTTTGTTATATGGGGGGGGGGGATTTGTCGGATGAAAATGGAACATATCAATAGAAATTTTTAAAATGAGGGTCAAGGAGAAAGAGTCTGAGAGACAGTGGGAATGAACTGGGTGATATTTTGAAGAGAAATTCAAAAGAGGAAGTGAGCCTGGAGTCAGGAAGACCTTCTAGCTGGGTGACCCTGGATAAGTCACTTACTCTCTGCCTGCCTCAGTTTCCTCAACTGTAAACTGAGCATCATAAAGCACCTGCTTCCCAGGGTTGTTGTGAGGATTAAGAGAATGAGATATTTGTAAAGTGCCTGGTATGCAGGAGGTGCTTAATGAATATCTGTTCCCTTTTTTTCTCTTCTCTCCTTGATTAAATATTGAAAGAGATTATTCCTTGCTCTTAATCACAAGCAAATAGGAAAACATTGAGCTGACTAAATGAGCCAGTGGATTAGGATTCCACAAGAAAGGAGGGACACCCGACTTGCTGATCACTCCAGCTGGTAATTAGTTGTGCAAGGGGAGTAACAGGGATGTGAAGGACTGGGCAGCGCAACCCAGAGTCACAGCAGGGCACACACACATACACATCGATAACTCTGTGCAGGAGAGCTTGAGGGGAGAGAGAGCAGGAGCATCTGGAGAGATCCTTCCTTCCTTCCTTCCTTCTTTCCTTCATTCGTCAATTCATCCATCCATCCATCCATCCATCCATCCATTCATTCATTCATTCATTCATACACCCCTTCATTCAAGAAACCCTCATTTGTTCCACCTGCCTGAGTGGCCCCGATCTTGGTCCTTTGGGGCTGCTGGGAGCAGGAGGAGAGAATTCCTGCCCTTGGGTATTTCTTAGACTAATTTAGGGTCACAAATGAGTCAGGTCTAGACCAGTGTTGGGGTGGTACCACCCTAGGGGTGCAGAGAAGCAGCCCCCTTCCCCCATGTCCAGGTTGTCTCAACCTTGGGAGTTTTTTACTTTTGCCCCAAGCCAGGATCATGAGGGGGCTGCACTAGGCAGTTTGACAGAAGGATGGGGCTCAAGAGATCTCTGAGTCAGCAGAGCCCCTACAATGACCCTGGGATATCGCCTGGGATAGAGACCATGAATTCCTTCATTTTCCTTGGTGTAATCCCAAAGCCTTTATTCAGCACCTACTCGGTGACAGTCATTGTGCTAAGGGAGTCCCTGCCCTCAGGGAAGGCACTCCCATCAGAGGGGCTGGGAAAGGTCTCCTGGATGGGAGCCCAGCCTGGTACATAGCAGGCCTGCTCAGCTAAATTGGGCAGCATCTGGTGGCTGAGCCCTCCGTCCAAGAGGCTCTGGGCCATTGGCCTCTGCCCAGCTCTGGAGGTGGGGCACACGAAGAGGGCCGGCAGCTCGTCACATGGTCCTGAGGAGTCAGACTGTCCTTCAAGACTGTTTTCTTCTCTGCCTCCCTGTCTCATAACAGATGCTGTGCTAATGGCTTCTTCCTTTCCTGAGGCATAGCCTGCCAACCCAGTGGCCTGGAGAGTTCTGCCTGAGCTGGCTGCCCTGCCTGTGCCTGAGGACAGAGCGCCAGATGAGGCCAGAGCTGGGAAGCATTGGCCATCTGTGATTCCTGCCCAGCTCCTGCTGCTGACACTTGGCACTGCCAGCTTGGGTCACTGGCAAAGCCCTGGCCATTTCCATGGGCTCTGGCCTGACTTCTGCCTGCCTCCTTCCCAGTTGGCTTTCCTCTCAACTACTCTTTCCTTCCCCACTTCTAGGGGCAGAGGATGGTGAGGTCTCATTGTCACAGGTGTCCAAGCAGGGGTAATACTGTTCCAGCCAGCCAGCTGTCACTGAGTGACCATCGGAGAGCAGGATCAGAGACTCCCAAGGTCAATGAATCAGATGTCCCACCCTCTGGGCCACCAGCCAACATCAGTGCCCACAGTCAGGGCTGATTTGGGAGGCCGAGGGGCATGGAAAAGAGCTCACAAGGTGCCAAGGCCTCATTGTGCCTCCATTTCCTTGGCCCAGTACAAGGACTGGGGCTCTTCAGCTGGATAGAATCTGAGGCTCACTAGACTTTGCATGTAGCCAACATTTTTGAAATGCCTTAAGATCTCCAAAGCACTTAATATCTGACCCATTGGGTCATCACAGCAACCCTGGAAGGTGGGAGCTAGTCTTTCCATTTTATAGAGCAAACTGAACGTCACGAGTTTACTGACTTGTTCATGTCCACAAACTAGTGGGAATCTGAGGCAGGATTTGAATTTAGAACTTCTGGATCCAACACTGTATCCACTGCACTACCTAGCCTGCCTTTCAAAAATATATACATTTATTTAGTATTTTACCCAACTTATATGTAAAAATAATTTTCAACACTAATTTTAAAAAAATTGAATTCCAAATTCTTTCCCTTCCCCTCCCCCTCATTGAGAAGGCGAGGAATTTTCATTGGTTATAGATATGCACTCATGCAAAACATATTTCTGTATTAATCATGTCATGAAAGAAAACATGGATAAAAATAAAAAGAAAAATAAAGCTTAAAAAAAGTATGCTTCATTCTTCATTCAAGACTCTATCCGTCCTCTCAGTGGAGGCAGGTAACATTTTTCAGGAGAAGTCCTTTGGAACTGTCTTGTATCACTTATTGCTGAAGAGAGCTAAATCATGCGCAGCTCTTGATCATACTCTCTTGCTCTTAATGTGTATAACATTCTCCTGATTCTGCTCTTTCATTTTGCATCAGTTCATGTCATTTCTATAGCACAATATGTCATCACAATCATATGCAAGAATTTGTTCCACTGTTCCTGAGGTGATGGCCATCCCCTCAATCTCCAGTTCTTTGCCACCACTAAGAAGAGCTGCTATAAATATTTTTGTGCATGTGGGTCCTTTTCCCTTTTTATGATGTCTTTGGGATGCAGACCTAGTAGTGTTATTGCTAGGTCAAAGGGTTTTATAACCCTTTGGGCATAGTTTCAAATTGCTTTCCAGAATGATTGGACTAGTTCACAATTCCATCAATACTGTAATAGTGTCTGATTTTCCTTTTTTGTCATTTTAGCCAATATGACAGGTGTGGGGTGGTAGCTCAGAGTTGTTTGATTTGCATTTCTCTAATCAATAGTGAATTAGAGCATTTTTTTCATATGACTATGGATAGCTTTGATTACTCATTTGAAAACTGCCTATCCATGTCCTTCAACCATTTATTAATTCAGGAATGGTTCTTATTTTTATAAATTTGACTCATTTCTCTATATAGTTGAAAAATGAAGTCTTTATCAAAGAAACTTGCTGTAATTTTTTTTCACAGTTATGTGTATTTCCCTCTATCCTATCTCTCTCTCTCTTCACCCTATCCTTCATCAAAAGTGTTTTGTTTCTGACTTTTATCTCCACCAATCTGCCCTCCCTTCTATAAGCCCCCTCTTATTCCCTTCCCCTCCTACTTTTCTGTAGGGCAAGATAGATTTATGTACCCAGCTGAGTGTGTGTATTATTCTCTCTTTGAGTCAATTCCAATGAGAGTAAGGTTCAAGCATTCCCCTCCACCTTCCCCACATACCCTTTCATTGTAAAAGTTCTTTCATGTGAGATAATTTACCCCATTCTATCTCTCCCCTTCTCCTAGTTCATTCTTCTTTATCACCCCTTAATTTTATTTTTTTAGTTACCATCCCATCATGTTTAACTCATACCCATGCTCTCTGTCTATGCTTATTCCTTCTAACTGCCCTAATAATGAGAAAGTTCTTATGAGTTACAAGTGTCATCTTCTCATGTAGGAATGTAAACAGTTTAACCTTATTGAGTCCCTTATGATTTCTCTTTTATGTTTACCTTTTTAAGCTTCTCTTGAATATTTTATTCAAAAGCTAATTATCTTATTCAGCTCTGGTCTTTTCATCAGAAATGCTTGTAAGTCCCCTATTTCTTTGAATATCCTTTTTACCCCTGAAGGATTATGAATAAGTGACTCTTGGTTGTAATCCTAGCTCTTTTACTCTCCAGACCATCATATTTCAAGCCCCCTGTCCTGTCTTTCAGATTTTTTAATGTAGAAACTGCTAAATCTTGTGTTATCCTGACTGTGGCTCCATGATATTTGAATTGTTTCTTCTGGCTACTTGTAATATTTTCTCCTTGATCTGGAACTCTGGAATTTCCTGGGAGCTTTCATTTTGGAATCTCAGGGGGTGAACAGTAGATTCTTTCCATTTTTATTTTACCTTTTGGTTCTAGGATATTAGGACAATTGTCCTTGATAATGTCTTGAAAAATAATATTTAGGCTCTTTTTAAAAATTATGGCTTTCAGGTAGACCAATACATCTTAAATTATCTCTCCTCAATATATTTTCCAAGTCAATTGTTTTTCTTCTCTTTTTCCATTACTTTGATTTTGTTTTATTGTTTCTTGATGTCTCACAGATTTATTAGTTTCCAACTGCATAATTCTAATTTTTAAAATATTTTATTTTTAGTTTTCAACCTTCATTTCCACAAGATTTTGACTTACGAATTTTCTTCCCATCTTTCTCCTACCCCCCATCCCAATATAGTGAGCCTACTGAATACTCCTTCACCCAATCTGTTCTCTCATATCCTCCCCCATCTTTCCCCCAATTTCCTAATAGGACAAGATGCATTTCTATACCCCAGTGCCTGTATATTTTATGTCCCAGTTGCATATAAAAAATAATTTTTTTAACATTTGTTTTTAAAACTTTGAGTTCCATATTCTTTCCCTTCTTCCCTCCTCACCCACCCCCACTGGGAAGACAAGCAATTCAATATAGGTTGTACATGTGTAGTTATGCAAAATGTTATCATAGTAGTTATATTGTGAAAGACTAACTATATTTTCCTCCTGTTCCCAACTTATTTTATTTTCTACTTTGACCCTGTCCCTTTTCAAAAGTGTTTGCTTCTAACTACCCTCTCCCCCAATCTGCCCTCCTTTGTATCATCCCCATCTTATCCCCTTCTCCCCTACTTTCCTATAGGGTAAGATACTCAATTGAGTGTGTATGTTATTCCCTCCTTAAGCCAAATCCAATGGGAACAAAGTTGACCCATTCCCTTTCGTCTTCCTGCTCTTCCCCTCCATTGTAACTGCTTTCTCTTGCCTCTTTTATATGAGATAACTTAACCTATGCTATTTCTCCCTTTCTCCTTCTCCCAATGTATTCCTCTCTTGCTTCTTAATTTTATCTAATTCTAATTTTTAAGGAATTATTTTCTTTAGTGAGATTTTGTACTGCCTTTTTCATTTGGACAATTCTACTTTTTAAGGAGTTCTTTTCTTAATTTTTTTGTACCTCTTTTTCCATGTAGCCAATTATGATTTTTAAGACATTCTTCTCTTCAGTGGATTTTTGTGCCTCTTTTATCATTTCTCCTATTCTGGTTTTTTTTAAGGTGTTATTTTCTTCAGCATTTTTGTGCCTCCTTTACCAAGTTGCTGACTCTTTTTTTTCATAATTTTCTTGCATCACTCTCATTTCTTTTCCCAGTTTTCCTTCTACCTCTCTTTGATGTCTAAAATCCTTTTTGAGCCTCTGGGAATTCTTTTGGGGCCTGAGACCAATTCACATTTTTCTTTGAGGCTCTGAATGAAGGAATTTCAACTTTTTTTGTCTTCTTATGAGTTTGAGTTTTGATTTTCATTATAATAATGAATGTCATTATAGTAATTTTCCATGGTCAGGTTCTTTTTTGTTGTTGGCTCATTTTTTTCTAGCTTTTTTCTTGACTTTTCACTTTACAGCAAAGTTGGGCTCTGCTCCCAGGGTGGAGGGGACCCTGTCCCAAGCTTCAGGTTTTTCATGCTACTGTTTTCAGAGTTAGTTCTGGGCATCTGTACATTTTCAGTTCTTCCAAAGTGGTAGAATCTAAGGAGAAGTGTGGTCATTGCTCTCCTGGCCTGTGCTCTGGTCTCAGAGTGACCACAAGCACTCTTTTCCCACCTGAAACTGTGACCAGAGTTCCCCCTCCTCTGCTGTGGCAAGCTCTGGTGTGCTAGGGCTCCCCCTTGACCTGAGACTGCCACCTAGGACTGCAACCCAGATTCATGAATGAGCACTTCAACAGAGTCCTGCACCCAGTGCCAGCAAAGGGACCCCTGGAATCTCCTGACCAGCTCTCTGATCCTCTCATGGCTGAGAGGCCCAGAGGCTGCCACTGATTCAGTTACCCACAAGGCCTGCTGCTGGATTGTGCCCACTCTCATTCCAGTGTGACAGACCTTTTCTGCTGACCTTCTAAGTTTTCCTTTTGTAGGTTCTCCTGATCCAGAATTAATTCTGAGACACTATTTGAAAATTGTTTGGAGGGGACTTGGGGAAAGCTCAGGTGAGTCCCTGCCTTTTCTCTGCCATTTTGGTTCCACCCCTTGCTTTTTAAAGATAAGACATATTCTTTAGTGAGGAGTTGAGGCAGGAGACACTGGAGGCATTCTGGGACCTCTGTGAGTGGAGAAGAAAGCCAGTTGTAGAAGAAAAACTGACCCAGGACAGAAAATCATTCTTGAACTGGAGGGGATGGGGTGGGGAGGAGTATTCTGAGTATCTACCCCATCAGCCAGGTGGAGACGCTTCCCTAACAGAGGCAGGCCCTGTGAGCCCAGGATAGTGAGTGGAAAAACTCAGCCCTAGCAGGAGGAGGTGAGCTTTGGAGAGGAACAGGCCCCAGAGAGCATGGCTCCATACAAATGGAAGCAGCCTGAGGGCAGGCACCACGTAGGGGCTGTAGGGATTTTGGTGTTCCTGTCTTTGACTTCTTCAGGAGTCCAAGGGTAGGGACATTAGAATCCCTTCTTCCCTATATAACTTCAAATCATCTCCAGGATGTTTGTGTGCAGCCATCACTCCACCAGCAGCGTACCAGCAGCCAGTTAGCTGGGGGGGAAGTCAAACCTCAGAGCTCTTTGATCAGTACTTTGCTTTCCCTTTAAAAAGCCAGGTCAGGAATGAAGGTCTGGGCAGGTGCACTCCAGCCTGGCCCAATCCATCATCCATCCTGCTCAGGTGCACATCACAGGCTAAGGAAGACCGTAGGCAAGTGGCAGGGAATATTTCCAAAGCCAGCACTCCTGCTCTAGCCTCTACGGCTCTTTCTAGTCATAGTCTCTTATGATGGGTAGGCTCATGTCTCCAAATGCCCCTTGGGATGTCCTCCCCAGATGCCGCCAGTCCTGAGCCAGGCTTTCCTAGTGATATACAGTGATGAAAAGAGGCGCTAGTGACCAGACAGAAGGAGAAGGAGAAATGGAGAGGTCAAGGGCAAACCAGAAGAGCCCATAGAGTTAGCTAATTGTATCTAATTAGCCCTTGGAGTCTCCCCTGCCTGTGTCTGCTTCTGTCTGCTAAAAAAAATTCAGGCTTACTTACCCCCCTCCCCCCACGGGGACAGGAAAGTTGAGGGAGATATCTGGGGATCAATAGCAAGACAGGCAAATTTCATCCGTCCATCGGATTCTGTCTTGTGTTTTGTCTGATTCCATCTGCTAAATAAATTCCTTCAATGCTCTGTACAACTCCCACTACATTCCCCGTGGCAACATTATCTGTATACTAACAGTCATACCAGAGAAATGTGAAGAGAACAGGACTAGGGAGCTTTGACAGCTCTGGCTGGAGAGGAATTCTTCATCAGTCAACAAGCATTTATGAAGCCCCCAGCCTGTGGTAGGGACTGAGCTACCACAAAAGCTACCACTTTTGGGAGGAAAAAGAAAGGCCAAAAAGAGTCCCTGCCTCTAAGAAGGTTCAAGCCTAGTGGGGAGACCACATACGAACACCTTCGTGCAAACAAGGTATAGACAGGGCAAATGGAGGTAATTCTACAGGGAGGCACTGGGTGAGGGGCAGTTCTGAGGTTGGGGCTTTGAAGAAGGCAGAGGTGAAGAACATTCTAGGGACGATGCCAGAGACATTTGGGAGGCAGAAGTGACAAACCTGGGCAGCAGCAGATTCACACAGCGAGTGAGAGAGGATAAGCCCAACGTCCAAGCCTGGGGGATGGTGGCGCCTCAGCAGGAGGGCAGGATATTGGAAAGAGAGGCTCGGGGCCCTGCCCAAGATGCTAGGGGACTCTGAATGGAAGTCTCTCCCGGAGAGAGGGGAGGGAGAAGAGAAGGGTTCCCCGACTCTGGGTGGTGGCACTGGAAGGAGGAGGAGAAAAAGGAGAGAATAGAATCCCCCTAACCAAGAGACTGACAGGGCGAGGCTGCGGAGGTCAGGAAGGGGGAGGATGGGAAAAAGGCCGCTGGACTCGGTGAGTGAAAGATCGTCGGTAACTTGGGGGAGCGGGGCTTCAGGTGTGACCAGTGGAAAGCCCGAGTGCGGCAGGCTTAGAGGGGGGACAGGAGAGGAGGTGGGGGCAGGGAGCACAGACTGCTTTTTCAAATTTAATCACAAAAAGGAGGAAGGATATAGTAGCGAAGCTGTCGCAGCTGTCTACTCACTGGACAGAGTGAGTGATAAGACCAACAAGCATGTATTAAGTGTCTACTGTGTGCCAAGCCCTGTGCTAAGTTCTGCGGGTATACATACAAGCCAAAGGGAAAGCAGGCCCTGCCCTCAAGGGGCTTACATTCTAATGAGGGAAGGCGACGTTGGAAGGGGAACTGAAAGCAGGAGCCATGATGCCGATGAAGTCCGGAAAGTCAGAAGCTGAGCCAGGAGAAGAATGAAAGGCGGCCGGCCTGGAACCTCACCGCTCCCCCTCCCGCCCAGGCCCCGGGACTCTCTCCCCCCAGAAGGCCCCGAGACCCTCCCCCGAAAGGCCCCCAGGACCCTCTCCCCCCAGAAGGCCCCGAGACCCTCCCCCGGAAGGACCCGGGACCCTCCCCAAGAAGGCCCTGGGAAGAGCTCACCAGTGAGAGAAGGAGCTGGCTCGCTGGAGGGATGTGCCCAGGGAGGCAGCCCCAGGCGATGGCTGCAGAGGAAGTTCGAGGCCAACCTCTGGAAAATCAGAGGCTGAGGCGGGGGCGCATCCTGGAGATAAATGAGGGCGTGGGGAAGGGGGAGGGCAGTCTGCCGGAGAAGATGAGTTTGGATGGTCTCACCTGTGCAGGCGGAGAGCTGGCGGAGCGAGGGGGAGGGTTGGGCAGGCAGCAGGAACTAAGCTGGGCTCTTCCCTCCCTCTAACGCTGACTTGCCCTCCCATGCCTCCTTGCCTCGGGGGCAGCACATTTATTTATTAAGCACCTCTGGTGTGCCAGGCGCTGTGCCAGGCGCTGAGGTGTTGAGGAAAGGCAGAACCCGTGCCCGCCTCAGGGAGCTCCCGGCAAGCCGGTTTAGATAATGTCACTCCCACTAATATCACCTCACCTTGAGCAAATATTTTTTTAAACCCCGAAAAACCAAGGCCTCGGTGCAGAGCTGAGTGGTCTGGTTAAGCACCCTTCCCCTTTGACCAGGCTCTTTCTGCGTCTTCAGTCCTTCCCCTCTCTCACTGGAGGCAGGGGGACTGGGCCAGGTCGGCAGGAGGAGTGGAGGGGGAGGGTAGGAGAGGAGGGAGGGAAGAGGGATGAAAGGAAGGGGAGGGGAGGGCAAGGGAGCTCTCTCCCCCGCCTTTTGTGTCTATGGTCAGAGATCTAAATTCTTTCTAGGTGGCTTTCCTCTGGAATGCTGTCATCGCTGTTGGAGCCCAGAGGTCACCCCAGTTTTCTCTGAAATGGTCTATTTTGTCATTTCTTGGGACCCAATAACAATGAGTGTCTGGGCCCCACTTGTTTGGCCATTCCCCATGGGGGGGGGGTGACTCCTAGATGGTAGCACAGCTGGCAAAGGGCAGTTTGGGAACTTTCTGGGCTCCCCTTCTGGTGGGAACGACAAGCATCTAGGGGCACAGGAACCAGAAGACATTTGCCCCTGAGGGAGTAGGAGCTGGGGGCTGGGGGCTGGGAAAGGCCTGATGGAGTTGGGAGTGGGAACACCAGGAGGCAGAGGGGAGGAGGGAGAGCATTCCAGGCATGGAGGACAGTCAAGACAAATACCCAGAGGTGGGAGATGAGGTGTCTCATGACGGACCACAGAGCAGACCAGTACTCCTAGGTTCCAGTGCATGTGAAGGGGAAGGAAGCTTTGCCTGGATCCCTTCTCCCCCCTCCCCTGGATTCACTTAGGCACATCTTGTGGCCCCCTCTTTCTGCTGGATGGTCTCTGTATCTCCCACCTGGCCCAGCTCATTGGATTTGTGTTGGCCAGAATCCCATGGGAGGTGGGACAGTCACTTAGCTGTGGAGGCCCATTGTCTGGGGTAGGGCACTGGGGGAGCCAGGCTAGGCAGACACACCTCAAGCCTGGGAAGGGCCTCCGGGTTCTGCTGGGGGCCAAGGGAGGACCCAGGAAACCACCAGGCAAGTTCAAAGAAGGCAGACAATCACCTGGTTATGCCCATAATTATCCCAGGCACCAGGCTTACCAAGGCGGCATGAATAGGCTGCTTGTCTCTGTGCCACCGAAGAGGGTGGATGCCAGGCCACTGAAGGCACAGCCTCCTCGGAATGGACCCAGCCTCAAGGGCTTCACTGGGTGGGGGTGTATGTGGGAGTGGGTGGCAAGCAGTGATGCGGGATGTGTCCTTGGAAGGACAGAGGCAGCGAGCTGAGAGCCAGGGGCCTCCCCAGCCAATGCTTTTGTGAGTCTCTAGCCAGAGGCCCTCTGGGCCTGGGAATGGGCAGCCCTCTCAGAGTCTGGATATGGTCATCACAGTGGACCTGGAGAGGGAAGCAGGGTGCCTGTGAATGAGAATGTGTGGATGTGTATGAGTGTATGTGTGTGTATGTGTGAGTGTGTGAGAATGTGTTAGTGTGTAAGTGTGAGTGTGTTTGTGTGTGTAACTGTATGTGTGTGTGTTAGTGTATGAGAGTGTGTTAGTGTATGAGTGTATGTGTGTGTATGTGTGAGTGTGTGAGAATGTGTTAGTGTGTAAGTGTGTATATGTGTATGTGTGTGTAACTGTGAGTGTGTGTGTGCATGTGGGCACGTGTGCTGTTTAGTGCGCAGGTGTGAGGGTAGCAGGCAGATGACCACGGCATCACTGGTTAGGTCAGGAGAAGTGTCCCATCCAACCCTCTTATGACTTTAATCTCAGGTAATACATTAATTTGAAATCATGAACTTTGTGTCGCCCCAACAAATATAAGTAAGCCATTTGGAGTAACTGCCCCAATGAAATCTTAAAATTATATAAAGTGATATTTATTAAACACCTGCTACCCACCAAAGGGGCGCTGGGCGGTGCTGAGGACAGTGGAGGCAGGAAAGCCTGAGATCAGTTGTGACCATCGGGATGACCTTGGGCAAGTCACTTCATCCTGTTTGCCTCAGTTTCCTCACCTATAAAACAAGCTGGAGAAGGAAACGGCAAACCCTCCAATATCTCTGCCAAGAAAACCCCAGGTGGGGTCACCCAGAGTTGGACGGGACTGAAGAGCGTCAAGGAAAGCTCCAGAAATACAAGGATGAGCCATCGGCAGGGGTGCGCCGTCTGGTGGCCTGTGTGTTCCCTTGGATGATGCGGGGCACCTGATCATGTAGGGGCCGCTCACCTCTGGCTGCCCCTGTGCCCCGCCCTGGGACGTTTCCCCCCTTCTCCTGCTCCCC